>CM077671.1:43447500-43850000 GCA_039707655.1 Elymus sibiricus
CGCGCGATTTCTCGGCGACGACGGCTGCATAGACGTGGAGCTGCTGTTCTGGGCGATCCAAGAGGCCGAATCGCCAGATCCAGCGCAGGCGGCGCGGTGGGCGTTCTACCGCACGACGAATCCCTCGAGGCTCAACATCAGGCCGCCGCGGGTGGATGCGCTTGCCAGGTTGCCGCCAGGAGTGCTGCCGCCGGGGGTTCTCCCGTCGCGGCTCAACGTCTGAGACTCCGACGAGCCACTGACCCTCCTCCGTGGCCTGGAGAGGAAGGTATGGACCCTATCCGTATCCCAATTTCACTCAAAATGTGCTTGGCTGAATTCCGGGACCGCTGTGCTAGAGTTTCTAGGATTTCAAATAGTAAATCAGATCTTAATCAGGATTTGGGGGTTCTCCCTCGGTTAGTTAGTGATTTTGGTTCCGGTTCTGCGGATGTGGTACTCAGTGCTTCTCCTGCTCCTTTGGTGTTGGATAAGCCGACATGCCAGCCGGCGGTGATCGTTGGCGGTGCTATCTCTGGTTTGGTTGAGGGGATTCCCTCGAAACACACTCCCATCAAGAGGGGCCCCACTTTTAGGGCCCGTGTCCTCGGGGAGAAAGCGGGAAGTAAAAAGAAGTGTCCTAAAGCGTCGGACCTAGAAATAGAAGAGTTCTTCGGCCAGCTGTGGCTCATTCCGTCCCCTCCCCACCGCTACCACCAAACCCTAGGAGTTAGGCCACCGGATGCTTGTCTGGGTCGTTGTTTTGGATCCGTAAAGACCTTCTGGTCTCAGGCTCGTTCACCGCCGCTGATTGCCACCCTGCTACCCGTCGCCCTTTTGATCCTCCTCCCAAATCCGTAGATCTGGTCAGTGAGGGGTTAGGCCCTGGTACTCTCTCCTTTGCTGAGATCGTCAAGAAGGGGGGGGGGGCAATGGCAGATCGGCGTGAAGGGAGCTCTGGCCCCGGGGCATCTGGGCCGGCGAAAACCTCCATCCAGAAGACCAACTCTGGTGGTGTTCGCAAAGCTACTCCACAAGTCCCCAAGGAGGCTGCTCCTGCCCCGAGACCTACCAAATCAACTGCCTCTACTGCGACTTCCTCACAGGTTCAGTCCTTTGATACGTCTCCAACGTATCTATAATTTTTGATTGTTCTATGCTATTATATTATCGGTTTTGGATGTTTTATATGCATTAATATGTTATTTTATACTATTTTTTGGGACTAACCTATTAACCTAGAGCCCAGTGCCAGTTTCTATTTTTTTCCTTGTTTTTAAGTTTTACAGAAAAGGAATATCAAACGGAGTCCAAACGGAATAAAAACTTACGATGATTTTTTATGGACCAGAAGAAGCCCACAGGGCATTGGAGTTGGGCCAGAAGAGCCACGAGGCCACCACAAGCCTAGGGGGCGCCCCCCTAGGGCGCGCCCCCCTGGCTTGTGGACGCCTCGTGGCCCCCCTTGACGTGAGACCGACGCCAAAAATTCTTATAAATATAGAAACCTCTAGAAAGAAACCTAGATCGGGAGTTCCGCCGCCGCAAGCCTCTGTAGCCATGAAAAACCAATCGGGAGCCCGTTCCGGCACCCTGCCGGTGGGGGAAACCATCACCGGAGGCCATCTTCATCATCCCGGCGGTCTCCATGACGAGGAGGGAGTAGTTCACCCTCGGGGCTGAGGGTATGTACCAGTAGCTATGTGTTTGATCTCTCTCTCTCGTGTTCTTGAGATGACACGATCTTGATGTACCGCGAGCTTTATTAATATAGATGAATCATATGGAGTTTTCCCCTCTCTATCTTCTTGTGATGAATTGAGTTTTCCCTTTGAAGTTTTCTTATCGGATTGAGTATTTAAAGGATTTGAGAACACTTGATGTATGTCTTGCGATGGGATATCCGTGGTGACAATGGGATGTTCTATTGATCCACTTGATGTATGTTTTGGTGATCAACTTGCGGGTTCCATGACCTTGGGAATCTATGCATAGGGGTTGGCACATGTTCTCGTCTTGACTCTCCGGTAGAAACTTTGGGGCACTCTTTGAAGTTATTTGTGTTGGATTGAACATGATGAATCTGAAATTGTGTGATGCATATCGTATAATCAAGCCCATGGGTACTCGTGGTGACATTGGAGTATCTAGGTGACATTAGGGTTTTGGTTGATGTGTATCTTAAGGTGTTATTTTAATACGAACTCTAGGGCTGTTCGTGACACTTATAGGGATAGCTCATAAGATTGATCGGAAAAGATAACTTTGAGGTGGTTTCGTACCCTACAATAATTTCTTCGTTTGTTCTCCGCTATTTGTGACTTTGGAGTGAACTCTTTGTCGCACGTGAGGGATTTACATATGATTCAACTATGTCAGTATTGTTGAGAGAACTTGCACTAGTGAAAGTATGAACCCTAGGCCTTGTTTTCAAGCATTGCAATACCGTTTGTGCTCACTTTTGTTACTTGCTACCTTGCTGTTTTTATATTTTCAGATTACAAAAACCTATATCTACCATCCATATTACACTTGTATCACCATCTCTTCGCCGAACTAGTGCACCTATACAATTTACCATTGTATTGGGTGTGTTGGGGACACAAGAGACTCTTTGTTATTTGGTTGCAGGGTTGTTTGAGAGAGACCATCTTCATCCTACGTCTCCCACGGATTGATAAACCTTAGGTCATCCACTTGAGAGAAATTTGTTACTGTCCTACAAAACTCTGCGCTTGGAGGCCCAACACGAGTCTACAAGAAGAAGGTTGCGTAGTAGACATCAAGCTCTTTTCTGGCGCCGTTGCCGAGGAGGTGAGTTCTTGAAGGTATATCTTTAGATATTGCAATTAAATCTTTTAGTTTATTGTTTTATCACTAGTTTGGTTTTATAAAAGAAAACTACAAAAAAATGTAGTTTAGGTTGCATCATTTGTTTCGTCTCTATAATGTCTTTCGTGAAAATAAGGATTCCGAAAATTGTGCTCAATTGGTAGAGGAAGAAATTATGAAAATACTTAATGAGAATTACTTTAATGATGAGCATGATTGCAATGTTGCTAGTATGAATTCTCTGAATATCCATGATGCTAATGATATGCAAAGCCACAAGCTTGGGGATGCTATGTTTGATGAAGATGATATTTTTAGTCCCCCAAGTTTTGATGAGCAAATTTATGATGATGATGGCATGCCTCCTATCTATGATTATTATGATGATGACATGTATGTTATAAAGAGTGATAGTAAACATGAAACTTGTCATCAAGATTTCAATATTGAAAGTGGTTATGTCAAACAAGTATCTCATGATAGTTATTTTGTTGAGTTTGCTCCCACTATTATGAATGACAAGAAAATTGCTTATGTGGAGAGTGAAAAAATTTCTATGCTTGTGGATCATGAAGATAATGCTTTATGTGATAGTTATATTGTGAAATTCCTTCATGATCCTACTGAAAATTATTATGAGGGAGGAACATATGCTTGTAGGAATTGCAATAATATCAAGTTTCCTCCCTATGTGTTCAAAGTTTTGAAGTTATGCTTGTTTTGCCTTACTATGCTAGGTGATTCTTGCTCCCATAAATTGTTTGCTCACAAAATCCCTATGCATAGGAAGTGGGTTAGACTTAAATGTGCTTGTCATGAGATCCATGATGCTCTCTTGCATGTTTCAATTACTATTCTTATGTGAGCATCATTGAAATCATCATGCCTAGCTAAAAGGCATTAAAGAAAAGCGCTTGTTGGGAGACAACCCAACACTTTTCCTTTCTATTTTTGTGTGTTTACATGATTAAGCTACTGTATTAATCATGTTTTGTGTCTTTTATGTCAATAAAGTGCCAAGTAAAGCCTTTGGGATGACTCACAAGATGAGTAGAATTGATGCTGAACCAAAACATAAACTTTTGACTACAGTACATGATTTTTCATTTTTTACTGGAGCGTGCTAATGATCTGAAATTTTTACACAGTCTTTATATACAAATTCTTCAGGTTGTCCTAATTTTTCAGAATTTTAAGAGACAGGGAAGTATGGATATACTACAGATCTTCACAGACTGTTCTGTTTTTGACAGATTCTGTTTGGCATGCATAGTTTGCTTGTTTTAGTGTTCCCATAGCTTATATTGAGTGATATAAATTATGGGAATGGTATAATACAGTAGGTATCATGTGGGAACAATTCTAAATCTTGTCTTGAGAGTACCTAAGTGAATGATCTATCTTTATTATACTAACCCATCTCACGAAGTTCCGTTAAGTTTTGTGTGATTGAAGTTTTCAAGTTTTGGGTGAGACACTGATATGAGGAGAATAAGGAGTGATAAGAACCTAAGCTTGGGGATGCCCAAGGCACCCCCAAGGTAATATCCAAGGAATACTCAAGCGCCTAAGCTTGGGGATGCCCCGGAAAGCATCCCCTCTTTCGTCTTCAACATTATCGGTATATCTTACTTAGAGCTATATTTTTATTCGTCACATAATATGTGCTTTGCTTGGAGCAACATTTTATTTTATTGTTCTCTGTTAGGTGTTATTTATAATCTTGTTTTTCAATAAAAAGTTCCAAGAATTGTCTTAGGATGCTTGCATTGCATGTTTTGATGTGTGCTGTGTAAAAACAGAAACTTTTGCTGTAGTGTTTGAATTTTCATATTTTACTGGAACGTGGAACATTTTTGAAATTTTTACACAGTGTTCTCATATAAATTCTTTAGCATGTCCTAAATTTTCATAAAATTTTGAGTTACAGAAGTACACTATTTTCATAAATTGCTACAGACTGTTCTGTTTGGACAGATTGCTGTCATAGTTTTGTTATCTACTTATCCTATAGTTTCCATAGCCTATATTGGTTGATATAAATTGCGGAAATGATAGTAAACAGTAGATGATGTTTGATAATTATTGTGCAACTTGTCTTGGCAGTACATGAAGTGTTGATTTATTCTTATGTGTACTAACCTATCTCACGAGTTCTTTTCGAGTTTTGTGTGGATGAAGTTTTTGAGAATAGGTGAAACCATGATATGAGAGGATTGAATGAGATAAAAAATCTCAAGCTTGGGGATGCCCAAGGCACCCCAAGTAAATATTTCAAGAAGTCTCAAGCATCTAAGCTTGGGGATGCTACGCATCCCATCTCTCTTCATCAACAATTATCGGTTAGCCTATGTTGAGCCTAAATTTTAATTTGTCCACATGATATGTGCCATTCTTGGAGTGCTATTTTTCTTTTGCTCGCTATTTGAATAAAATACTCAGATCTGAAAATCTTTATTGAGAGAGAGTCCTCACATAGCTACTTAATTGTTTGACTACTCATTGATCTTCACTTATATCTTTTTGGAGTAGTTTGTCTTTTGCTCTAGTGCTTCACTTATATCTTTTTAGAGCACGGCGGTGGCTTTATTTTATAGAAATTATTGAACTCTCTTGCTTCACTTATATTATTTTGAGAGTCTCTAAACAGCATGGTAATTTGTTTAGGTTATGAATTTAGTCCTAATATGATGGGCATCCAAGAGAGATATAATGAAAACTTTCATATAAAAGTGCATTGAATACTATGAGAAGTTTGATTCCTTATGATTGTTTTGAGATATAAAGGTTGTGATATTAGAGACATGCTAGTGAGTAATTGTGGATTGGTAGAAATACTTGTGTTAAAGTTTGTGATTCCCGTAGCATGCACGTATGGTGAACCGTTATGTGACGAAGTCGGAGCATGATTTATTTATTGAATGTCTTCCTTTGTGTGGAGGTCGGGATCGCGCGATGGTTAACTCCTACCAACCCTTCCCCTAGGGGCATGCGTCTAGTACTATGTTTCGATGACTAATAGACTTTTGCAATAAGTATGTGAGTTCTTTATGACTAATGTTGAGTCCATGGATTATACGCACTCTCACCCTTCCACCTTTGCTAGCCTCTCTAGTACCGCGCAACTTTCGCCGGTGCATTAAATCCACCTTCCTCAAAACAGCCACCATACCTACCTATTATGGCATTTCCATAGCCATTCCGAGATATATTGCCATGCAACTTCCACCGTTCCGTTTATCATGACACGCACCATCATTGTCATATTGCTTAGCATGATCATAAGATAGCTAGCATGATGTTTTCATGGCTACGCTAGATCATTGCACATCCTGGTACACCGCCAGAGGCATTCATATAGAGTCATATCTTGTTCAAGTATCGAGTTGTAATTCTTGAGTTGTAAGTAAATAAAAGTGTGATGATCATCATTATTAGAGCATTGTCCCATGTGAGGAAAGGATGATGGAAACTATGATTCCCCCACAAGTCGGGATGAGTCTCCGGACTTTATGAAAAATAAAAGAGGCCAAAGAAGCCCACCAAAAAAAAAGAGAAAATAAAAAAATGAGAGAAAAGAGAGAAGGGGCAATGCTACTATCCTTTTCCACACTTGTGCTTCAAAGTAGCACCATGATCTTCATCATAGAGAGTCTCCTATATTGACACTTTCGTATACTAGTGGGAATTTTTCATTATAGGGTTTAGAGTGTAGAAGAGGAACACGGTAGTGCATGGGCCGAATGGATCACACATTTGTATTCATCCCTTGGTTCGTATTTGTTCAGTGTACAATGCTCTAACGAACAAACAAACTGCCTAGCAAAGTAGCAATACCATCGAAGGTTAGAATGTTTCTCTGGAGACTTTCTAAACCATCTTTACCAACACAAGATATTCGAGCACATCGCAATATGTCAACGTCCAGCGCATGCGGTCTCTATGGTGCACTGGACTCATGGAGGCATTCTCTGATTGAGTGCACAATGTCTCGGTGCATTTGGGCTCTCATGGATGAGGGCCTTGTGGAGCAGATGATCGCCAACACAGAATCGAACGTGAAGCAATGGCTTTTTACACTACTGAACTCATTATCACATGAGTCCTTTGTCAAGCTTGCTGTTACTCTCTGGGCTACTTGGTGGGCGAGACACAATGCTATTCATGAAGGGATATTCCAGAGCCCACATGCAACATTCTCCTTCATCCATAATTTTATCTCTGACCTGGAAAGGGTCAAGGAGATGACACCGTCGGCAACGGTGATTTCAGTAGTCGGACCAAGCACACGACGACCAAGGGCACCACCCTGGGGCTTTGCCAAAATTCATGTCGACGTCGCTGTTGAAAGACGTGGAAGGGGATGCACCGCGGCCGCGGTCTGCAGAGATGAACACGGTGAATACTTGGGCAGCTCAGCACTAGTTATTGCGGGTGTGCATGACCCAGCTACGCTCGAGGCGATCACGTGCCGAGAAGGCCATATCGACCCGATGCCGCAGGACTGTTCCTAGCCTTGAGGATTAAATCCGAGAGGCGCGACTGGAGCAACTGAGTTGTAGCTCTGGCGAAAGATCTTCTTCTACATAATGTCGTTATGCATGTGACTAAAGCAACTGATCCAAGACATCAACAAGGGAATCAATGGAAGCTATGGGTCGGTGATCCATGAATTTAGACTCCGGTCTGAAAATTTTAATTGTAAAGTTATTTTTGAAGGCCGAGCGCTTAATAAAGACGCTCACAATCTAGCTAGATTTTCGTTTTCTTTAGGCCAGGGGCGTCACATGTGGCTTGCTCGCTCCCATGATCCAAATTGTATCCCACAATCAATGGAGTTTGATCAATAAAGTTGGCCTTCCCCCTAAAAAAAGCTAATGCCTAGATAGATTGCTTGTCGTGGTGTGGTGTGTCGGGACCATTTCGTAGGGCGGTAACAAATGGTGTACCAGCTAGTTCGTGTACGTATATGTTTCCTACGTACGTATGGGGCCGCAGAAATTTATTTCAGCTCCGACCGAGATTGTATTAGACGCGAATCAATCTGTGGTTAGATAGTTACAGGGACAGTGGTATTCTCAATCCACTAGAGTTCAAGTCCTGGTGCTTGCATTATTCCTGGATTTATTTCAGCATTTCAGGCGATGCGCATTCAGTGGGAGGAGACGTTCCCGTCGACGACGAGGCGTCTACGGTAACTTTGTAAATCTCAAGATGATATGCCGGCTCAGTCTCTCGGAGGTGCTCATGCGGTAGTGTGTGCGTTCATAGGGGGTGAGTGTATGCGCTTGGAGGCCCAACACGAGTCTACAAAAAGAAGGTTGCGTAGTAGACATCATCCTCCCAAGCCCATGAAACTGAAGTAGAGTAGCTGCTGGACCCTAAGTATAAAGACATGATTTGTTTTAATTGTGGAGGTCCTGGTCATTATGTTGGAAATTGTGTGAAGCCAAAGTCCTGCTTTATTTGTCAGCAAAATCACAATGTCAATAATTGTGCTGCTTGGTCAAAAATACAACCCACTGCTGCTTATTTTGGTAGTGGAGCTAGGGGCCTTGGTTTCTACCATGTGGATGTCCCTGTAGCCAATGAGTCAAGTTGGCTTAATTTTCAGAATTATGTTGTGGTTAATATCACTAAAGGAGATGTTGACAAGACACTACTTCTTAGCTTGCTCAATGATACCTTTTGCAAGGCTAAACATTGGCCTTGGCAGATTAGGGAGATCTCCCATAAGACTTTTCTGGTCAGATTCCCTCCATGGAAAAAGGTGGAAGATCTGATTGAGTTGCCAGGATTCTGCCTCCCACAAGAGGTTTCAGTTAAGATGACTGAATGGAAAGGGGTTTGTGACCCTTTTGGGGAACTCATTGAGGCTCGGGTACTGATTGAGGGGATTCCCCCAAAGTGGTGTACATGGAAGGTCTTTGCTCAGGTAGCCTTTATGTTTGGTATCTTAACTGATGTTGATTGGAATGGGATGTTCAGAACTTTCTTTGAAAATGTGAGGGTCAAAATTGCTTGCAGAGACCCCACCAAAATTCCTTTGAAAGATTGATTGAGATGAAAAAGAAGCTATTCCTGCTGGGTTTTACTGTTGAAGGCTTTGAACAGGTGGGTGGTTTGGACTATGTGATTGACATTGAATCTGAGGATGAGGATGAAGGAGAAGATGCTGCTGCAGGTGAACAGAAAGATAATGGTGGGGAGGAATTCAAAGAAGGCATGAATGATGACTTGGTAGATGATGATACTGTCATTGATGAACTAGACAGAGCTAATATGACTAACCAGAGATCCTTTGGATCTGGTGGTAAAGGCAAGACCTGCCCTTCTAGGCTTCCATCTGATTCTGATCATGAGAACTTCATTATGGAAGTTGCTGGAGTGACTGACTCTACCTCTCAAAGCTCAAATGTGGGTCTGGGAGGGCCTTCTTTCCTTTCCAGCCCAGGCCTAGAAGCTGTTTCTGAGTTACCTTGCAATGTTGGGGTTGTCCCTGTTGTCAAACCTGGATGTCTTCCTGAAGTGGAGGTTTCTACCCCCAAAAACCTGTGCCCTAATCCTGCCATAAATGTTGAAGAATCTGCACACAAGGAGCACTGTGAATCTCTGCTAAAATCTGTTGACATGCTTGAATCTGAGGAAGAGGGAGATAATGAAGAAGAGACTGAACTGGGGACTCTTCCCCCTAAGGCTGTGCAAAACCTGCAACATTCAGGCTTGAAAAGGTCCCTCTTGGACTCTTTGAATCATGCTCAAGGTGCACCTTCCAAAAATCCCAAATGGGGGCCTATCATGGCCTCAAAATATGCAACCAAGGGGCATGGCAACATCAACATCATGGAGAAAGCTGTTGCATACAAGATGATGAAAAATCTGGAAATTCCCAAAACATTCAAAGGTAAATCCTTCCCTTCTAATGATCCTTCTACTCTGATTGAACAAGTGGCTTTGGTTGATTTGACCTTTGGTGGTGATGATATGAAGCAGTTAGATATAGTGGAAGATCTGGTTCTTAGAGAACAAGAAAAATGCTTGGCTTTTGCCAATAACCACCCTGATATTGCTTTTCCTGACAACCTGGATCTTACTCATGAAAATGTAGTTGGGACTCCAGTCAGGAGTTCTCCCTTGAGAACAGTTGGCACTGCTGTTGTCTTGGGGGTTACACCTGTTGTCGCTACTAAAGGCAAGCCTTGTGGCTTAACTCACCCTTTTAGAATCTCTTGATTGATGATAGGTCTGATTTGGAATATTAGAGGTTTAGGTCAACATGGTAAAATTCAGTGCCTTTGTGATGTGATTGCTAAAACTAATCCTGACTTTATTGGCTTTCAAGAAACTAAGAAAGAAATTATATCTGAGGGTTTCCTCAAAGCCTTAGACAGATTGGGGGTTTTCACTTGGCATTTTTTGCCTGCTGATAATACTGCTGGGGGTATTTTGTTGGGCTTGAAACAAGATGTTTTTGAGGCAACTGGGTTTGTTAATACCAGGTTTTCTGTTAAAGCTACTGTCAAGTGTAAAAGTGATGGCTTCCTTTGGCATTTGATAGTGGTATATGGTTCTGCCTATCCTGAGTTTAAGATGGATTTTATTTCTGAACTCCATGATTCTCTTAGCACTGCTACCTACCCTGTCTTTGTTTGTGGAGATTTTAACCTAGTTAGGGGTGAGGATGATAAAAGCAGTGGCTTGATAAATCAGCAAGTCACTTTCTTATTTAATGATTGGATCAACAGATGGGGCTTGCTTGAAATTCCTGTAGCTAATAGGAAATATACCTGGTCTAATAATCAAAGCAACCTTGTTTTTGCTTTGTTGGACAGAGTGTTCACTTCTGTGGACTGGGATAATCACTTCCCTATGTCATCCCTATATGCTCTCCCTAGGGTGGGTAGTGATCACACTCCTTTGGTTTTTGATACTGGAGCTACAAAAAATTGTTGCCCTAAGATGTTTAGATTTGAAAAGTGGTGGCTCTCTCAACCTGGTTTTAACCAGATTGTTGAGGGGTCATGGGCTTCTGTTGGGTCATCCAGCAACTCCGTTGACAACTGGATGACCAAAACCAGAAACCTTAGGAAGAAATTGAAAGGGTGGAGTATTAACTTAGAGGCAGCCATGAAAAAGAAAAAGAAATCCCTCCTTATGGAGTTTGACATTTTGGATGTTTTATCTGAATCCCAACAACTTTCTGCTGGGGATCTTGACAGAATGAAATATATCAAAAAGGAACTTGATGATATTTGGAGAAAGGAAGAAACTACCTTATGGCAGAGATCTAGAGATAGAAATTTTTTAGAGGGAGACCGCAACAATGCCTACTTTCATGCTCTTGCTAATCATAGACACAGGAAGAACCATCTCTCTGAATTGGAAGGCCCCTCTGGGGTGGTGACCTCCACCCAGGATATGTTGAAAGTAGCCACTGATTTTTATAAGAATCTTTTTGCTTATGAACCCAAACCTAATATTCATCTTGGTGCTGGTTTCTGGGCGGAGGATGATCTAGTCTCTGAACAAGATAGAGAAGAACTTGAAAAGCCCTTTTCTGAGGAGGAAATTAAACAAGCTACTATGAGTTCTTATGCATGTGGAGCTCCTGGTCCTGATGGGCTGTCTTTTCTGTTCTATCAGAAATTTTGGGACACCATCAAGGGTGACTTTATGTGGATGGTGAAAGACCTTGAGGCTGGATCCTTAGATGTTCATAGACTGAACTTTGCCATAATCACTCTTATTCCTAAGACTCCTCAGGCCAGGGAGATGAAGAATTTCAGGCCAATTAGCCTCAGTAATTGTGTTGTGAAAATTTTGTCTAAAGACATGAACACCAGAGCCTCTCCTCTCTGTGACAATCTCATTTCTATGAATCAAACTGTTTTTATCAAAGGGAGATTTATTTTTGGAAAGTGTTGTGATGGCCCATGAAGTTATTCATGAGGTGCATAGATCTGGATCTGGGGGTCTGATTTTAAAACTGGACTATGAGAAAGCTTATGATAGGGTTTGCTGGGATTTTCTCAAAGAGATGCTCCTTTCTAGGGGCTTTGGGGATAAGTGGGTCAATTGGGTCTTCGGTACTTTGTACCAGGGCACTTTTCAGGTCAGGATTAATGATTCCAATGGGCCTCATTTTGTAGGAGAAAAAGGTCTCAAGCAGGGTGATCCTCACTCACCACTTCTCTTTAATCTGGTGGCTGATGTGTTCACTAAAATGTTAGACAAAGCAGCTAGGCATAATTTGATTGCTGGGCTGCTTCCCCATGTTATTCCAGGAGGTGTGATCAGCTTACAATATGTTGATGACACTATTCTGTTCCTGGAAGATTCTGTGGAATATGCCAAAAATCTTAAATGGATCCTTACTTGCTTTGAGAAACTCTCTGGGCTCAAAATTAACTTTCATAAAAGTGATCTACATACCCTCCATGTTAATGAAGAGTTGTCCAAAGAGTTTGCTCAAATCTTCTGCTGTCAGTTTGGGGATTTCCCCTTTAAATATTTAGGTGTTCCTCTTCACTATAAGAAACTGAGGAGGGATGATTTGCAACCTATCATTCATAGGATCATCAAATGTATTGCTGGGTGGCTTGGTAGGTATCTTTCCTGCAGAGGCAAACTCATTCTCTTAGCTACCTATCTTTCCAGTATCCCTACTTATTTAATGTCCATCATGAAATTCCCTAAATCGGCAATTGATGCAATTAACTCCCAGATGTCCCTTTTCTTTTGGGGGAATGTTGGTGAATTCCATAAATATCATCTGGCTAACTGGGGGTTGGTAACCAGGAAAAAAGAGTTTGGTGGACTTGGGGTCCCCAACTTGAAAGAATTCAATATGGCCCTATTGGCCTCCTGGGGCAAAAGATTCTATGATGGGGTAGATAAAGATTGGAAGAAAGTCATTTGCTACAAGTATGGTGTTGATAAACCAAACCTCTTTTGGTCCAAACCTATGATGGGCTCTCCCTTCTGGAAAAGTGTTACTTGGGCTCTAGGTGCAGCCAGGAATTTCATCAAATGGGTCCCTGGTAATGGTAAAAACATTGCCTTCTGGCATGATATTTGGATAGGTGAATGCTCATTGAAAACTCTTTTTTTGGGGCTGTTTGATATTTGTCAACAACAAGAGGCCACTATTGCCCAGGTATGGGATGGGTCTCAATTACATCTCACCTTTAGGAGGTGTGTAGATGATAGTCTGATGGAGTGCTGGTTTAAACTAAATGAATTGGTAAGAGGATTTATTCCTTCCAATGAACCAGACACTCCTAGTTGGTCTCTTGAACCATCTGGCAGGTATTCTGTTAAATCATTTTACAAGCTAATCAATTTTGGGGGTGTGTCATCTGATATTAAAGAATATATGTGGAAAATTAAAGTTCCACCTAACATTCATGTCTTTCTCTGGCTGGCATATTATAACAAATGTTTAACTAGAGATAATTTGGCGAAGAGGAGACATGTTGATGATCTGTCTTGTGTTTTTTGCAGTGAACATGAATCTATTCAACACCTGTTTTTTGATTGCATTGTTGCTAAAGAATGTTGGTTGACTATTTCTGATATATGTGGTATTTCTGTACCTAGCTGCTTTACTGATCTTGCTTCTTTTGGAAGCAAAAGAAATCTAAAGAGGATGTTAATATTATTTCGTCTGCTACCTTGTGGGGCTTATGGTTGTTTCGCAATGAATTTGTTTTTCACGAGAGGAAATGGAGAAGTATGCAATGTGTCTTAAATCTGGTGGGCTCTTTGATCAGGCAATGGAAAATGTTAGCTTCGCAGGGTGCTCTTCTTCTCCGGTGCTTAAGGCTTTTGGATCACCGAAGGGGGGAATTGCTTAGGATCGCCTGGTAGTGTTTCTATTCTGGGCAGTGGAGAGTAATTTTGGTGTTAGCTTTGTCTATCTTTCACTCTCTCCCTGCCCCTGTAAGATGGCTATGTAATAGGGCTAAACTAGTTGCACTTGGCCCCGGTTTGTTCTGTGGCTGCTCAGTAGCTGTCCACCGCGTCCTATGAACTGTCGAACTTGGCTTGTCTTGCCTTGGCTTTAATAAAAGTTGGGGCTGGGGGGAGACCCCTCTCTTTTCAAAAAAAAAAAAAATGTGCCATATTACTTGTGTTCTGAAACAATGCATTGGGTACAATTTTCTCGTTTCAAAACGTCTCATTTAGTTACTGCAATCCTGGAAGGCATCCTTCCAATAGTACATATGCTAACCCAAGCACCCTTTAAAAAAAATATGTGCTCTCTTTGTGATGTTCCCGATAGATGTTTCTCCGTTTGACAATGCAAGTTATAGCTAGCTTCTTATTCCCATAGTCATTTTTATAGCTTTTCATTTTAGATGAAGACGAGATTTGAGCGTATGTTGTGAGTTGTGACAACAACCATTGAGCACTCACGGCTGCAGTTGCATATCATGTCTGCCGAAAATCATATTCTAATTTTGCGTCAATTTTTTTCCAGTGTGAACACCAATTAGCAGCACGGCTTGTGGAGGCTTGCATGCTTGCTAAGCTTGGACTGATTGAGGATCTCCGTACTGTTGATTGTTTGGTTAAATCATTGTGGTGATATTGAGTTTGTTTTACCCAGGACAGTGGAATTGTCATGACAGCCCAGGACATGTTGCCAACACATACATCTGAGATACGATTATGTTTTCAACATGTCTCCATATGCCAGGATACGTTTCCTTCTCTTGTCTTGACCTATGCAATGCACACCGGCTAGATGGTTTTGATTTTGTCCCTAAAGATTTGCCTTTTTTTTTGAACAAAAAGATTTGCCTTCGGGAACGTAGTTGCGTCCATTCCGCGTGATTCGGTTATTCCGTGATCTGCTTTGTAAGACTGCTATCTCACCATCTTGTATTGTATCGTTCGGCTGTATACTTTGTTTGATTGTTGCTTTATTTATATAACTGGATGAAAACCTGTTTCGGAAAATGATAATTGAAGTGTGATTTAATTAACAAAACTCGGAACCCCTAAGAAAAAAACTTGCTGCAACGTCTACAATCTGAGCATGAATGTGCAGGTATACCTTTAGCTTTGCCTTTGCATGGACAGAGACATGAATGGTTACATGGCCATGACGATCCCTTACTCTGCTACCTCTACGCGGCGGCTCCCTCCATACGTACGTACGTCGGGGACATAATACACGTACGCGTACTAGCAATACCATGTGCTGCCGCCCTACGAAAGAAAATATCTAAAATATTCATGATGAATAGAGTGGACTCTAAATTGATTCCCTGTGTTCTTATGTTATATGAGGAGAGCCTGGCAGGTTACCCCTTTGTGCGCAAAGCAAACTGCTTGTGGTGAGACAGCACCTACTCTACCTTTTATATATAAAATATTCATGTGGAATATCTTGCCTGCATGCTGGCGAACTGAAACATCAAACTTTGACAATGTACTCATTTATGTGGAGTATATAGGATGAAACCTTTTTACTAACTGGTGAGTCTGATGTTCCCTTTATTGTGAGTACATCATTTCGAGCTTTCTAAATATAATGATTTGTTCCCAGTGTTTATATTATCTGCACAAATAAGAGGATAGGAAAATCAGAATGTGTTAAGTTGACAGGGAAATCAGAATCAGTGAGTAGACATATTCCAAAATCAGAATCAGAATCGGTGGATACGGCCCTCTCAGTTTTGGCCTTAAACCCTAGCAAAATCGTGTGAGATTCAAGTCTGAATTCAAGTAGTCCTTCTGTAATTGAGCTCAGATCTGAAACGTGTACCAAATTGACAGCATACAGTGACCTTAGTTTTAAATTGACAGCATCGCAACGGAGTAATAGTTAAGTTGTTTCTGTCTCATTTTTTTTTTTGAGGCAAAGTTGTTTCTGTCTCATGGTTAGGTTAATTTATGTGGACAGACGCAACAATTGGACCACTATTTCAGTTTGTTATCTGAAAATACAATTGTGAAGACAGTAAAAATAAAGAAGTTCCCCGCAAAAAAAGAAGAAGAAATACTCGTATATTAGCAATGTTTTTTCGCAAATTTTAACATGCTCCCTTTTACCCCCTGCCTTTACATGTAAGGTAAGAAGGTAAGAGTTGACCAGACCACTAATTAATGGAATCAATGGCTCAGATCAATTACATACTCTTATCACTCATGTGAAAAGATGGGGTAAAAGGAAGCATGCTAAAATTGTTCATGTTTTTTTATCAAAACTATTTGAAGACAAAAAATAATAATACTAGAACAACATTATGCCTCAGGTTGCAAGGTGAACGGGACACCCGATAGCCGCCGGGTCGTCCCGCGAACCTGCCGCTGGGCTCAAGCGGACGCGTCGCATAACGGACGCCAACTCTGCGCCACCGCTCTGCGCTCGTCCATCTAGTCACATTCGTCATCGAGATCTAGCTGCACCATGCCACCAATACTCGTCGTCACCGACGCGGTAGATTC
Source organism: Elymus sibiricus (assembly GCA_039707655.1). Taxonomy (NCBI): domain Eukaryota; kingdom Viridiplantae; phylum Streptophyta; class Magnoliopsida; order Poales; family Poaceae; genus Elymus; species Elymus sibiricus. The sequence goes on from CM077671.1 coordinate 43,463,770, forward strand.
AACGCCACCCCTCCTGCCAACCTCCAAACCGTCGCCGCTGCTGGAGCAACGTGGAGCCTATCACCCACAGCAACTCTTCCCCGAACACCCGAGCCTCCCAAGACGGCGCCTCCATGGAGGATACGACGCGCAGGGCGCCGCCGCCGCCCAATCCAAACGGATTTTAGACTTTCGTCCGGGAGGGGTTCGGAGGTGGATAGAAGGGACCTCGGCTTCGCCTCCAGGGAGTGTAACGACATCGAGGGACGTCGCTGATGCCGGGTCGAACCAGCCGATCAAAGTTTCCTCCGGTCCCCATCCTATACCACCAAACCACCGTCTGCTCCGGATCCGACAGCGAACCATGAACCGAAACCTGCAGAGATGAAAGTGCCATGAGGCTCAACCCACCAGGAAGGCGGTTCGAGAAGAACATCCGTCGTAGATGTATCCAGGCGCCGAATCGAACAATCCGACGTGGCCCGCGACGAACACCACCACCCCGCGATAGCCGACGGCGTCCAAGCGCCGGATCCAGAAGGATCCGATCTGAACCCGACGGCGCCCGTGACCACCCACCACACAGCCACCCCCTCGCCGCGAGCACACAACCAAGCCGCCGCCGCCAAGAGTTGCCCGCATGCTGCGCCGCCGGACCCCACGCTAGTCCGGCACCTCCTCATGATTTGGCCGTCCCGCGCCAGCCGAGATGCTCGAAGGGGAGAGATACCCCGCCGCCGCCTGCCGACCAGGCTTCGCCTGGCGGTGCTGCTGACAGTGCCGAGGAGGGAGGAGAGGTGGACGAGGTTCGAGTTGCGGCGGCTAGGGTTTCCCCACGAATCGCCCACGGGGGCGATGCGAGGGGGAGGGGAAGAGGATGAATGTGCAGGCCATATCTTTAGCTTTGTTTTTTGCATGGAAAGAGACATGGATACGGTTCCATCCATACGTACTCAGGGGGCAAACACGTACGCGAACTAGCTGCACCATGTGCTGACGAGTGCCGCCCTACGAAAAGAAAATATCTAGCTCTCCATCTCTTGGCTGCACGTTGAGGCTGTCACGACGGTTCAGGAATTCTTCGCGGTGGTGGACTGCGGCGACGTGCGGCAGAGCGGGCAGCTGGGCCGCCGGCGCAGCCACTCGTCGACGCACCGCCGGTGGAACGCGTGCCGGCACCCCGGCAGCTGCCGGAGCTCGTCGCCGTCCGCGTACTCCGCCAGGCACACCGCGCATGTCGTGTCGTCCCGCGGCTGGTCGCTGTCGTCGGTCGAAGGCGCGGCGGCAGGCCGGACGTCGTCGACGCCGCGTCTCGACGGTGAGGAGTATAACGTCGTCGGGTACGCGGCCAGCTCGGCCTCGTCGATCCCAGCGCAGGCGCACCGGCAACCAAGCTCGATGTCGGCACTCCGGTCCGACGACGATGACGAGCCGTGCCCGTGCCCTTGCCCTTGGCGTCGCCGGGTGGAGCAGAAGAAGGTGAAGACGGAGAGCACGACGAGCGCGGCCACGGAGGCGCAGATGAGCACCGTGTCCCCGGGCATGGCGATCACACACACACCGTCATAGCGACAACCTGACCGTGTGCCACCACATATATAGTCTACTACTTCTGTCCGCACGATCGAGCGGCAGGCAGCGCAACACTGTCAACGAATTAGCCCCCAAACTATATAATCAACGCGCCAATGACCACGTCTGGCCGTTTCCTGGTCAACAAATTCTACGCTTGCTACGTGGATTCATGTTTAGCTAATATGCACCAGTAAAATAAAGAATGGGATCTCCTTTGTGTCCCTAACATAATCTGACAGAAATGCACATTGACTCCTTTACTAATTGTTTTTGGGCGGAGAGGATTCTGGTCGGTGGCCGTCCAACGCCGGAAGGAACTGGATTGAAAGATGGCTAATTTTGAATGGGCCAGGTGTTGCTCTTCGTTCCATGCTGTGCTGTGTCGTGCATGCCGCGCCGCGGAATTTGCAAATTTCTGTATCCCATCCTCTCGGTGAAAGGACATAATCTGACCAAATTGATCATCTAGTTCTGCGCCGCACCATTTTGCGTAATGTGCGTTATGTGTTCTTTGTACAACCCTGTATCCATTTAATTATGCACACGATTTCATCGAACTCTGATGTATTCATTCCGCAAAAAGTACTCCGATATATTCACACCATGATGAATCCACTCACAATAAGCATCATCTGTCACAATATATTTTCTTTAGACTGTGCCTAGTTGTTACGCTGGTTATTAAGTGTTAAATACAGAACCCACTCCGACTGGTTAAAATTGCTTAGTACACATCTTATTCTTAAAGTTTCATTTACTAGTACACGTCTCTCTTTTAAGGTTTGTTTACAGAAAAAGGCTTTCGCCCCGCTTTATATATAAAGCAACGATCGACATACAAACTGCAAACCACCCGACACCACACACACCTAAGGCAGATAAAAGGAGGCTAACGAACAACAACACTACTCCAAATGCTCCAAAGCACACAACTAGTACACAGATAGAGCATAGCTAAGGATCTAAGGAGCTCTCCACCATGAACGAGTCACCGCGAGGAGACGTAGCCGAAACTCGACGAACCAGGGCCTCCAAAGCGATGCTTCCAGAAAAGAAACGACACCATAGAGCCGCCACCGCCCGATCCATAGAATCGAGGTTTTCACCCGGGGTAACACGAAGGACGCAGGGCCACCGCGATGGAGCCTTCAAGAAGGGAACGACGCATGGATGCCACCGCCATCGGTCTGGCCAGAGCCAAACGAGGTTTTCACCCCGGCCACCACCCTCCGCCTCCGCCTGGCGTACGGTCCTACACGAGAGCGCCGGCCGCACCACCACCGTATATCATCGAGAGCCCGCCCCCATGCCGCCCACGCGACCATGATAGCGAGCCGCCAGCACCCGAGCCACGAGCTCGCAGCTCCCGCCACCAAGGCCGCCGTCCTGCATCCAGACACTCTGAAGACCAACAAAGGAATGGGCTTTGAGTCGACCGACATATCCCAAGCACCAACAGAATCGTCGGTGACCGTCCCGCCCTGGACCCCGGTCTGCAGCCAGGAGGCACTAGGCCTGGAAAAGGGGAGGGGGAGTGGAGCTCGTCCAGACCGGCGCACCCCTGCGCCGGTGACAGGTAGTCGGTCTACCCGTCCCTCCAACAGCCTCCCCTGCGTCACCCTGACGCCCTAGCACGGCCACCGGCCAGACCCATGCGAGGAAGATGCAGCCACCCATTCTCCTATCATTCTCCTATCATATAACTCTCCTCTCACCTCTACCTCTGAAACTCATCACCCCCCTCCCTTCCAGATCGATCTAGGGCTTCGGTCGCCGCCGTCGGCGCCTTGGAGCAAAGCCCAGGCGGGGTGGGCTTTCCTCCACCGTGGCTCGGGGACGCTATCGCGGTGGAAATCTGCGCGGTGTCCTGCTTCTACGTGTGCGTCGTCCTATGCCGATGGCGTAGCGATGAGGATTCTTTCGCCGTCGACCGCTCACCCAGGCGAGGTGGCGTTCCGGGCGGTGCCACCACTCCGGTCGTGGGCGATTTCCCCGCGGCAAGTACGTCCCGATGGGGCGTGCTGGATCACCATAGCCTTTTTTGAGAGACGGGAGCAGCCACGTAGAAGCGACTCAGTGGTAGCCTGGTCCTGGTGGGCCAAATATTGACTAATCATGGCTGGAAACACGTTCAATCCCTATGAACAAATTACAAAAATGCAACCAACAACCAGCCTATAGACACAAACTTGCTCAAGGGGAAATACACTTTGGTTCCTGATTGTATATGCATCCTATAAGGAGATCTTTTTTTAATAATTGATTAAAAAGTCAAAATAGTTCATAAGTATTCTTGGATTAAAATTGACTTTGTTTTGCACTAGTATATAATTTTTCATGAAAAAAAGCCAACACTGACTTCTGGGCAAAAAAGACAAAATTTATTTGCTATTATAGGTCACTATTCACACTATTTCGATCAATTTTTTGTCTTTTTTGAAAGAAGTCAAAGTGTAATTTTCCTTTTGTGATTTTTTTTCTCACAAATACAATAAAAGGTCAAGTTTATTTCAAAAATATTTTCAGATATTTTCAACTTTTTGTTGAATTGCTAATTTTTTTTTACATATCTTTACCTAATAATAAACCACGGAGACCTGCTGGTCGTACGTCGTCGTCAGTTTTGCAAAAAGGCCCCTGTATTTTATCAAAATCAACCCGCAGTCCATGACTAAGTGGAAAAAAACGTTTTGTCTTTTTATACAACGGTTTTGCTAAAACTCAGCTAGCTGAGAAATAAATTGGTCCCATTCACTTTCCTGGCCTTCCGATCTAAAGGTGTGAAGATTTGTGCGTGCTTTTTTTTTCATGCAGCGACGCGCATGCGGCAGCCCAAGTTGTTTCGTTTTGTCGGCCTGCTTGTCCGCGCTGTAGCGACATGCACTACCTAGCTACCACAGTCCACACACATGTCTACTTTTTTGTTAGTTTTTCTTATGTCTACAGGTTAATAGGGAAAAACTACCATGTCGTTCCTCATTCCGGTGACTAATCTTTCTTCTATTTTGGCTGCATTTTTTTTTCTATTGTTATCATTTGATTTCTTTTCTTTTTTCTTTTTCTAGTTTTTGTTACTTTTTTTCATTCTTTATATGTAAACACCTGAAACTAATTCTAGTTGGATGAGGCTTTTTTTCCAAAAAATGGATGAGATTTTGTGAATTTTGGAATGTACAACTAGATAAATCTATTTCTACCTTCATTTTTGTTTTCAAGGGTCACGGCTGCAAACGGTGTAAACCGACTGCAATTGCATAGGCACAAAGCCAGTGAAACTAGGGTCGGGAGTTTTTTTTTCCGGGCTAGTTGCATGTCCACCACTAGACATGCAGCTGCAACTGTAATAACCCGACTGCAACTGTATGAGCACAAAATGACTGCAACCGAGGTTGGGGGTTGTTGTGCGAGTTGCATAAGCACCACTAGGCATGCAACAGCAAACGGTGTAACCCGGTTGCAACTGCATGGGCACAAAGCGAGTGCGACTTGGGCCCGGAGGTTTTTTTTTTGGGCTAGTTGCATGTCCACCACTAGACATGCAGCTGCAACTGTTATAACCTGACTGCAACTGCATGAGCACAAAGCGACTGCAACTAAGGTCGGGGGAGGGGGTTGTTGTGCGAGTTGCATGTCTACCAATAGGCATGCAACTACAAGCATTGTACCCCAACTGCAACTGGGTGGGCACAAAAGACTGCAACTAAAGTGAAAAGAAGGGTTGTCGGTCCAGTTGCATATCCATCACTACGCATGCAATTGCAAGCGTTGTAACCCGGCCGCAACTACATGCATAGAAAGTGACTACAAATGCGAAGCATGAAGGGTTTACAACTTGTCCAACTTTTTATCTTTGCATCACATATGTAGATTCTATCATGTTTCCCCTTTTATAGAACATTTTAATTTATATTTTTGGGTTATTTTCTGTGCTTGGTTTTATGAAATTATATTCACTGGCATGCACGTTCTAGCTACTCTTCACACACACACCCACACCCACACACACACACACACACACACACAACGCAACTCCGGTGTTTCCCATAAGAAACCAACACATTGTTTTGTTTAAGAACACACAGTTGTTGGAAAGAAAAACAACTGCATCAGACTGTCATACAATGAGAGAGAGAGAGAGAAAGACGTAGCCAGCATAGAAAAAACAAGTCCAAGGAGGCCTAACAAAGCAACTACACATCCTGCATATAAAAAGAAAGAAAAAACAAAGCAACTACAACCAAGTGGATCAGCCCAGCCCAACAAACCAGACGGGGGACGAGAGGGTGGCTGAGCGACAAAGAAATGGTAGTTTAAAATCTGACTGAGACCAAACTATGTCTCAGTCAGCTGAGTTCTAGGCGGTCCCTTTGTTTTAAGTTATTGTGTGACAATACCCTACCTCGGTTAAAATAAAGTTGTATTTAATATAAACACACATGTGTATGTTTAGAAACTATGGATACATATTGTCAAATACAGAATTTCGTTTTGTAGCTCGAACTCCATGGGGCCTCTTTGAAGGAAATTTCAGAAATCATATTTTCAAGTCTTAACAAATTTCGAAAAAAAAGCAGTCCACATGTCATATGGGTGAATTCAATTTTTTAGGGGAAATTGATGTGGTGTACACATGTGTAAATTTGTATAATGGACGGTTCAATATGTGAGCTAAACATGCCACGGCAACCCTTCTTGACTGCTGAAATTCTTTAGCTCCCGGTTTCATACCACCAGACAAACACACAGAGTAGTACTGCCACCCAACAGGTTACGAACATCACAGAAACTAAGCACACGAAGCTACGCTGCAGGCACGCTTTCTGGCAAACTTACTCCTGAACACGAAAAGGCACTATTAAACTAATGCCCGCACGTGAATCATCCAAGCATGCAAGCAACAAGCAATCGTATAAGAGTATTACTTTGACGAGAAACTGCCGGTAATTAAGTAGTAATAGTCAAATAACGTGTTGCCTAATTAGCTTGCCAATTACAACTACCGCGTTAATTTGGATTTTGACCGGGCTAATTCTTTGGCAGTGAGTGTATACATATACCAGAGATCTGATTTGATCTCGACCGTCTCGACTGTGACCTGGCCGGCAGAACCTCGACGGACGCCAATCCTAGTACATAGATAGAAGTGGCACGGCAGCAAGGTTGCAGTATATGCTCCTGTGGCCACCATCACCATGGCCGGCTCCACCGTGGTGCTGATCGGCGCCTCCATGGCCGCGCTCCTCGTGATCTCCCTCTTCACCTTCCTCTGCTCCAACCGGCGCCAGGCGCACCGCGCGCCGCCGTCGCAGTCACAGCGGAGCGTAGACGACGACGTCGAGCTCGGCCACGGGTGCGCAGCCGCAGGGATCGACGAGGCCGTCCTGGCCACGTACACGACCACGGTGTACTTCTCGGCGGCGGCCAGGCGACGGGGTGAAGGCCAGATGGCTGCTGCTGAAGCGTCGGCCGACGGTGACCAGCCGCTCGACGACACAGACACGCACACGACGTGCGCGGTGTGCCTGGCAGAGTACGCGGACGGCGACGAGCTCCGGCGGCTGCCCGGCTGCAAGCACGCGTTCCACCGGCTGTGCGTCGACGAGTGGCTCCGGCGGCGGCCGAGCTGCCCGCTCTGCCGCACGTCGCCGCCCGCCACGCGCGCGCCGCCTGCGGACACGGACGACTCCTGAGCCGTCACGGCGTCAGGTAGCATGTCGATCGGGACCATGCATGCATGCCAGTGCCGTATAGCGGCGAAACCGAAATGCGGCGTAGACGCGTAGTACATGCCATGTCTCGTACGAACCCAATGTTGCCGTTGCCATGACGACAAACACGTAGCGGAAGAAATGTTGCGTGCGAAACCGCCGTGAATGTTGTAGAGCATAGTCCCTGAGTGTCAGCGACCCAAATACTGCTGCATCGGCCTAAAGCGAGAGACGATGACGAACCCACCAGGACTACTTAAGGCGAGGAGGGGCAAACGAGTGGACTATCCGGGCTTGGATCACGACAACGGCGGCTTCCCTGGCACCCCCTACCTTTCTTCCTCCTCCCTCCCTCTTCCTCCTTGTTTTCTGAACTCTAGCAATTCCTCCTGTATCAAGCTTGTAATTCGAATTCGTGATTGAGAGAAGTGAATCGATAGCTGGTCTCTAACATCGTGGTATCAGAGCCTCCCTCCACCCTTCCAATTCGTCTCAAATCCTACCAATTTCATCGAAATTCTGCCCAATTTTTTTCAGTTCCTCATTTTCTTCCACCACCATGCATCCTGAGTTGAAAGCTTACCTTGATGAGTTCGAGGCGAAGGCTCAGGCACGCTATGACGCCAGTGCCAGGCTGTTCGCGTAGCACGACGCGCTGCTCTCCAAGATCCTCGTGGGCGTCTCGACCTCGCAGCCGGTGTGTCCCATGGGCACGACAGTCGATGACGGCCGCACCAACGACGCCAGTCTCCCGGTGGTCGTCCCCGACATCTTCTCCGCCACCACCCAGGTCCAGGAGACCCCCACGGTCGCCCAAGATGCACCCTCGATCTGCATCGAGATGGTGCCCGTCACCTGTTTGACGGAGTGCTTGGCCCAGGTTACCTCCATCGCCAGCATTGACGAGGTCCACGACGCTGCCACAGCCGCCCACCCTGAGCCCGTGGTCGACCTCATCCATCAAGAGGTCGCGTGACCCACAGCTGAGGCGATGCCCTCCATTAGCACCGACGCATCCTCAACCGCCAAAGTCGTCCCTCCCGTGGTGACCAACACCAACATCGACCCCAAGGCCAGCATGGAGGAACTAGACGGCTCACCGCTGCTCTCCTTCAACACCTTGTCACCAGCAGCGAGCGAGTTGGACAACAACACCGTCATCTTTGTCCCCAACGTGGTTGCACTGACGCCGACCAGGTGCTCGACAGAATGCCCCGTCCCTGCAAGCGACTGGGTGAAGCCTCTGTCCGCCCTGAACTATGACGCTCACCATGTGGCAAAGAGCATAACAAGATGCTTGCCACCAGGATGGCTAGGGATCAAGCAGCGACCATGGCCACCCCCTGTACAAGTGGAGATCAATCACTTCTTCAGGCCTAGGCCGTGGCCATCATTCAAGTATCAGTCAGATGTAGGTTGTCCCGAGGAGCCCTGTCCAGTTACTTGTTGTCAGCTGATTTCAAGGGTAGAAGCTTTCAATTGTTTACAAGTAGTTAAGTTCTGGCAATATCTACTTGATGATACATGGTTGCAACTATGGTTGTTCTGGCTGTTTCATCCTGCTTATGCTGGACTTTTTGACCTGGTGATTCCCATTTTGAGTGCATGTGTTAACAAACCTGAGGCTGCAAGGGAGTCACTGTATAACGGTCTTTTATCGCACGAGGGAGACGACCAGCGACATGTGTTTAAAATGTTTCTTCTAGTGAGGGTCAGTTACAAGAATCCGTGGCCACTGTTTGATAGATGCCAGTTGCCAGCGACATCTGCTCAAGATACTTTAGATGTTCAGCTGCCAGTTTATAGATCTTTACCTGGTTATCCGGATGATCTTGCTGCTACTAATGTTGACGGCATGCTCAAGCCCACTGCTGAAAATAACTATAGTGAAGGCGTTCTAGTAAAGGACAATGCATTGGATTTTTCATGGGAGGCGCGACCTAAACAACAAGAGGACGTCTGCAAAAGAGAGAGTGCCACTGAGGTTCCTACAAATTATAAAGTGTCTTCTACGAAGAATCCATTCACTCTAGAGGAGACCAGGAGTGGTGACTTGTTGGAGCTTGCTTCTAGTTACCATTTGAGGGTGCCAAATGTTTCTGAATCAAAGCAGGAGCTTGACTCTACACCTCCAACAGTTTCCACCAAAATTGGCGTTGCTAACGAGCACCGGAATTCAAAAGGCGATCATAAACAAAATTCCTCTTGCTGTTGTTTCCTCCTGGCAACTCGTGACCAGCAGAAGGTGAACTTCAGTACATCAACAAATGCTCTGATCAGCCCACCTTCTCAGCAACTGGAACGTAACTTTGGCATTGAGAGTATATCCGAGCTCTTGCTGCACATACTACAGAAGACTTCCTATTCTAAATCCACTCCCGTTGACCACAAGCTGGACAATTCTGATTCTTGGTTGGATGAGCAGCACTGGTCATTCCCTGGAACTAATGCGGACACATGCAAACGTGAGGAGTATGGTCATTCAAGACAAGCCTTAATTGAGGAATCTGATTATGAGCTGTGGCGTCCACCTAGTCGAACAAAAATTGTGAAGCTACAATCAGGGCTGCTTGTGAAGTTCAGAAGATCGCAATTTCTTCTTCTCTCTTTGCTGAAGCTACAACCAAAGCCTGCCCGGCAGCTTAATTTTTTTGTTACCGGCGGGCTGAGCAATTGTTGTCATGAGAAGGTTCTTCTCACTCTAAAAAATTCAGTAATTACATTGATGTTGCTTTGCTTTTCTTGTCATACCATTGATGGTTCAGCAAGAATACAGGCTATGACTATGGCATCAGGCCCAGGCTTTGTCATCAACACATTCAAGCGGCTCTCTCAAATGCAACTTCTGATGGTGCGTTCAAACTGTGCAAGGTCCGATTCTGAAGAATTATCAGTGTTTAGCTGTAGTCTGTTTACCGGACGGCCATGCGAACTGATAATTGCAAGGACTCACTGGCACTCGCCCTGGAGGGGTGTTAAGCAGGTGATGGATGCATATTTCACTAGTCAGCAATGGAAAAATACAAATAACTTGAAGGCTAGTGGATTGGAACTTTGCACAAAGCATACAAAAATGCTACAGATCGTAGAAGAATTTTGGGGTCTAATACCTACAATAGCAGTGGGGAACTATGGTTCAAGTACTTCAGTGTCTGTTGACAAGGGTGATATGCTCACCGCAAAGAAGCTAAGTGGTGTTCTGTTACTACCCCTGAACGCACGATCTGATCCTGGAGCTTCTTCATGGCATCGATGGTGCACTACCGGCTGTGACCAAAGGCCTTTTCAAGAAGGGAGGCTTATCATTCCCGTATCCGCCTTCGCCAAGCAAGCTTTCGTCGACCAAGTTACCAGGGTTACTCCAAGAAAGTCCATAAACATTGAGTACCATGGGATCCGGGGGGTTGTCAGTGGAATCGGCTTGGTGTCAAGCCGGGTTTCAAGAAGGGAGGGATGTCAGCGACCCAAATACTGCTGCATCGGCCTAAAGCGAGAGACGATGACGAGGGGGACCCACCAGGACTACTTAAGGCGAGGAGGGGCAAACGAGTGGACTATTCGGGCTTGGATCACGACAACGGCGGCTTCCCTGGCACCCCCTACCTTTCTTCCTCCTCCCTCCCTCTTCCTCCTTGTTTTCTGAACTCTAGCAATTCCTCCTGTATGAAGCTTGTAATTCGAATTCGTGATTGAGAGAAGTGAATCGATAGCTGGTCTCTAACACTGAGTAGGTCGTCATGCATTGGCATGTACCCATGTGAGGCCTTCATGTCTGTAGGAGAGCGTAGATGCATCCCACCGAGTTTGGTTACGTGTATTTCACAAATCTTATTTGTTTACTATTCATGGTTTTAAATGAATTGGAAACCAGCTTGAACAAATTTACACACGTGACAAACCATTGATGTTGCAACTTATTGTTTTTCTAAACCCGGCAAAATGTTGGGCACCGTTTTATTTAATTAACCAAAAGTGTATTTCACACTTAAACAAATAGAAACCGGATAGCAAACAAGGTTAGAACACACAGCCCGGCCGACCTGTCTACCAACAGGGACACCCCCCCTCCCTCCCCCCCCCCCCCCACCCCCCACACCCACACCACTGTGTGAAACATTGTCGAGCTTGCCTAGATGTGTCGTTGTCATCGCATGTCGCCTCGAATTAGTCTCCGACTTACGGTAGACAATCATCAATGCCACGACCCCACGAAAGCTGCAAAAAAGATTACATCGGCCTGTGGTGAACGATTGGCCAAACACGCAAACAACGAGACATCTTCAATTCTGATTGCTAAGAGCAAGTATAATAAGCTGACGTAGGCGGTCTATAATACTTTAAATATTATATCTTTACTGAATTGGATGAGAGAGAAGAGAAGAGAGAAGATAAGCGGGTTGTAGATTTACAGCCAGCTGTAGTACGGGCTCCAATAAGCTATGTGAGAATGTATGGTGGGCCATGTGATAGAAAAGTAGTACTTTCTTATAGCCCATTATTATACATGTTGGCTATTACATTAGCTATAGATGACATGACAACATGTTATAACCATCAGTCGGCTATATTATTAACCATGCTCTAAGAAGCTTCAAGGAGGAGGGGGGAGCTAGGCTTGCACCACTCATGGACCATCGCAGACGGCACCATCACTGCTCGTTGTCATCACCGTTATGGATGATCTTATTATCACTGACTTTAATTAATGTATACAAAGGGAAGCCACAGAGATCCAGGGAACATGTTGGAGATCTAGCCAATTACCTTACTTTGTGGCGGAAGTTTTTACTACTAGTTTTCCAGGAATTCTGGTGACCCATCCCAACACGCACACGAGCAAGCCATAGTTTGCAAGTTCACCATCAGCGACCAGTTCCAGAACGAAGCTTTCAAATCGCCCGAACGAGAACTATTGACCCCCCCCCCCCCCCCCAACCCAGTGTATGGACCTCGAGCAAAGGAGAGGACGCGACAACACAATAGTGCCACCAACACTATTAGGAAAAACCATACCAGTAGCACGGGTTAAAGGCGTAGCAGTAGCGCGGCTCTGCTACTGGTAACTAATGTATCAGTAGTGTGGTTTTGTACCCGCGCTAATACTAACTATTAGCCGCACATATTTCTTTTTATATTTATATTGTATTTACACATGGTTATACATATTAATATACAATATCAATAAAAATTGTGAAAGAAATAACATTTAGATTAAAATGGATGGGTGCAAGTGATCAAGTTGAATTAATAGGAAAATATCATGTTACGGCACCCAAGTGTCAAATGAAAGGATTTCCTTCATTCGACACTTGTGTGCCGTCGTAACATCACATTTTTCTACTAATTCAACTTGATCACTTGCACTCATCCACTTTAATCTAATCTATGTCATATAATAACTCATCATCCTTAGTCACATAACAAATTATCATCATCTTAATCCTCTAACAACTCATCATCATCTTAATCATGTCAAGTTAACCACTACTACACAATGTCATAAACTAGCTAGAAAAGGTCCTCTCTCCTAGGTAGCACATACTATTCTCTCCTAGGTAGCAACTAAGCAAGAAATACTCAAAAACAACTAGGGTTCATACATTTAGATATATACAAGGCCGTCTAAAATTCTTCCAACAAAACTAAAGAACCCTAGCTTATTTGTCCTATGAATTAACATATCCTCGTGCTCAATTCATCCATTCATTCGTATATACACTCGAACAAAATTGAATTCGGAGGAGAGGGAGGTGCTCACGGTGGGCGGGCCGAGGCCGAGACGGGGAGGGGAGGGATGGCGTGTGGGAGGGCGGCCGCGCGTGCGGGGGCAGGCTGACGAGCGTGGGGCAGGGCCGACGCGGGGGAGAGAGTAGAGAGTTAGGAGGGAGAGTGAGGGGGCGCGGGGAAGAAGATAACTAGATAAGGTAGGAGTTAGCAGCAGCACGGGTTGGGAACCACCGCTACTGCTAAGTAGGGCATCAGAGATGGGCCTGGGCTGGCCACAATAGTAGCACCGGCCCATGGACGCGCGCTACTGCTATGTGGTTAGCAGTAGCGCTGCTTTCTGCCAAACGCTGCTACTACGGGTCGCCCCGGTAGGTGAGGATGGGACCACTTAACAGCAGCGCCGGTTGGCAGGCGAGTGCTACTGCTACACAATTGCCTGTAGCGCCTATTCGCTCCATGCGTTACTGCTACTTAGCAGTAGCGCGGCGCAGTTACTCCGCGCTACTGTTAATATTCTACCTATAAGGTTTCTCCTAGTAGTGCAAGAATGTACACGACGCGTAGGCATTGTCATCATTGTTTCAACCAGCCGGAATAGGGTTTTCATCTGTAGCCGCCACATCCTTGTCCACCCCATGCCTAAGGAAAATGCTAACAAAGCACCTACTCGCCACGACCGCCACCTTCAAACTAGATATGAAAGAGGAAAAAGAAACAAATCAGAAACCCTAACTTCTAGGCAACCACGTCTGCCAACAAAGAACAAACAAATCATAAAACCTAGATTCTATCAGAGAGACATGTCGGAAGTGATGAGAAGATAAAGAAGAACCACCCACCTACTGCCCGAGAGGAGAGACAGAAGATAAGCGAATGGGGGCAAAGAATCGAGAGGAAGAAAATAAATGAAATAGGGGAAGGGGGAGAGGAGGAAACATAGGTGGTTGAACCAATCGCCCTTCCCCTATATAGAACCAAACGAAAAAGGGCCGGCCCAATTACAAACGAAGGGTGTGCGACGCCCGACAGTTTAAAGCAAAATAGGGTTTTGTCATAGTTTGTCAAGAAAAAGAAAAACGACAGGACAAGGAAAAGGCGTATAGTAGGCCCATGTCTGCGGTCAGAAATAGAGCCCAACAAAGCAAGAGAAGAAATATGAAACACACTATAGTTTTCTCAAAAAGAAAAACCAAATACACTATAGAGTTGCACGAATTAGCAAATCCGTTAAATACCATTAAAAAAACAAATCCATTAGAAATTTATTTTTTTGATATAGCTTACCACTCATGCAAGTGGTAGCAAATCCGTACGATTATATTACTACGCTTGGACATAATGTCAACGGATCCGTATGATATATTACTATGCTTTATCTGTATATACACATGGCCATAACGATCGGCCTCCGTATGTACTCTGCTATCTCTCCGCGGCGGCTGCGGCTCCATACGTACGTAGGAGACATGAACGCACGCGAACTAGCTACACCATCTGTTGCCACCTTAGAGATGGTCCCGACACGACACGACAGGCAATCTATTTACACATTAGCTAGGCATGCAGTTTGCATCTGTTGCAGGCGACGTGCGGCAGACCGGGCAGCTCGGCCGCCGCCGCAGCCATTCGTCGACGCACGGCCGGTGGAACGCGTGCCGGCACCCCGGCAGCCACCGGAGCTCGTCGCCGTCTGCGTACTCCGCCAGGCACACCGCGCACGTTGTGTGCGGGTCGTCCGGCGGATGGCCACCATCGGCCGACGCGGTGACCGCGGCAGCCATCTGGCCTTGGTCCCGTCGGCGCGCCGTCGAGTAGTACAACGTGGTCGGGTACGCGGCCAGGACGGCCTCGTCGATCCCGCACGGCCGCCCCAGGCCGAGCTCGAGATCAACGACGCTCCGCTGTGACGGCGACGGCGACGCGCGGTGCGCCCGGCGCCGGTTGGAGCAGAGGACGACGGTGGAGAGGGAGACGCCGAGGAACGCGGCCACGAAGGCGCCGATCAGCACCGCCGTGGAGCCGGGCATGGTGGTCACTGGCAGCAATATCGTAGCACAACCTGTCGGCCGTGCCAATATGTGTGTGATTGGTTTGTCCGTGCGTGCGTCGAGCTGCCGGCTGAAAGCAAATCAGATCACTGGCATCAGCCCCGTACATATATATACTCACTGCCAACGAATTAGTCCGGTCCAAATCCAGCTAATTAGGCATGAGTGCATTACGTTTGACTAACATACAGGAGTACGTATTAATTACCGGCTGTTTCTCGTCAAAGCAATATACTTTTTTGCTTGCACGCATTAACTTGAATCGGAGTCTGAGTTGGAAACTTGCAATAGGGTTCCTGTGATGGCTAATAGGGTGGAAGAGTGATATGGGATTGTAGACAAGGACCGCATCCGTGTGTTGAATCATTCACCCGGTTGGCAGCTGCCTGGAAGCAGCTGGAGGCCTCCTTCACCCGTCGACTGGCCTAGCTATCATATGCCGTGAACCACATGGAGCCATGCATGTCTCACTCGCCATAACCCTGTGGTTTGCGTGCAAACAAGGGCGGCGAAAACCTTGCGATATTTGCGAACATATCTGTTGATTGGTAGTTGTTCTTTTGTAGCGCCGGATCTAAGGTTGCACGACTTGTTTGGTTGCGCCGTTGGGAGAATTGAACCTGGCAGCTGGTATTAGCTGATTGTAATTCTATTTCTGAGTACTGGTGTGTACTACCTTGTCTCTTTCAAATTAATTGAAGGTCTAGTTTTGTTCATTTTTAGACTGTCAAGAAGGGAATACCACCATGCATGGTTTATTTTGTAATTACTAAGCAGTAAGCATTGCATTGACACACGAGCAGGATAAGAGTTTTCCGGCTGTTTCAGATATATATTGAAAATTTGGGGATCTTCTTTGGAGATGCACTTACGTTGCTTGTGGCATGCGTCAATGACTCACGTGCCAGTAGTATAATACTGCATGTACTTTTACGACCACCGTGTGACTTTGCCAGGAAAAAGGACCTGCAGATTGGCCTAGTACCAGCTGTTTTGCGGGGTTCGTGCGTTTAGCCCGAAAAAGTGATGCTTGACTTATTCAGCTGTTCGTAACTCGTTGGCTAGGTTCGAGACTGGAATTTGTTAGTAGTCAAATGAAACCGGGAGCAAAATTTCAGCGGTCAAGAAGGGTTTGCCGTGGTTTCTTGGCTAATGAAGACCGTTCGCTCCAATCTCGTCTCTTCAACTTCCCGCTTGGGAGACAGTAGACTGTTTTTCTTCATTTGGTGCGGTTACTTTTCTGCCTGAACATACTGTTTCCATGATTCATGCGCTCAATTTGTTGCTGACGATGCCCCCACCCTCACCCCTCCTTCTTTTCCCATTGTGTTTTGTTGCTTCTTGCACACGAGCTTATTCTCGTTTTTTTGCCAAAATGATTCATATGTATTATTAAAGGTCACCAGAAGTACAAAGCGCCTCAAGCATAACAAAAAGTAAAAACAATTCCTTATTTAACACTATCTTAAATTCCGTTTCCTTATTTAACACTGAAAAACTTTTTTTTCCCTATCTAACAACGAGTCTAAATTTTATGCCCTTTATAACACTTTTGTCCATTTTAAGCCTAAATGACATCTGAAAAGACTTTTTTACCCCTCATGTAATATGTGTGTGTGCAATGTAGTGACATACAAACAACATTAGTGCGAGGGGTAGCACGTACACATGCAGCGGTAGCAGTACATACACTCGCAACAACACACACGCACGCAGCACACACACACACACGCACGCAGCACACACACACACGCATGAGCACATGCAGCAGCACACCAGCACAGACGCATGCATGCATCACACACACACACGCATGAGCACATGCAGCAGCACACACGCACGCATGCATCACACACACACCCAACAGCACACGCACGTAGCAGCACACATGCACGCACGCAGCATCAACACGCACACGTGCACACACACATACCACATGAGGGGCGAAATGGTCTTTTCATCTGTCATTTAGGTTTAAAATGGATAAAAGTGTCATAACAGGCATAAAATTTAGATTCATTGTTATATAGGGAAGAGATTATTTATCGATGTCAAATAGGGCATAAAATTTAAGCACAGTGTTAAATAAGGAATTCTCTCCAAAAAGTACATCGAGATTCCAAGACCACCACACGACCACTATTGTCACCAGAATGAGCCGACGATGTGTTATTCTCGCCGCTCTCCTATCGGAATTGGCTTGACATACTCGATGGCAGCCCGGAAGTCTTCATGCACGTGCACCTAAGGACCAGCGCCCTGAAGCCTTGTTGTCATTGTTGAACCCTTGAATAGATCTGATGCCCCTGGCACCAAATTTCGACACCGACAAGGAACCTTAATATCAGTGCCCCAAGGAGATGGCAGAAATCTACGTCGAAGCTCTGTTGATTACGTGCAGATGAACGCACTCAAGGAGGATCGGAGCCCGGAAGACAAACTCGAAGAATAAGCATTATCATCCTCTCGAACGACGCACATGCAAGGACTAAAAAACCCTAACCTAAATTACCAACGGAGCAACATGTAGAGGGGAGGCACTGGGATTCTTCTCCCCGTCATCAGCCAGCGAAGCGACATGAAGAGGGGAGACGAATCCACGGGCTCGCGGACGAAGCTTGGAGGGAAGAGTTTGCCGTAGCCGTCAAGAGTTAGGGGAGGAACCTAGGTAGAGTTTTCTAGTTACGAGCTTTTCTCATTAACTACCACAAGGGGCAGGGTAGAGAGGGGAGCTCCTCGTCGCCACTAGGCCACCCGATCCAGGTGAGGCCACGGAGATCTGAGTGGTGATGCAGACCTAAGGAGCGCGTCCATGTCTCTTGGTTGTTTCTTTTGCATACCTTCCCCACCTGCACGTGCCATCGACATAAACTCGACGCGACTCCGACAACGATCAAGGGTGGTGGAAGATGAATCAAGGTGATTTTACTCTGCTGAATTTCCCTCGTCTTCATCACCCCCCCTCCCTTTGTTAGAATTAATCTGAAGCACACCGTCGATCTACCGAGGACCAAGCAATCACACGAGCACAACACCGAGATTTGTTAACGAGGTTCACCGATATGACTACATCCCCGGGGCCTGACTATGGGCGCTCCTCCCCATGACACCGCTATTATACCGCACCCCGGCCGCCCGGGCGCCGACACACGCCGCCGGCTCCACCACGTGCCTGTGCTATTATGTTGGCATAGGTTACATCGTGTGTCTACCCCCTTATTATATTAGAGGCCTGGGGGTGCAAATGTCCTAATAGGACACGACTCCTATCCTGTCTACACACAGTCCAGAACCAAGTCCAACTGTAACCTACGTCGTACAATATTCGACATAATTCTAACCCCCCCCCCCCCCCCCCCCCCCCCCCGGCCGCGTTTTGAGAATGTCCTTTGTCATATCCTGCTGCTCAATGACGGTAGAACCATATGCATAACTTGATGGGTCTGTGCTGCGAGGTTCAAGCCAGAAGAAGTTTAATAGTTGATAAAAAACATCACAAATTATTCCAATCGAAACTGCATCATAAGTTTCTGCATAGTTAGTCAAAAGACGCTAAAACAAACTTTACCTAATGAAAATAGGAAGTTCTCAGGTGCCCACAATAAGCGGCTAAGAATATCATTCTAATTCAGGGCATATTGTTAGCTCCTTCCTAATTGATTCCAACACTATTGTCCCCTCGTATTATGAAGAAAAGGAAAGAAACTAAAAATACATAAATAGAGTACCGGCAAATAAATGTCAATTGATTTTGTAATGGATTAGATAATAGAATTGTGACAAAAACGAAGTGTAAAAAATCTGAGTTTCATTAGCTCCCTTCTTGAGGGAGCTTACCTTTTTCTCCTACTGCATGTTTTGGAAAGCCTACCTTTCTTTCCCGGTGCATAATTTGGGCAAAAAAAAAAAAATAGTTTGTGAATTTAGCTTTATCACACTCCCACATAAAGAGGCCACATTGACGCAAAATAGCCTACCATTCATAGGTCAGCTGGCTCAAACGTTGGACGCAGCCAAAGAAAACGGTGCCCAGGCAGCATTGGAATACATTTTTTCTTACTACAACACCACTATCAATTATCACAAATGTCATAAACTCAAAGTCATAAAACAAAGTCTACTCTCAACAGAAGAGAACACACGCATCAAAAAATGGCAATTCAACATGGCCCGTTAAGAAAAAGTTGCTAGCAAAATGAGTTCATAAAGAAGACTATAGTGCTGTCAAAAATATGCGACAATTTCTTTCATATAGTATCATTGTGCACGTATCCTCAGGATGCACATACTGATGATCCAAAGTAATTCATGTGCAGCGTTTAGTCTTATTAGACTACCCGTAGTGGGAGTAACATAGGTAGTAACATAGATGTCACCTAAGCAAAAAATATGATGTGACAGTTAATTAATGAGAAGAGAGAGAAATTGAGTGTTGCTACTAGTATGAGTAACATAACACGGAAAAAGCTCTCACGCTCGCGCGTTCCAACGAGCGATTGCCCACGATAGGCGCCGGCGGACCGGCCCAAAGTTCGGCCGGTCAGCGCGCACACGTTGGATTAAGACGCTCTGCGTCGTTAGATTTCTTCGTCCCTCCGTTCTAAACACACGTAAACAAGAAAAAAAATAACCCCACACAGCTCGCCGTTCCAACGCGCCGCACGCTCTTGCCGGTCATCGACGCCCGCGGCGCTCGTCCTCGACTAGCCACGCTGTCCGCACTCGCATGACACCACGCTCCGTGTTGGATTTAGAACGTAGATCAAATCGTTGGAGTATACGTCCAACGTGTAAAGGTAACTTGCAAGCAAGCAGACAAGCATCTTAATTGATCTACAGTACCACATGCACAATGAGCTAGCTTCCACTGGATTCGACTTGATCGTTGAAAACTCTAGGCCGAAGCTCTCGTAAATAGACCTGGGCTTGCTACAACATAATCACTCGACCGTTGCAGCTTTTTTGCACGATGGCCGTAGCTTCTGGGCTCGTCCGTGGTAGCTTTTTTATCGACGGTTGTACGGCTGAAGCTCTTTTCGTCGTCCGTCACCGATTGCGTCTTTGCTGGTCACAACTTTTTTCATGCTAGGTTGTAGCTACAAATTGCACGGTTGCAGCTTCACTATCGCCGACGGAAGCATCATCGTCGGTTGTAACACCCGCCAATGCCGGTTGCAGCTTCCGTGGAAACGCGGGCCTCTATAATGCTTTTTTTTCCATTATCGTCAACGGTTGAAGCTTTTTTCATCTACGGTTGAAGCTTTACATAACAATGATTGTAACTTTTTCTGTTGCACACTGTCTGGTTGAAGCTTCAGCTACCTCATATCCAGTTGAAGCTTTTTTCAAAGCCGGTTGTAGCAATTCGAAAAGATTGGTTGTAGCACGGCGTGACACCAATTGTAGCAAAAAAATCCTGACGCTGGCTTGTGCAATGTAGCAAAACATGCAAACACCAGCTATAGCAAATTTGGACACTGGTTGTAGCAAATTTTGACACCTGTTGTAGCAAAAAACGATGGTGACCGTGACGACCATGCAGCTCGACCGGACCGCTGTTGTTCCACTGGGCTACGGTTCCAGCTCTTTTGCCCGCGGTTGCAGCACCCCCCTTGCCTGGTTGCAGCAAAAATCATCTCATCGTCGTCGCCGGTCTCAGCTCCAGCATGATGGATATAGCAAAAAAAAATCGCTGGTTGTAGCAAAATCGGAGGACGGTTGCAACAGAAAAAAAAGCCTATGCAACATTTTTTTAGCAGGAATAGTACTCGATGCGGGCTGAAGAAAAAAAACGGCCCTCGCGTAGGGTCCATCAGTACACGAGCAGTGTGCGTGGGCCTGCAAAGCCAACAGCGCTAGGCCTGTGTGGTGCGCGTGCGTATGCATGTGCACATACGCACTGTACGCATGAAAGCGACGCGGCCGGCCGAAAGTTGCGCCGGCGCGCCGGTTTCAAGCGTTCATCAAACATGAAGCGCTCAGCCGACAGGCATTTCTGGTCGGGGGCCCACCACGTGGATAAGGCAATGTAATTATGGGACGTGCATGCGAGGGCTCTGACCCATCCAATTCCTATTAATCCCCCCCCCCCCCCCCCCCCCCGATTTTCAAGGGGGCCTACCCTAATCTGTCCAATAATCCTCTAAAGAAGCAGCTGATACATTCCGAATTGGGAAAAGTAACCCTGTCGGAAACCGAGCGTCGCCGCGCGCGAGCCCGAGATAGCATCGCCCTTTCCTACCAAGACAAGATGAGTCTATAAGCTAATAAATGAAAGGCTCAATGTTACTATCCTTATGTTACTACCCACTGTGGAGTCAACTTTATGTTACTATCCTTATGTTACTATCCCATATGTCAACTTAGACTAGTAACATATGCATGCATGGGACGCAGCTGTTCCAGTCGCGAGCACAGGTGAGCATGGAATCCTGGCGAATCGTGGCGGCTCGTTACTCTAGTGTGATGCGACGCGTTTCTTTACTGAGCCAGCAGTGAATCGTTTTTTATTCGTGAGAGAATGAAATACCGTAGGCGGGCGGCGGCAGGTACGGAGCGCGCGCGGCGTCGCCGGGCCGTGGCTCGGGACTGTGAGCATCTCTTGATCTGTAGCTCAGGAACCGGGCGTTCTGGTGGCAAGCTAGTAAATGGGGTAGCTTATCGGTGCCGTGCTGTCCCCCACCTCAGGCCACCTCTCTCCCCTGGATCGCCATTGACGGCCGTGGATCTCGGAGGTGGAGGGAGGAGACGGCGACGCTTTTGTGGCGATGGAGTTCCTGATGCAACCAATTAGAAGGTAAGCGCAAAAATCCCCGCTCTCCCCTCCCCCGCCCCCCCCCCCCCCGCGCTCACATCCCGTGGGCGTCCTTTCTCTTGGATCCGAACGATTTTTTTGCATTTGATCTGCGGTTCTGATCCGAAAACGGTTCTTGTTGCCTGCAGTACTGCGGTGATGGAGGAGGTCAATGAGAGTCAGCTTCCAATACAGCCGCTTCACTACCCTGCGGTGGCGACTGTGGCTGATGAGCTATCCCCCATGGCGACAGACAGCGCCGACGGGCAGATCTGTGCGGCCGGTGGGGCAGTCGCAGCCGTGAGGGGTGACTAACCGCAAGCATCTGAGCAATCTATTGATCAAATCGATCCAAAAACTCCTGGGTGGACTCGCAGGTAAAACTCCTGATTAATGGTGTGTACATTTGGTGCTGCCCGTCAGATTTTAGGTGTGTTTCCAATGTGAGCAATCTATTGATTAGAAAGAATAGGTAGGCAATATACGATATGGAATGCTCGCGCACAGATTGCAATTAGCTGAGAAAGGATATGATGGGCGAAATACAAAGTAAAATTGGTGGGATTTGGTTTGTTTTTATGATAGCTGTTTCTGAGTGTAGTTAGTACATTCCACAATTAGGTTGTGGAGCTTATGGGGCATGTCTGGTGGTAAATTGGGGAGTGTCTGACACCCGAAATGATGAAACCCCAGGAAGTAGTTGACACACAAGAACGACGCCCCCTCTGCCTTGCTTGCAAATATTCATACGTGCTATCAGATATTAATATGTAAAAAATGCAGGGTTAGAATTGGGGCTGCTGCTCCAGGAAGGGCGCCTTGCCCTGGATGACCGAGCGCCCTCGAGAAGGCAATACGGGGATTCGCTGACAAACCGGGCAGCATTGTAATTGTGCCAGCACTGGGGACGAGCTTTGACACGTTCGGGGAGGCATATGATTTTTACAATCTCTACTCGTGGGAGAAGGGATTTGGAATCCGGTATGGGAAGAGTAGGCTCAATGTGGAGAGAACAAAATGCATGCAGGAAATTGTTTGTTGATGTGCGGTACGTGTTTGTGCCTTCACTGGCTTTGTTTGAAAAAAAAAATCCGTGCACATGAGATCTGACTGTTTTTGAATGGCTGTGGTATTTTTTGCAGGGCAGAGCCGGGGTGGACAACACTCGATCTTGCCGGTGTGAATGCCCTGCAATGGTAAGGCTGCTCCGATCAAAGGACAATGGTTGGTACATAGCTGAGCACCGTGAACAGCACAACCATGCTCTGTCGCCCACTTATGGGCAGACAATACATTGGCCGTCCCACAAGCACATTGATGCCTACAGCAGAGATTTAGTGGAGCAGTTGCGCCAGAATAATGTCAATCTTGCCAAAGTACATAGCATCATTGGGAGTTTTTTTGGTTCGATGGAGAAGGTGCCTTTCACCAAAAGAGCTCTGAAGAATTTGTGTGGTAAAATCAGTAGAGAGCAGGCGGAGGATGATGTAAGGAAGACTATGGAGATTTTCACAGATTTGGGTTCTACAGATCCACACTTCACTTATCGTGTCCAGGCTGACAAAGATGGTCGAATAACGACTCTTATGTGGGCAAATGGGAGCAGCAGGTTGCAGTATTCATTCTTCGGAGATGTTGCCACCTTCGATACGACATACATAACAAACCTGTACAACATGCCATTTGGTCTGTTTGTCGGTGTGAACAATCATTTCCAGAGCATCATCCTAGCTGGTGTTTTGGTCCGTGATGAAACGATTGAGACATTTGAGTGGGTTTTCACAGAGTTCGTCAGGATGATGGGGGGGAGTGCACCAAAGACAATTCTAACAGGTGAGAACCCATGTGCCATGTAGAATGTCCAAGCAACCCCCATTAGTGATGATCCTACGAAAGCATGGTTGCCTAACATGATTTTTGTTCGTGTGCAGATCAAAACCGGGCGATGGAGGTCGCAATAAAAAATGATCTGCCTCAGACAGCACACAGATGGTGCAAATGGCACATGCTGAAAAAGGCGAAGGAATTGCTTGGTTCATTGTACAGCAAGAAGAGCGAGTTCAGGGCAGAGTTCCATAAGGTGGTGAATCACATGCTCACAATCGATGAATTTGAGGAGGCCTGGAAGATGTTGGTGGATAAATATAATTTGAAGACGCACGATTACATGACGCAACTATATGAAATAAGACACAAGTGGGCGAAACCATATTTTAAAGGTGTTTTCTGTGCAAAGATGACCAGCACCCAGCGCAGCGAAAGTGCAAACCACATGCTGAAGAACTACGTGCCACCTGGGTGCCCGATGCATATGTTTGTCAAGAAATACACGAGACTTCAGTTTGATAGGGAAGCAGAGGAAAACTATGAGGAGAGGCGGACACGAATAGTAAGTAATGTTTGATAGTTCCGATAAGATGTGCAGCACTAACCTACTGACTATGGTTTGGTATATCTGTATTTCAGGGTAGACCGCTGTACAAGGCAAATTTAGCTATAGAGCGACATTCTGGGAAGGTGTACACACGGGCTATGTTTGAACAATTTGGACATATACTCTATGAGTGCGGTGCATACCAGGTGGAGGAGCTGGAGAAGGGGAAACTGTATCGTGCATTTCACACCGATGCTGTGAGGAGAGAAAAGTGGTGCAGGGTGTCGTATAAAGTAAATGTTCTTGAAGGGGGCGAAGAATTCGACTGCGAGTGTGGGAATTTTGCACACATGGGGCTGCTGTGCAGCCATGTTTTGAAGGTATGTGTAGTTGGAAAAATCAAGGGCCTGTTGTGAAGGTGCATAAAAAAAGTGTCTGCAGTGTGTGTTGAACTAACTGGGTCTTATGAAATGTGCAGGTGCTGGATTTTATCTGCATTACGGAGATACCAAAGAAACACATTGTGAAGCGATGGACTAGGGATGCACGTGACATACTACCAGCTCACCTTACTCAATATCAGAGGGACAATGCACATAAAAATCCATTCAGCCTCAGGCATTTCAATATGTACATGCACGCAATGGAGATGGTGCGGATGGACGATTTAAGCGCCGAGGCATATGAGAAATTCATGACTCTCATTAAGAGTTGTATGGTGGAGATGCAACCATTTGCAGAAGTTAGGGATGGGTTAGGTTTGGAAGACAGGGTAGCTGAACATGGAGATGTTGTGAATCAGATGCCAGCACAAACGGAAGGTGCTGCTACGAACGGAGGTGCAATCGTGGGGACAGTGAATGATGATGCTAATTCTGTGAATGAAAGTGGGAACCAACTGGCCGGTCTGTTGGCGCCAAAGAAAAGGAAAGAAATGGGGCGCCCAACAACCAGCCGGGAAAAGGCACCGTACGAGGGGCTGAGCAAGCGGACAAGGTTTTGCAGCATATGTCGCCAGCAGGGCCACAAACGGACTACATGCCCGGACCGGGGTGATGCCCCGAAGCCTGTTCGGAAACCAGCAAGATGCAAAAACTGTGGAATTGAAGGGCACAGGCGAAATACATGCCGCAAGGTTGGTGATCTACGGATGACTGGCATGTGAGCAGTTGCATCACGCTGTCTGTTGAGACTAGGAGTATGTAGAGGTTAATGTGTGCGGCAGATTTGTGTTCAGCTGTTGCTGTGCATGGCAGAAGCAATTATGTGTTATCAGAAATAATGTATGCTTGAATTGGTCTAAATGTGAACGCATTAGTGTTTTCAACATGTGTGTTGTATTTTTCTGAATTCTGTGTAGAATCTGGTGATGCATTCTGAATTTTTTAGCATGGCGACGTCTTCATTATTTATGGTGGATTGTGTTGATGTATTCTGAATTTATCAGGAATGCATCCTGATTTATACTGCTAGTCTGATTTCCCTGGAGACCTGGGATTGCATTCTGGTTTTGTCACCTCCATGTTTATGTGTAGACTTCTGACACATTTTCGAAACTGCTGATGCATTATGAAAATATGAGGAATTAGCAAGTGTCCTGATTTCTGTAGTGTCCTGCTGTACATAGTATTGAGATC
Source organism: Elymus sibiricus (assembly GCA_039707655.1). Taxonomy (NCBI): domain Eukaryota; kingdom Viridiplantae; phylum Streptophyta; class Magnoliopsida; order Poales; family Poaceae; genus Elymus; species Elymus sibiricus. Next base: position 43,489,611 of record CM077671.1, read on the forward strand.
GTGTGTGGATTTTCGGTTGTTCTGCAAAATTTTGTGGACTATGTGTACAGATTTGGAGAACGTGTCCTGGGTTCTTTTTTTTTTTTTCTAAAATCTGCCCGTAGGGATCTCGTTTTCATTGAAAAAGAAGAGGGTCGCCCGAAAGTGCTCTTCTCAGCCGGAGCTCATGTGAGCTCGGGTGAACAGTAAATTAAAAAAATATATTAAAAAGGTGCTTCTGCTCCCAAGCTCATGTGAGCTCGGTTGAACAGTAAAATCAAAAAAATAGTAAACAAATTCAAAAAATTCTGATTTTTTTTCGTGAGAAACATTGATGTTTTTTCTACATGCGTGCGAAATTTCGCTACGAAATCACATTCGTGTAGGTGTAGGCAAAAAAAACAAAATCGATGCTCCAAAAAGGTTGTTTTTGGAAGCATTTTGAAGCATCGATTTTGTTTTTTTTCCCACAGCTACACGAATGTGATTTCGTAGCGAAAATTTGCACGCATGTAGAAAAAACATCAATGTTTCTCACGAAAAAATTTCAGAATTTTTTGAATGTTTTTGCTATTTTTTTTTGAATGTACTGTTCACCCGAGCTCACATGAGCTCGGGCTGAGAAGAGCACTTTCGATCGACTTTGTTTTTTTTTGCCCACACCTACACGAATGTAATTTGGTAGCGAAATTTTCCATGCATGTAGGAAAAACATCAATGTTTCTAACGAAAAAAATTCAGAATTTTTTGTACTAATTTTTTTATTTTACTGTTCAACCGAGCTTACATGAGCTCGGAAGTAGAAGCACCGCGTCTGCTGCCCAGTTAATTAACGGAAAACCGGGCTAAAACCGTTACAACCACCCACACAGGGCAAAACCGGCCGACCTGGCCACCCACACGGAGATACATAAACGCCACAGAGAAGAAACACAAAGTTGAGGTCGTCACCAAGCGTCATCGTCTTCACTCCCCCACAAGCCAGCGACTCCGACTTCACCATCGACTTCCGCCAACGAAGTCCTCGTCGCCACAGACGCCAAAACCCATGTCGGCCCATGCCAAACAGTCGACCGTCGATGCAGGCGCCAGACAGCTCTGACTGACAAGACAACCAAAAGACAGGAGAATTGGGCAGAGTTGGCGCCAACCAACACCTCCTCGAAGACCACCATCCAATTGTCATCATCACCACCTAGCGCTCCAAGGCCGCTCCGACTCCGTGGCGTCATGACGAGACGTAGAAAAGACCTGTCGAGCACGTCGGGAAAGAACCGACAATCGAAGCCCTGCCGCGACCCTGCACCGCTGGCCACCAGCATTGCTGCCAAACTGGACACCACAGCACCACATTGCCGGTTGGGCCGCAACATCGTGAGCGTCTAGCACATGGAGAATACGAACGAGATCGAAAGGTCTTCCAGTCGACGCCCCAAGGAGGGGAGCGACGATGCCAACGCCGTCGCCCTACCCGAGCGAGCCATAGGCATTCACCCGAAGCACTGAATCCGGGAATGTGCAGGGGGTGAACTCCATGACGACGCCTCCAAGAAGGTGTAACGGCGCCCGCAGCCGCCGCCGCCGTCGGCTGGCAGGCTTCCGCCCGGAGCACCACCCAACACCACACCCCCACGCACCATGCCTCCGCTAGCCCGCACACCTCCCGCGAAGCCGCTGCGCCTACTGCCCGCGAGTGCCACCACAATCTCTTTCTCACTGCCAACCACCGCCGGCAGCCTCGATCCAGCCGCCCGACCAGAACCAGCAACCTCCCGGATCCGCGCTGCAGCACCGCGTGACCGGCCGCCGACAGACAACGGAGGGCGCACACCGGGAAAGCGCAGCCCTGGCCGCCGCCCCGCCCCGCCAGCCCGGCTGGAACCGGAGGGCAGAGGCGAGCATCCGAGGCCACCCGCACAGGACCGCGCCGGTTGGCCGCCAGATCCACAAGAGCACGCCGTCGGGAGGCCCTGGCCGCCGCCCCGCCGCGCCAGCCCGGCCGGAACCGGAGGGCAGAGGCGAGCATCCGAGGCCACCCCCACAGGACTGTGCCGGTTGGCCGCCAGATCCACAAGAGCACGTTGTCGGGGGGGGGGGGGGGGGGCGCCGAACCGCGCTAGTGGAGACACCGGCCGCCGGAGCGGAGCAGAATGGATCGGGAGGGTGGAGCTTCCCCCACCCCAGAACGCGCGGGCGCGCGCAGGAGTTCCCCGCCGCCGCCGTCCACCGGGTGCCCGCCGGCATCTTCCGGCAACGGCGAGGGGGAAGGAGGTGCAGGGAGGGGTCGGCGGCGGCGTCGGGCTAGGGTTCCACCCGAGCCGCCACAGGAGCGACGCGGCCGGGAGGAGGAGGTCAGCAATACGTGTCATGGGTTCTGAATGTGTGAAGTACATTGCCTATCGGGGCAATGGTGGGTGCCGATTGTAAATTCAAATTTTGAACGAGGTTGGATATAGTTGGCCATTGAAGTGTTCACTACATTTCACCGCGTGACGTGCATCACTGTGGAGTGGTCGACGGGTGCATGCCTGTGGCAGGCTGCGCGCCCAGTGCTGCACTAATCCCTTTTCGAAATTCGAACTGCAGGAGCGGGAAAGGCATGGGCAGCAAGTAGATAAACAGCGGGCAGGGTGCTGGAAGAGAGCCATTCCCCTGTACCACTATAACCAATTCTGAGCAGTAGAAGGCAGTACTCGCCGTGGCTCCAACCATGCTATCGCTCTCGGTGTCTGGGCTAACAAAGTCAGATGCAATTCAGAAGGTGGCTGAAGTATCCGCACAGGTTAGACTCTTGTTGATCTACTCTGTCTTTGATAAGTAATCTGTACAAGACTTGTTGCTTAACTCTGTATTTGTCGTCCAGGGGTCCGACGCGTCCGAAGGATCGGTGAACCAGTCAGCTGGGGGAGCGGCAGCGGATAGTTCATCATCGGGAGTGTCTGCACTGCTTGATGGAAGATTTGTAGGCTGGGGTGAGCAGATGAGCAGCAATAAATTGACCCTTTCGTTGGCTCAGAATCAGCGTCATAACGGCCTAGTCCGTTCTCGATCTCCTGATCCATAGCCCATGCAACTGACGACGTCGGAACGCCGTGAAGGCATCCGTGGGCCCTTGTAACTATTCGTTTAACCATATACAAGTTTTATACCTGGGCCTATACACCTATCACTGCGGATCGCGAGGAACGCGCGCGGGTGAGATACCGCGACCACCTGTGCTCGCGCACTGAAGAGCACTTTCGCATATGCATGTTACTACTTTATGTTACTTCCCGTTGTGGGTAGTCTTAGAGAATAGAGAAGTGTCAACATGTACTTCCTGTTGTCCAAGATAAACATCACATAGTGACAATAAATGTATTCTTTTTAATTTGCTTCCATGCATTTATTTTTTGAAAATACAACTTTATCCATATAATACTGTTACTTTAATTAAAAAGTGATGCATACAACAAAGGCATATAAACACCACGGATCGACGGGGCTCGGCATGCCGCCGCACGGGTAGTAGAGCCCAACGAAACAAGAAACAGATGGACATAACGAAAGACGAGCATAATGTTGAGAAATGTTGCATGGGAAACAAAAAATTTCTTACGAACACCCAAGATCTATCTATGGAGATCAACAGCTACGAGAGGGGGAGTGCATCTACATACCCTTGTAGATCGCTAATCGGGAAGCATTAAGAAATGCGGTTGATGTAGTCGAACGTCTTCGCGATCCAATCACGATCCGTCCCGTGATCCAATCACGATCTGTCCTGATCTAGCGCCGAACGGATGGCACCTCAGCGTTCAGCACACGTACAACTCGATGACGCCTTCACCACCTCGATCCAGCGAGCGAAGGTGAAGTAGCAGCTTGAGTTCTCCGGCAGCACGACGACGTGGTGGCAGTGGTGGCGGAGCTGTCCCGGCAGGGCTTCGCCAAGCAGTGCCCCGACAGAAACGAGGGAGAAGTACTACGAGAGAGAGAGGAGGGCTGCGCCGTGGCTCTTGGGTGTGGCTGCCCTCTCTCCTCTCTAGTATATATAGGGGGAAGGGAGAGGAGGTGGCGCCCTAGGGTTCCCCCCCTAGGGGGGCGGCAGCCAAAGTGGGGCGGCGCCCCAAGGGTGGCATGGCCCCCAAGGAGGGTGGCCGCCCCCTTTAGGGTTTCCCCCACCAGCCCCTTGGTCGCATGGGCCTAGGTGGGAGAGGCGCCCAGCCCACCATGGGCCGGTGCGGCCCCCTCTGAGCCCATGTGGCCTCTCGGGGTGGGTGGACCCCCGGAACCCTTCGACACCCCCCGATACATTATTGGTGATGCCCGAATTATTTCCGGTGACCAAAACGGAACTTCCCATATATCATTCTTTACCTCCGGACCATTCCGGAACTCCTCGTGACGTCCGTGATCTCATCCGGGACTCCGAACAACTTTCGGTCACCAACATATATAATTCAGCTATGCTATATCGTCACCGCAAACGTTAAGTGTGCGGACCCTGCGGGTTCGAGAATGATGGAGACTGATACGTCTCTGACGTATCTATAATTTTTGCTTGTTCCATGCTGTTATATTATCATTCTTGGATGTTTTACAATCATTTTATAACAACTTTATATCATTTTTTGGGACTAACCTATTGACATAGTGCTAAAGTGCCAGTTGCTGTTTTTGCATTTTTTTTACTTCGCATAAAATCAATACCAAACGGAGTCCAATCACGACGAAACTTTTTGGAGATTTTTTCTGGAGCAGAAGACACCCAGTGGGCCAAAGAAGTACCGGAGAAGTGGGCCGAGGAGACCACAACCCACCAGGGCGCGCCAGGGGGGCCCCGACGCGCCCTGATGGGTTGTGCCCTCCTCGGGGCCCCTCTCCACCGCCTGTGATGCCTATAAATTCCCAAATATTCCAAAAACCCTAGGGGAGTCGACGAAACATAATTCCAGCCGCCGCAAGTTCCAGAACCTCGAGATCCAATCTAAACACCATCACGGAGGGGTTCATCTTCTTCATAGATGCCTCTCCGATGATGCGTGAGTAGTCCACCATAGACCTACGGGTCCGTAGGCAGTAGCTAGATGGCTTCCTCTCTCTCTCTCTTATGATTCTCAATACAATGGTCTCTCGGAGATCTATTTGATGTAAACTTTTGCGATGTGTTTGTTGGGATCCGATGAATTTTGAGTTCGTGATCAGTTTCTCTCCATGAATATTATTTGAGTCTTCTTTGATGTCTTATATGCATCATTACTTATAGTCTCGTATTTCTTCTTCGAATCTTTGGTTTAGTTAGGCCAACTAGATCGATTTTTCTTGCCATGGGAAGAGGTTCTTTGTGATGGGTTCGATCTTGCGGTGTTCTTTCCCAGTGATAGAAGGGGCAGCAAAACACGTATGTATCGTTGCTATTAAGGATAACAAGATGGGGTCTATTCCTACATGAATAGATCTTGTCTACATCATGTCATCATTCTTATTGCATTACTCCGTTTTTCCATGAACTTAATACACTAGATGCATGTTGGATAGTGGTCGATGTGTGGAGTAATAGAGGTAGGTGCAGGCAGGAGTCGGTTTACCTATCTTGGACGTGATGCCTATATAATGATCATCGCCTTGGATATCGTCATGACTATTCGATTTTCTATCAATTGGCCACTAGTAATTTGTTCACCCACCGTGCGCTATACTCATGAGAGAAGCCACTAGTGAACCCTACGGCCCCCGGGTCTACTTTTCCAACATATTGCTTTCAGATCTATCTTTTTGCATCTTAGTTTTTAGATCTACAAAACCAAAAACCAAAAAATATATTGCTGCATATTTTATTTGCCTTTTCTATTTTGTGTTCTTGAGAGATCTATCTCTCCTATCTATCACTACCTAATCTATCTTTTTACCGTAGAGAGATTGACAACCTCTCTTTCGCGTCGGGTTGCAAGTATTTGCTGTTTGTGTGCAGGTGCTGCTTATTGGGTGGTGGTGATCCTCCTACTGGTTCGATAACCTTGGTTTCATAACTGAGGGAAATACTTACCGTCGATGTGTTGCATCATCCCTTCCTCTTTGGGGAAATACCGACGCAGTCTCAAGCCACGTCAGAGACATGACTGAGACGCTCTCTGGCCAATAACCAATAGCGGGACCTGGATGCCCGTACTGGCTCCTACATATTCCACGAAGATCTTTATCGGTCGAACCACGATGTCAAGGATTCAATCAATCTCGTATGCAGCTCCCTTTGTCCATCGGTATGTTACTTGCCCGAGATTCGATCATCGGTATCTCCATACCTAGTTCAATCTCATTGTCGCCAAGTCTCTTTACTCATTCCGTAATACAAGATCCCGTGACTAACTCCTTAGTCACATTGCTTGCAAGCTTCTTATGATGTTGTATTACCGAGTGGGCCCAGAAATACCTTTCCGTCATACGGAGTGACAAATCCCTGTCTCGATCCACGCCAACCCAATAGAAACCCTCGGAGATACCTGTAGAGCACCTTTATAGTCACCCAATTATGTTGTGACGTTTAATACTAACAAGGCATTCCTCCGGTGTCAGGGAGTTGCATGATCTCATGGTCGTAGGAACAGATGCTTGACATGGATAAAGCAGTAGCAATAAAGCTAACACGATCAAATGCTATGCTTATGGTTGGGTCTTGTCCATCACATTATTCTTTTAATGATGTGATCCCGTTATCAAATGACAACTCATGTCTATGGTCCAGGAAACCTTGACCATCTTTGATCAACGAGCTAGTCTAGTAGAGGCTCACTAGGGACATAGTGTTGTCTATGTATCCACACATGTATTTGAGTTTCCGATCAATACAATTCTAGCATGGATAATAAACGATTATCATGAACAAGGAAATATGATAATAACCACTTTATTATTGCCTCTAGGGCATATTTCCAACAGTCTCCCACATGCACTAGAGTCAATAATCTAGTTCACACCGCCATGTGATTTACATTGTAATGAATCTAACACCCATAGAGTTCTGGTGTTGATCATGTTTTGCTCGTGGAAGAGGCTTAGTCAACGGGTGTGCAACATTCAGATTCGTATGTACTTTGCAAATATTTATGTCCTCCTCCTTGATGTAATCGCGGATGGAATTGAAGCAGCGCTTTATGTGTCTGGTCCTCTTGTGAAACCTGGGCTCTTTGGCTAGAGCAATGGCGCCAGTGTTATCACTCAAGAGAGTCATCGGATCCAGTGCACTGGGCACAACTCCGAGATCTTTCATGAACTGCTTCATCCAGACTCCTTCCTTCGCCGCTTCCGAAGCAGCTATGTGTAACATCCCAAATTTTGGAATGTTATATTAATAAATTGAATGATTGATTGTTTGATTGAGTGATTGAAATTGAGTGAAAATTTGAAACTTTTTGAAACTTTTGAATGAGAGGGAATAACATGGCATTCCCTTTTGCTTCTGTATTCAATTTCATTCAATTCAAATCAATGAGAGAAGATGACATGACTTCTTCAAAAGGAAGGAATTGAAATGTTGGATTTGAAAACTACTGAAATGTTTTACTTGGAAGTTATTTTCAATTTCAATAGTTTGGATGAATACAAATGCCCTGACCAAGTTTTGAAAATATGAGAGGAGGAACATGACCCTCCAAACCAGGGGTATTTCTGTGAAAATTTTGAACCCTAAAACCCAGGGAGTTATTTGAAAAATATTTGCAAAAAGAAATAAAACCAATTTAGGCTTTTCTGGAAAATATTTTTTTTAAAGTATTTAATTTGGCCTTGGAAAAATGTTCATCTTATTGAATTTATTTTTCTGATAATTTTGGTATATAATACTTCTATATTTTGTTTAGTATTTATTTTCCTTTTCTATTATTTTCCTGTTTTTAATAAAAAGGAAAAATACTTCTTTCAATAGGAAAACCCCGAGGCCCGCTTTGGAATAGAATCGGCCCGAATCCCTCTCGCCAGATCCGAATCAGTTTCGGATCGGCCGCCCGACCCCATCGCCGCTCTCCTTCTCTCTCTGACCGCCCAGGCCCACTGGCCGACATGATCTCCCCACGGTCTTCCCCTTCCTTTTCTTCCTCCTCCTTCCTTGTCTCACCGAAGCCGCGCCGGAACCCGATCCCCGGGGCGATTTCTTGCCGTCCGAGCACACCCGAGCTCTCCCCTATAAAGCCCGAGTCTCCCTCTCTCCGTTTCCGCCCGAATCCACAACCCCGAGGCCCTCCTCTCGCCGTGATTGCTCGCCGGAGTCCGTAGCAGCCGCCGCGCCTCGCCGCACCATCCGCTCCACCCTGACCTCCCCGACGCCGTCCGAGCCCACCATCCACTCCGCCACCATCGTCCGCATCTCCCCGTGCTCTCGCCCGAGCCCCACCCCCACCAGAGCGCCAACCCCGACGACCACCGAACGTCGCCGTCGCACCCGAGAGCTCGCCCGGCTCACCCCCGTCGCCCCCAAGCCACCCCGAGGCCACTCTTGAGCTCGCCGTCGTCCGCTGCATCTTCTGGTAGCCTCGCCGTCGCCGGAGGACCACTAGAGCGCCATCCCCGAGCACCACCGAAGCCGCCGTCGCCGCCACCACCTCGCCGGAGCTACACACCACCGCGGTAAGTCGCCGGGCTCCTCTCCTCCGTTAGATTTCAGATCGACGCGTAGGATTAGAAGATTTAAAGACGCGAAGCGTTTTCCTTTATAGTTAGGCCGCCCGCTCGTATCAACCGCGCACGCATAGGTCTCGGCCACTCCAAACGCGCCACGTGTAGCCTATCCGATCAATAGTTTTTTTATATTTTTAGTTCTGTTTTCAATTCCAGAATTTGTTCTGTTTTTGTTTTCTTTATATCTTTTATGTTTTTAATTGTTTTTGAGTGATTCTTTTTGCATTGTGTCAAAAAATTATTCTAGTTTCTGTAGATATAAATTTTGACCATGTTTAAATTTTTTAAATTTAAATTCAAACAGATTTGATTCAAACACCAATTTGTGAATATCTTGAGTTTAAAAATAGATTTTGAGTCGATTCGTTTTGCTACTGATCACTTGTGACTTTATTTATCAGTAAGTACAATTTGAGAATTTTTAGAATACTTTCAATTAGGGTTTCAAGCAAAACAGATTCTGTTTTAGTTCTTTTTAGGTTTATTTCTATTTCTTTGGTTTTAATTTTATTTTAATTTGTTTTCTTTTATATTAGTTGACAAGTTTTACTTTGTTTTCTGTTATTTAACAGTAGTATTTCAACAAAGATTATTTTATTTTATTCTTATTTATTATTATCTGGTTTTGCATGAAATCAATTCTAGTTGAATAATAACTTGCAAATTAATTTCATTGCTATTTTCCTATTTGAAAATACTTTCAATAAATTGTTTTATAAGATTTATTTTTCTGTTAACTTTAGTTTAGACCAGAAAACAATTTGTATTATAGTTGAAATTGTTGGTGGTTTAATTCTAGGTTAACATTGTTTGGGTCATTGGAAGTGTTTAATAAAAGCTTTTCAATTAGTTCCTTTTTGCTAATAAAGTTTTAGGAGAAAATAATTTCTGTTAATTCCTTGCTTCATATTTTTGTTTCTGTTATTTTAGTATTTTATTGTTTTTCTTGTTGTTAAATTTATTAGGCAAAAAAAACTTATGTTGTTTAGTGTATTGTTTTCATAGTTCTTAGTTGTTCTTCAAAAGTAATTCTTTTGCTAGTAAAGTATTTTACCAAAATACTTTTGTTAGATTTTACTTTGTTATTGTTTTGATGCATTTGAAAATGGGTTATTTGTAGGAAAACTATCCTTGGTTGTTTTGATGAAGTTTTGTTGTTTTAACTTTTGTCTTGAGTATTTCCTTCATCACAACCCTATTTTGTTTAGTTTTGTGTTGCTTTTTGATTGATAGTATTGATTGCTAGAAGTGTTTGCTTATGAGTGCAATGTTTGACTATATAGATTTCATCGGAGAGTGATGAATAGTTCTATCAAGTTATTTTCTGAGAGCGATATTATCTTCATCAACAGTACATGCAAGTTCACTTTGATCATCTTACATTACCTATGTTTTATTTGCATTAGAATCAATCTCTCCATGATACATCCAGTAGGATATTGAGCTTGAACTTGTGGTAGTATCATGAGGTAGGAGAAACCCAACACCTTGTTACCATTGCCTGGGAAGGGACGTTACTTCACAATTGCTACGCTTTAGTAGACAGGGTTTGGTTGTGAGATTCAGGAGTGTTGTGAGGTTAATTAATTATTTCAAGGCCTACATGATGATCAAGACTTCAAGACTTTAAGGACTCAATATATCTCTGGGTGGATTGGACATGCATCTGGAAGCCTGATATCTATCATGGTTATGCCCGGGAATCCTGGTATCTACCTATGATCATCCCGACAGAATGCCACCCAGGCTCAAAGAGATGGATGGATACTTCAAGGCCGGAAAGCTTACGTGTGCAACCGCAAGTCATTATGGGCTCTGGCTTAGTTGACCTTAGTCGTGACTCTGGTAGGTCAGATTGCTACTAGATGTAGAAGAACGGTAGGATTGGATGGGCACTGACTTTCTATCGGAGGATTGCTTTGGAAGACCATGTTTCGATCTTCTCGTTCTCAAACACCAGGCAGTGCGAGAACACAACGAGAGGGATCGAATCTTGCGGGTAAAGTGTACAAACCTCTGCAGAGTGTCAAACTAATCGATTAGCGTGTCCCCGGTTACGGACAACATGAGCACCGGAGATGATACTATCAGCCAGTCTCAACACAATTAATAAATTATTGATGAGTGGGTTTATTAATTATTTTGGGACATGAGAATTGGTTGGCGGAACCATCTCATTAACAACCAACTTTTGTAGTGATATTCCGTTTGATTCTTTGTTGTAGGGAAAATAAAACCAGCTTTTCTGCAAAAAAACTCAGACACAGAACCACAAAGCCTTTTGCATATAGGATAGTCTTTATCATTTTTATCCTATGGTGATCTTGCCGGTACATTCAATGTACTGACCTACACGGCTACAACGTCTCATGTTGCAGGAATATTTCTACGACGAGTAAGTGTACGATTTAGGGTTACGGTCTACACTCTACCTACCGTTGGTGTTTATTGGGACTCCACTTCCGTTGACTGTTTCCGCTAAGATTTATGAGGTATATATCAGTTTTACGTTATTTACATGTGATTGCTCTTTGATATGTATACATTGATGTACTGTGTGTGCCAGCATACTGATCCAGGGATGGCACTGTCACACAGAGGCTTGACTCATTTTGAGTCGGGATGCTACAGAAATGGTATCAGAGCACATGTTGACTGTAGGACGTGACCCTAGAAACTGGAAAGCCCATAGGACACACCCATGAAGAACACAAGGATGGATTTCCTCATTGTGAAGAAAATCACCCAGCTGAGGAATGCCCAACTAGTCTGGTGACTTGTTTCTTGTGCGAAGGAACCACCCACTACCCGGCTCAGTGCCACGTTTACCCCAAGGTACAACAAGTTGTCAAGCAGCAGAAGGAAGCAATGAAGGAAACCTTCAAGAAGATTTTAGAAGAACCTGTGATGAAGGAAGATGTTGAAGACCCTGATGGACAAGGTCTAACCAGATTTTTCTCCAATGCCCGCTACTCGTGTGGAGAAGAAGGACACTTTTCACAAGATTACACGAAGGAAAGCCAAGAGAATATGGGAGACTTCCTGACAGAAAATGTGGAGATTGATCCACATGAAATAGAAGGATTTATCGGAATGAAGAAGACGAGGAAGAGAAAGAGCGTGTATTCCTAGAACAACCCAAACCCAACAAAGGATAAGAGTCATATTACCTGTTTTGAGTATAAGAACACAAGTCACTACGCCAGTAAATGCCCAGAAAGGAAGCCAAGAATCCAAGGAAATAACGAAATCACAAGGAAGCCCCAAGACATGTCGGAAGTCATTTGTTTGCGCTGCAGGGAAGCAGGACATTTTGCCAGGGAATGTTCAGACGAGAAGAAAACTTGTAGCGAGTAATTGAGATCTTGGGTATTGGAATAAAGAATGTAATATGTGTAGTGGGAAGCACTCTTATTTTTCATATGGAGTTGAACTATGTAACGGAAGTCTCGGAGTATTGTAATAACTTCATGAATCAATAGAATTTATCGTGTCATGACTCCCTATGTTGAATTGTATGAGTTGTTACTCTAAAAACAAGATCTCTGACCATTTTCGAAGATATGAGAAAATATGGTCTGTCCATGCATAAGTAAATTTCATTTTAAGTGTGGTAGCAACCGGTAAAACCGCAGGATCCAAGGAAAAAAGAATGTACTGTTCATGCCAAGAAGTCTGGACACGATGAATACAGGTGAAGGAAATGCTGGACCATATCAAACTATGTGGATGACAACATTTGTAATAAAGTACTTTTGAAGTTGGAGTTTTGAGAAGAAATTAAGGATGAAATAAAGAAGGATTATGAAGAACCAATATCTTTATTGGTAAACAGACCAATGGAAAGGAAAAATGTATTCCACAGACCGGAGTCTGGATAAGAATAAGTTATTTTTGATCACCCAAGGTTATAAGGGAATGAAGTACTATCTGATTTAAAGGAAGGATGTAATGTTGGAATATGGAACAATAATAATTCCACCGATAAGTAAAAGCTATACGAGTATTGAAGTGAGCCACAAGCTCGGGATTGATGAGGATCAAACCCTACCTATATGAAGGAAGGAACTTGGAAGAAGCTATGACAGATCAGCAGACGTTTTCTTAGGAGAATATGTAAACCCGAGAGTTGTGAAGAAACGATAGATGTTTGTTTCAGCTTGCAGAATCAATGGATTTATCCGAACTTCGTTCGTGGAAAAGAGAAATTATGCAACGCTTGTGAGGAAGCCCAAGTGTTAGAATACGAGATTCGCTAAACCTTATACAGAGTAATGATTTGGGTGCGGAATGGATTGATCACCATGACGACTTACTCTTATCATTCTCTTGCTATTCGGAATTGTAAATCTGAGTGACTTACCCATAGTAAAGAGACAACGTTCTTTGAATCTTTTGTTTAAGCCTTAGAATGGTAAGACGAAGACCCCTTGAACATGGCAGCTGTTGTCACGTAGGAATTTTACGGTAAGGATGAAGCCAAGACCCATTTCACTGCAGGATACCCACTAATGGTAGACCACCATGAGATCATCGATAAATTATTTAGAATAATCACGAGACTTGCCAGCTAAGAAGACCCAGTGATGGAAGAACCTTATATCAGCAAAAGAACACTGGATTTTGAAGGAAAACATTGTGACTATAACGGAAGAGCATCAACAAAGGAGTTACTGTGGAGAATGCGAAGGGGCAAATATTGCCAAGGACCCCAGAGGATTGTCATAACTTTTGAGGGACCTGTAACTCTCATTTTAAGTTTGGTAGCCCCCACACATTCTGGTCAATGGATTTGTCAGGGGACCTGTCGTGGTTTTGTCACGGCAGATGTCTGAAGACTTAGGTTCGAGGCCATCGCTAAGACGGTGGACTCAAAGGGGTTGGTCGAGACGAGGGACATGAGTTTACCCTGGTTCGGCCCCTCAAGAAGAGGTAAAAGCCTACGTCCTGCTTGTGCTGTATTGATTGGAGTATCGACTACAAGGGAGCGGATTCACTTGACCTAGTTCTCGATTGATTGGTTTCTTGTCTAAGCCGCCCCAGAGTCTCACCTTTATATAGGAGGTTGAGGCTCTGGGTTACACGAGTCCTAAACTGACTCATACATCGTAGTTGATCCTGTCTCTAAGCCGCCTTGCCGTCTTGGGCAAGCCGTCTCCGGGCGGCTTAACCGCCCGGGTCTTCACACCATCTTCTGTCTCTGGGCCTTCGTCTTGGCCCGTCAGGTAAGCCTCCATGCGGTCTGGCCTTCATCTTCCGGCCCACCTTATAGGTCTTGGCTACGAGCCGCCAGGTATGACCCGGCCCCTCCTGGGCGGGTCTCACCACGGGGTTATATCCCCAACATTAGGCCCCAGGTTGATTTGAGCCTGCTCATGTCAATCTTCAAACTTATTCGGCGGCGAGTCTTACATTTTATCACCTGAAAAAGAAAACTCATAACCCGCCGTGATGTCACGTCGAATATGCTAAAAAGATTCTGTGACGTCTGCAACGGATCCTCTCATTGAAGGGTCAGCCCAAAAATCGAGGCGCCCTCTTCGGTCAATCATCACTGTGCTTCCTCAATTTTCGCGCGCACTGTTGCCATCCCACCTCTTAAATAGGGATACGAAGGGGCCCCCTTTTTCCTTCTCCGCCGCCACGTCTTCTTCTTCCTCCTTCCAACAGCCGCACCTCCAGAGCTCCGCCGCACCTAACCGGACTTCGCCGTCGTCCCCAACACCGGGCGCTGCATCGACCTGATTCGGACCAGAACTCCGCCAGCCCGTCCGCATCCACGAGGTACCCTTCTCAGCTCTCATTAAATCTGGAGTCATCTCCATTAGGGTCCCCCGAGCTCATCGTTTTTCCCTGCTGTTCATCAAGGTGTTCTTCGTAGTGCAAACCCCCCAAGCATCTTCTTGAATCTTGTACTGCTGCTTATCCGTCGCGGCCATCCTTTTATTGTCAATTCCCGCTTACTTTAGATCTACATACCAATCTCCACTGCGCGCTGTCCGCCTGTTCTTCCTCTGTCTTTTTAGGTTTTTGAATATATTTCATTTTACCTTCGCCCGTAGATCTTGCAGCTATAGAAGCAATATGCGAAACCTGTTTATCTGCACTTAACTGTATTTTCCAACATCGCCTTGTCCATCTAACCCGCCATTGCATTGGCGGCTCTCTGATAAAAACACTTCGGCGGCTTAACACCTCACCACTATGTTGACCACAGCTGCCCTGACTAGTTAATATTTTTCTAACCCGCCATACTCTGCGCCTTCTCGCAGTTTGATCCGCCATTATGTCGAGAGCTCCCTCATCCTACGATTGGGTCGGCTTCGGAATCACCGAGCAACTTCTACTCGACTTTGTAGAATCGGGTATCCTGCCGACTCAGGAAGTTAAACATTGGCGGGTTCCCGGGCCAGAGATAAGACCTACTCCCAGGGAAGGAGAAGTTGTCGTATTCACTGATCACCTCCGTCGTGGGTTTAGCCCGCCCGGGTCCAAATTCTTCCGGGACGTTCTTCACTTTTTCAAGCTTCACCCTCAAGACATAGGCCCAAACTCTGTCACCAATATGTGTCAGTTTCAAGTCTTATGTCAAGTTTACCTGCAAGAAGAGCCGTCTGTTGACCTCTTCCGTGATTATTACTATGTCAACCGCCAAACTGAAGTGGCGGCTGGACCAAGTTTGGAGCTTGGCGGCGTCTCTATCCAGAGACGGAGAGATTTGCCTTACCCAGCAGCTATCTTGCCAAGTCACCCCAAGGATTGGAACAAGACTTGGTTTTACTGCAAGGGCACTTCTCCCAAAGAAGAAAATCCGCTGCCGGGTTATCGTCCTACCTGGCTTTGCAACACTGGAAATCTCCCAGACCGGATGTCTGCCGCAGAGCGAGTGAAATATGCTCCAGCTTTCGCGAAGATCAGGGCCTTAATGGCCAACGGCTTAACTGGCGTCGACTTAACCCGCTGCTGGGTTAGCTGGAAGATCTTGCCACTGAGCCGGCGTGACCGACTCATGCACCAATTCACGGGTGAGCCCAATGATACTCTCTGCTTCAATACCACCCCTCTGACAGAACAAGACATCAAGTCCTCCGTCAAAACACTTCTTGGCGAAAAGCAAGCAGTTTGCAACAAGGTTGGGCTGAAACCTTTCTATGTCAAGAACCCGGCTCCAGCTGTAAGAAATCTTTTTCCACAAAATTGGCCATTATTGTCTTAACCTTTTACCTTGCTCCCTTTAACCTTTTCGGCGGCTTATGCACAGGCCGGCTCTTCTTTCTGGAAGAAGAAGTATAACCCTCCTGTGAAGAAACCTAAGGTGGGTAAAACCCGCGTCCAGAAGAAGAAAACTGCCGCTCAGGAACCGCCTGAGCTTGACGACTCAGAGGTAAAACTTGACTCCCTTGGCCGTCTCTTTATGCAACTTATTGACAACAATTATTCACAGGAAGAAACGGAAACAAGCCATGCAGACGCCCTGAGGTAACCTACATTTCCTCTGACTCAGAAAACTTTCCACCAGAGAAAATACGGCGGGTCATCCGGAAAGTCCCATTTTCTCATCCTCTTTCTTATTTAGACCCCAATTTTCTTTTGAAAAAGCAACAACACAACTCCCGACGTCAGACCCGGAGCGCCGGCTCTGAAGAGCTTTTGGCCGGCTTATCAAATTCTCCGGCTCCGCGGAAATGGCCGGCTGAGGTACTCTTTTAACTAAGTCCAGTTTCTTAGTTCTTTCATTATAACCTTACTCAACTTTCATCGTCTTAACCTTCTTTTAGGAGATGCCTCCTTCATCCGGCGACTCTACTGCAACCAAGCTGCCTCCTCTGAAGATCAACCCAGAGTGCGTACCTTTGTATTTGCACCATACCTTTTTACCATCCTTGTCCTCTATGTGACACTCTTTTTGTTTTCCAGGGCTCAAGCAAAACGAAGGAAGACCGACGGGTCTACCACTGCTCCTACTGCCCAAGAGCCGGAGATTGCTAAGCCGGACTTCCCTTCAACTCATGCTGAGCCCACTAACGTTATGAAAGATGCGCCTGAAGATACACATCAGCCCTCTGAGCCGGCTGATCATGACATGGCAACTGAAAGTCCTCCAAGGGCCGATCCTAAGACGCCCAGTCCTTCAACAGCCGTCGAAGACACAGTTCTTCCAGACGTTATCATCACTGTGACGGGTTATCAATCTCCCGAGCCTCATGTACTGACAAAACACACCAGCAAGGCTGAAGCTTCCTCGCCTGAGAAGCTTGATTTTGAATTCCCCGTGTTGGAGAAGCTAACTGTAGATGAGTTACATGCGGGTTATCTAAACCGCCTCTCCACAAGCCGGAACATGGAGCTCAAACTTGTTGGTCTGATGAAGAAAAAATATGAGGTACTCCTCCTGCTTTTGCTTTTCCTTGTACCCTTATGTAGCCCCCAAGAGTTGGTTTAATATTGCAAATAGTAGACCGGATCTTCCAATCCTTGTCATAACTCAAATTGCCTAGCTTGTAGCCCCCAAGTATCGGGTAAATATATATATTAAGCCGGTACTTAGTTGAAGAGTAGATCAAGGGTAGCCCCCAAGTCCGGGTCAGTATAAAAATGATGAGCCGGAACTTCCCTGTAAACTTGGAAAGCGCCGTGTGTAGCCCCCAAGTGCCGGCTTAACTTTACGAAGATGAGCCGGAACTTCATTGTAGATTTGGAGAGCGCCTTGTGTAGCCCCCAAGTGCCGGCTTAACTTTACGAAGATGAGCCGGAACTTCATTGTAGACTTGGGGAGAAAACACAGACATTAGCCCCCAAGTGTCAAGTATATTGCTTGCAATCTGCTTGAGACTTGTAGCATACCAGCTTCTTCAATCATCTATGAATATCTTATCCTGGCGACTTAAACCTCCTGAACTGTTTTGTTTTTTTGTGCAATACAGGAAGCCTTGGAGGCGGCCGAGTCTGATCTGACCGGCTTAAAGGAAAACCTTGCTTCGCAACAAACCGCCCGGTCTGAGGCGGAAGAAAAATGGCGGGTTGCCGTTAAGGAGCTTGAGAAGGTACAAGCTGATTTTGCGGCTTTCAAAAAGAGCGCTGAGTCTACCCAAGCCACCCTGACGAAGCGCGCAGACGATGCTGACCAGCAACTCAAGCGTGTGTCAGATTAGCTGCAAACCCTCAAGCGCCATATCTCTAGGATGACTTCTGCTATCTTTGGTAAGCACTGAATACTTAGCAAATTTCCTTGCCTTGTTTAAAAACTTGTGCGGGCGGCTTATAACACCAAAATCTTTCCTTGCAGATCAAAGAAGCCACCAACTATCTTCAGACAGCTTGTTGAAGTTAAAAGCAGTATATTCCTTGGCAGAACAGCTATACTGTGGGACCCTTTGTACCAGCAAAGCAATGCTGAATGAAGAAAGCACCCCCAAATTCATGAAGGGAGTGATAGAACTCTTATCAACTCTGCCTAAGCAAATCGAAGAGCTCAAACAACCAGCCGCTAGGAAGGGAGCAATGGCCGTGCTAAGCCGGTCTTTGGCCTTTGCCCCTGAACTGACTGCAGAAGAGATGATGGATGGCTTTCCGTCCAAGAAAGACGACGGCTCAGATTTCACAGAAGCTGACTATGCCAAGTGTATGAAGGCCTCCAGAGTACTCGCATCAACACTGGTGGACGAAGTTGATCTGACTACATACCAGGCGACTTACGGTGTGGACAGCAAACGAGTGCGCTGCCAAACCTTCGAAGCAGGGACTTGACACCTGCACGCCGTAAGCAACTCTTTGCTCCTGAAATTGACCCGTCCCCCCTCTTTGACGAGGCTCAGTTTGAAGCTTTAACAAACTGCAACTGGGATGTGGACAATCTTCAGATCGAAGAGGTCGAAGACCCGGCGCAGGATGACCCGCCATCAAGCTGAAATCTTGCTTCTGAAATTGATAACCTGGCTTCTTGACCCGCCAAGGCTAGCAGTGTACAAAAACTTTAAGTCCGTGGTATTTTGGGCTCCCTGTGGAATTTGTAATAGGCATAGAAAAAACTTGTTTGCCTGAGCCGTGCCATTGCGCACGTATGAATCTTTGCACAACTTGATGCATGCTTATCTGTCTTGTGTTCTGCTCATGTCAGATTGCACGACGGCTCATCTTAAGAGATAAACCCTGCAAAAGAAACAACAGAACATGCTACTTGAACTCTTTAACAGTACAGGGTCTCTAGCGAGAGTGACCGTCAATTCCTTTGAACGGCTCAGGGTCTCCAGGCGAGATTAACTGATAAGAGCGCAACGAACCAGAGAGAGACGCAGCAGGGCATGAGTACCCCCAGGGCCCATAAGCTACCTCTCACGTGACATAAATCCGTCGTTTGAACCTTAAACAGTGCAAGGTCTTTTAAAAGAGTAACTGTTTAAGAGTACGAACGGGCCACATAGCGGAGAGTCGGCAGCAGATGGGTGAGTTTATCCTCGCTTTCCGTAAGCCGTCCCTCACATGATAAGAGCCGCCGGTTTAACCTTGACCAGTACAGGGTCTCTAGCGAGAGTGACTGTCAAATATGTTTGAACAGCTCAGGGTCTCTAATCGAGATTAACTGGTAAGAGTTCGGCGGGTCACCTAACGGAGCAGCAGCAGCATACAGGCAGGTTTAACTTAAACTTGCGGTGGCTGAAGAGCCGATCAAGAGGGTGTGTAAGCTAAACCCGGCGGGTTAGAAGCCCCCAAATGACCTTGTTGATGGAGTCAACGTTTTGGGTATATAACCTGGCCTTACGGTGGCTCAAGAGCCGATCAAGAGGGTGTGTAAGCTAAACCCGGCGGGTTGGAAGCCCCCAAATGACCTTGTGGTTGTATCCATCTTTGCACAATCTGAGATACAGAAAACGGCAGAGGCCCCGGCTTGCAGGGATGCCAACTTTATTATATATATTTATAAGTGATATATACAATGATGATGTACAATGGGGGGAGTCGATGACTCAAGTATAGTAAGGCCACAGATGAGCGATATTCCATGGCCGGTGGGTCTCCTGCCCAGAAGTGCGTGACTCGTCTCGTACGTCAATGAGATAGTATGACCCATTGTTGAGATTTCTGCTGATCACAAAGGGTCCTTCCCATGGGGGAGAGAGCTTGTGCGCATCCGTCTGATCTTGAATCAGACGCAACACCAAGTCGCCTTCCTGAAACGTCCGGGTCTTAACTCTGCGGCTATGATAGCGACGCAGGTCTTGTTGATAAATCGCCGATCGAGCCGCCGCCAGATCACGCTCTTCATCCAAAGCATCTAACGCGTCCTGACGCGCTGTCTCATTATCTGTCTCAACGTAAGCCGCCACCCTCGGCGAGTCATGACGTATATCACTTGGTAACACAGCTTCTGCACCATAAACCATGAAGAAAGGCGTATAGCCTGTTGACCTATTGGGAGTAGTTCTGATGCTCCATAAAACTGATGGTAACTCTTCTACCCAACAACCCGGCGTTCGCTGTAGAGGAACCATAAGCCTGGGCTTGATGCCTCTCAAGATCTCCTGGTTAGCACGCTCCGCCTGACCATTGGATTGTGGATGAGCAACAGCAGAGACGTCAAGCCGGATGTGCTCACTTTCATAGAACGCCTGCATAGCCCCCTTGGATAGGTTTGTGCCATTGTCCGTGATGATACTGTGAGGGTAACCAAAATGGTAGATCAATTTTTTGACAAATTGAACCGCCGTAGCCGCGTCACACTTGCCGACCGGCTCAGCCTCAACCCACTTGGTAAACTTATCCACCGCCACCAAAAGGTGGGTCTTCTTGTCTTTAGATCTCTTGAAGGGCCCGACCATATCAAGCCCCCAGACTGCAAACGGCCAGGTAATTGGTATCATCCGCAATTCCTGAGCCGGAACGTGAGCACGTCGCCCAAACTTCTGCCATCCATCACACTTGATGACCAAGTTTTCTGCGTCCTTATGAGCCGTCAGCCAGAACAAACCATGCCGGAAAGCCTTAGCCACCAAAGATTTTGAGCCGGCATGATGACCACAATCGCTGGCGTAAATTTCATTTAAGATCTCCTTACCCTCTTCAGGAGAAACGCAAAGCTGGAAAACACCAGTGACACTGCGCTTGTGTAACTCGCCATTGATGATAGTCATGGATTTAGATCGCCTGATGATTTGTCTTGCCAAGGTCTCGTCCTCGGGTAACTCGCCGCGAGTCAAGTACGCTAAGTAAGGGAGCGTCCAGTCAGGGATAGCATGCAGAGCCGCCACCAGCTGCCCCTCCGGGTCAGGTACGGCCAGATCCTCCTCTGAAGGTAGCTTAACAGACGGATGATACAACACATCCAAGAAAACGTTAGGCGGCACCGGCTTACGTTGAGAGCCCAACCTTGACAAGGCATCAGCCGCCTCGTTCTTGCGACGGTCAATATGATCCACCTGATAACCCTTGAAGTGTCCAGCAATGATGTCCACCGCCTGACGATAAGCCGCCATCCGTGGGTCTTTCAAATCCCACGTGCCTGAAACTTGCTGAGCCACGAGGTCTGAGTCGCCAAGACATCTAACCCAGCTCAGGTTCATCTCCTTAGCCACACGGAGGCCATGAAGTAAAGCCTCATACTCAGCTGCATTGTTAGTACAGGGAAACATCAACCTTAACACATAACAAAACTTATCACCTCTAGGGGAGGTTAAGACAACTCCAGCCCCTGACCCTTCCAATTGCCTGGATCCATCAAAGTGAATTGTCCAGTATGTGTTATCCGGCTTCTCCTCGGGCGACTGACACTCTGTCCAATCATTTATAAAGTCCACCAAGGCTTGAGACTTGACAGCCGTGCGAGGCACATATTTCAGATTAAGAGGCTCGAGCTCCAATGCCCACTTAGCAATCCTGCCAGTGGCTTCTCTATTTTGAATTATGTCACCCAACGGGGCAGAGCTAACCACGGTGATCTGGTGTCCCAAGAAGTAATGCTTCAACTTGCGATTTGCCATGAATACCCCATATATTAGTTTTTGCCAATGTGGGTACCTTTGCTTGGATTCTATCAGGACTTCACTGACGTAGTAAACCGGCCTCTGAACTGGGTATTCTTTCCCTGCCTCCTTACGCTCCACAACAATCGCGGCGCTGACTGCCCTGTTGTTAGCCGCCACATAGAGGAGCAAGGGTTCCTTCTCAGCCGGAGCAGCCAAGACCGGCGGCTCAACCAGCTGCTTCTTGAGCGCCTCAAACGCTTCACCCGCCGCCTTACTCCAGAAAAAATTGTCTGTTTTCTTCATCATCTGATACAGAGGAATAGCCCTCTCACCTAGGCGGCTTATGAACCGGCTTAATGCAGCGATCCAACCCGCCAGGAGCTGAACGTCATTGATGCATGCCGGCTCAGACAGGGAGGTAATAGCCTTTATCTTGTCCGGATTAGCTTCAATACCACGCTCAGAGACTAGAAACCCCAAGAGCTTGCCTGCAGGTACACCGAAAACACACTTTGCCGGGTTAAGCATCATCTTGTAAACCCGCAAATTATCGAACGTTTCCTTCAGGTCGTCAAGTAGAGTCTCCTTCTTCCTTGACTTGACCACAATATCATCCACATAAGCATGAACATTGCGCCCAATTTGACCATGAAGGCAGTTCTGCACACAACGCTGGTAAGTCGCCTGGGCACTCTTGAGCCCGAAAGGCATAGACACATAGCAGAAAGCACCAAAAGGCGTAATGAAAGCCGTCTTCTCTTGGTCTTTAACTGCCATCTTGATCTGATGATACCCTGAATAAGCGTCCAGGAAGCATAAACTCTCACAACCTGCCGTTGCATCAATAATCTGGTCGATACGGGGGAGAGCAAATGGGTCAACTGGACAGGCCTTGTTAAGGTCCGTGTAATCCACACACATACGCCACGTGCCATTCTTCTTAAGCACTAGCACCGGGTTAGCTAACCACTCCGGGTGAAAAACCTCCACGATGAACCCCGCTGCTAAGAGCCGGGCCACCTCTTCCCCAATTGCTTTACGCCGCTCTTCATTGAAACGGCGAAGGAACTGCTTGATCGGCTTGAACTTAGGATCCACATTAAGGTGGTGTTCAGCGAATTCTCTTGGTACACCCGGCATGTCAGACGGCTTCCATGCAAAGATGTCCCGATTCTCACGGATGAATTCGATGAGCGCGCTTTCCTATGCGGGGTCCATGTTAGCCCTGATAGTGAACTGTTGTGATGAGTCGCCCGGAGTGAAATCTACCTGCTTGGTATCATCCGCCGCAAACTTGAGTGGCGGCTCAGATTCCGTGTTAGGCTTCTTCAGTGGAGTCATATCTTCCGGGTCAACATTTTCCTTATAAAACTTGAGATCTGCCTCAGCACAACTTGACTCTGCATAAGCTGTGTCGCCTTCCTCACACTCAAGAGCCGTCTTCCAATCACCATGCACGGTAATCGTCCCGTTCAACCCGGGCATCTTGAGCTGTAAGTAAACATAGCAATGCCTAGCCATGAACTTGGCGTAAGCCGGCCGTCCAAACAGAGCGTGATATGGGCTCTTGATTTTGACCACTTCAAACCACAGAGACTCCACCCTGTAGTTGAATTCATCACCAAAAGATACCTCCAAAGAAATCTTTCCCACTGGATAAGCCGATTTTCCGGGCACCACACCGTGAAAAACTATTGAAGAGGGCTTAAGATCCTTATCAAGCAAACCCATCCGGCTGAAAGTGTCATAATACAGGATGTTGATGCTGCTGCACCATCCATAAGCACCTTAGTGAACACATATCCTCCCACTTGGGGGGCAACTACTAAAGCCAGTTGCCCCGGGTTATCAACACGCGGTGGGTGATCCTCCCTACTCCAAGTTATGTCATACTCGGACCACTTCAAATACTGCGGGAGAGCCGGCATGACTGCATTAACTGCCCGCTTGCGCACCTTCCGGTCTCGCTTGTCGAGGCTGGTTGTAAAAACATGATACTGACCCCCACTGAGCTGTTTCGGGTTAGTCTGGTACCCTGATTGGTTATTCTGCTGCTGGCCTCCACCGCCAGACTGTTGATGATGACCTCCTTGATTGCGTTGACCCTGGTACCCGGATCCTGAGCCGCCAGCACCAAAGCCGGCTCCTGATCCGCCCGGCCCTGAGCCGCCTGATGGCCCATTACCGTTATTACGATGTTGTTGAAGGCTGTAATCCTGAAACTGCCGCATAATACTGCAATCCCTCCATGTATGGCCTGTCGGCTTATCAGGCCGGCTGTGCTCTGGACAAGGTTTATTGAGCATCTCTTCCAGGTTGAAAGGAGCTTTGCCCTTGTTAAAGGGTGGCATGAAATTCCCATTGCCCTTAGCACGATTGTTCCCAGTGCTGGTGTTCGCCACCAATTCTGACCCGCCGTCCGGGTTCTTCCGCTTGCCCGGGTTGCTATTTCCGGCCGTGCTTTGCTGTTGACCCTTGCCATTGTTGTTTTTCTTACCCTGACCCGATTTCTCATCATCGGAGCCAGGGTCCTTCGTGTTATCGGAGTCTGCATACTTGGTGAGAGCCGCCATGAGCTCCCCCATATCCTGGCACGTGCGCTTGAGCCGGCCAAGCTTCTGCTTCAAAGGTGTGAAATGGCAATTCTTCTCTAGAATCAAAACTGCTTGAGCCGCCGTAATCTGTTCTGAAGAGTGGATGATGGTTGAGACCCGCCGGACCCAGTGATGAGCCGACTCGTCATCACGCTGCACACAATGGTCCAGATCCACAATCGTCATGGGCTGCTTGCACATTCCTTGGAAATTTTTGATGAATTTTGCCTTTAACTCAGACCAGGAATTAATGGTGTTGGGTGGCAAGCCCCTCAACCACGTGCGAGCCGGCCCTTCCAGCATCATGATGAAATATTTGGCACATACTGCATCACTGACGTCTAACATCTCCATGGCCAGCTCATAGCTTTCGATCGAAGCCTCTGGAGGTAGGTCAGCAGTATAATTGGGCACCTTGCGAGGGCCCTTGAAATCCTTCGGCAGACTCTCGTTCCGTAGAGCCGGCGCTAAACACGGCACTCCCACAGCCCTGGAGGTCAATCCTGCCCCTACTGAGACAGAAGGTGCAACTGTGGGTTCCTGATGAGCTGCCGTCGCCGCCAGAGCCGCCGCTTCTCGCTGTGCTCTTGCCCGATCCACCAGTGCCTGAGCATCCAGAGCCGCCCGATCGACTCGCGGTGGGTTCCGATGTCGTTCACTTCTAGAAACCGCCGGCGACTCATAACGCCGGCTGTAGCTGCGGCTGGGGATGGGAGTTGAATGCACGCGGCTCCGGCTGTAAGTATACTTCTCCTGCTGGGCCACCGCCGTCCGTAGGTATCCAATAGCGTTCCGCACCTCCTCTACAAAAGGCGCCTCGTCGGGGATGGTAATTGTATCAAGCCTGGTGGCTGCCGCCACCATGTTCTCCGCCGGGTTAGAATAATGACCCGGTGGCGTTGGAAAAAACTGTGGCGGGTTTTGGTTCCGTCGGGGCGGGTCTGGCTGCTGATGCTGAACCGCCGCCTGGCTTCCAGGTACTTCCGCTGTCCGGGTTACGGTCAAAGGCACATTCCGTCCCGTCCCTGGCGTGTTAAAAAGATTTCTGGCTTCATATTGATCCGGCAGGCGGGATTGATGCCTCATCCGATGAACCGCCACTGCAGACTGCTGCTCTAGCTCAAGGCGGAAAGCATCCGCCCAAAGGCGCTCCGCCTCAGCATCCATCTAGGCCTTTAGTGCGTTGATTTCCTGTTGGACTCCGGCCATCTGGTTCTTCAACCTCATGATCTCCGCGTTGCGGGCTGCTTGGTTTTCAGCAATGACCTCGGTTTCCATCAGGGTTGTAAGGTCATTCATCAGATCCAAGAGAACCTGAGCCGGCGGCCTGCCAGCTCCTGACCCAGTCGCGCCGGCGGCTGTGCTACTGGGGGCTGGCGCTGAACCCGCCATGAAGACGGCAGCACGGTTCGGCGGCTCATATTCCTCCGACTCATGATATTCTGACTCGGGGTAATGCTCAATGCAGCCCCCAAGCCCACCATTGTGAAGCTGATAGATTGACTCCGTCTCTTCGCTCGAGGATCCATCCTCTGAGCAGATGAGGGTATCTTCCCGCGACATAGAACCTTCAAGCTCCATGCCCTGGGTGAAGCCGACGAAGACATGCTTCCTGCCCGGGTCAGCACGGGCAGGTTGCACGCGTTGGGCGGGTGGCTCGCGCCGGGCCGGCTCGATGATGTTGGTGCAGATGTCCGGCCCGGGTTCAGATCCGCCGATCTTGCCGATGAAGACGTGGATTCCGCCGAAGGGGACCCGGAACCCATACTCAATGGAGTCGGCCTCAGGGCCCCAGCCGGCGTCATCGATGTAGAGCCGGCCGCGGCGACTCTTGGTCATCCTTCCAACAGCGTACCCCTCGATCCCTGGGAGAGAGCCCTTTGAGAACTCAACACCACCGAGCGCTAGCCCCACGGTGGGCGCCAACTGTCGTGGTTTTGTCACGACAGATGTCCGAAGACTTAGGTTCGAGGCCATCGCTTAGACGGTGGACTCAAAGGGGTTGGTCGAGACGAGGGACACGAGTTTACCCAGGTTCGGCCCCTCAAGACGAGGTAAAAGCCTACGTCCTGCTTGTGCTGTATTGATTGGAGTATCGACTACAAGGGAGCGGATTCGCTTGACCTAGTTCTCGATTGATTGGTTTCTTGTCTAAGCCGCCCCAGAGTCTCACCTTTATATAGGAGGTCGAGGCTCTGGGTTACACGAGTCCTAAACCGACTCATACATCGTAGTTGATCCTGTCTCTAAGCCGCCTTGCCGTCTTGGGCAAGCCGTCTCCGGGCGGCTTAACCACCCGGGTCTTCACACCATCTTCTGTCTCTGGGCCTTGGTCTTGGCCCGTCAGGTAAGCCGCCATGCGGCCTGGCCTTCATCTTCCGGCCCACCTTATAGGTCTTGTCTACGAGCCGCCAGGTATGACCCGGCCCCTCCTGGGCGGGTCTCACCACGGGGTTATATCCCCAACAGGACCTATTGGGGATATAACCCCATGGTATGACCCGCCCAGGAGGGGCCGGGTAAGGAAGTTGGCGGCTTAGCACTAAGGCCTTAAACAGGCCGGAAGACCAAGACAAGCCTGGAGGTAACTTACCAGGTGGGCCGGGCGGAGGCCCAGAGCCAGAAGGCGGTGTAAGACCCGGAGGCGTAAGCCACCGGGAGATGGCTTGCCAGAGAAAGCAAGGCGATTTAGGAATAAGGTCGGTTACTAGATGTAACCCGGCCCGGATTCTTGTAAGCTCAGGGCCTCGACCTGTACATATAAAGGCGAGTTCCCTGGGTGGCTCAAGGTACGAAACCATTGATCGAGAGCTAGGTCTTTTACCTCCTTAGTCGATACTCAATCAATACAACTCAAAGCATGACGTAGGCTTTTACCTCCTTAGAGAGGGGCCGAACCTGGGTAAACCCATGTCTTTCGTCCCGACCAACCCCTTTGAGTTAACCGCCGTAGCGATGGCTTCACCCCTAAGTCCTTTCACTAGGACATCTGCCGTGATAAAACCACGACAGTTGGCGCCCACCGTGGGGCAAGAGCGCGGTGGTTTGGAGTACTCGAAGGGCTCTCTCCCAGGGATCGAGGGATACGCCGTTGTCAGGATGACTAAGAGTCGCCGCGGCAAGCTCTACATCGACGATGCTGGCTGGGGCCCCGAGGCCGACTCAATCGAGTACGGGTACCGGGTCCCCTTAGGCGGAATTCACGTTTTCATCGGGAAGATCGGCGGATCTAAGCCCGGGCCGGACATCTGCACCAACCTCGTCGAGTCGGCCCGGCGCGTGCAACCCGCCCGGATCCAACCTGGCCGGAAGGACGTTTTCGTCGGCTTCACACAAGGCACGAAACTCATGGAAGATTCCGTGTCAGGAGGAGAAATCCTCGTCTCCTCGGAGGATGGATCCTCGAGCGGAGACACGGAGTCAATTTACCAGCTTCACGATGGTGGGCTTGGGGGCTACTTCGATGGTGACAGTATTCCGGAGCCATATGTGCCGCCGAGCCAAGCCGCCATCTTCATGGCAGGCACGGTGCCGGGTTCCAGCAGCACGGTGGCTGGGGCCGCGGCTGCCGGCGCAGCAGGGTCCGGATCAGCCAGGCCGCCGGCTCATGTTTTGCTGGATCTGATGAACGAGCTGACAACTCTGATGGGAACCGAGGTCACAACTAAAAATCAAGTAGGCCGTAATGCAGAGATCGCGAGGCTGAAAGACCAGATGACCAGGGCCCAGGAGGATATCAATGCAATGCAGGCTCAGATGGATGCTGAGTCGGAGCGTCTGAGGGCTGAAGCTTTTCGCCTCAATCTGGATCAACAAGCCTCAGAAGCAATTTTTCGGATGAGGCATGATGACCCACAAGTATAGGGGATCAATCGTAGTCCTTTCGATAAGTAAGAGTGTCGAACCCAACGAGGAGCAGAAGGAAATGACAAGCGGTTTTCAGCAAGGTAATTTCTGCAAGCACTGAAATTGTAGGTAATAGATAGTTTGATAGCAAGATAATTTGTAACGAGCAAGTAACGGTAACGGTAAAGAAGGTGCAGCAAGGTAGCCCAATCCTTTTGAGGCAAAGGACAGGCCAGAACAATCACTAGTAATAGGCAAAGTGTTCTTGAGGGTACATGGGAATTTTGTCTACTCACTTTTATCATGTTGGTTTGCTTCGTGTTCGCTACTTTGATAATTTGATATGTGGGTGGACCGGTGCTAAGGTGCTGTTCTTACTTGAACTAACAACCTACTTATGATTAACCCCCTCGCAAGCATCCGCAACTACGAGAAAAGTATTAAGACAAAGTCTAACCATAGCATTAAACATGTGGATCCAAATCAGCACCTTACGAAGTAGCGCATAAACTAGGGTTTAAGCTTCTGTCACTCTAGCAACCCATCATCTAATAACTACTCCACAATGCATTCCCTTAGGCCCATGAATGGTGAAGTGTCATGTAGTCGACGTTCACATGACACCACTAAGGGAATCACAACATACATATCATCAAAATATCGAACACATATCAAATTCACATGATTACTTGCAACATGACTTCTCCCGTGACCTCAAGAACAAAGGTAACTACTCACAAAAATAATCATGCTCAAGATAAGAGGAGTATTGAATAGCATAATGGATCTGAACATATAATCTTCCACAAATAAACCATATAGTAATCAACTACGCAAGGTAATCAACACTACTAGTCACCCACAGGTACCAATCTGAGGTTCCGGTACAAAGATTGAACACAAGAGATGAACTAGGGTTTGAGAGGAGATGGTGTTGTTGAAGATTGGCCTCCCAAAGATGAGAGGGGTGTTGGTGATGATGATAGCTTCGATTTCCCCATCCGGGAGGGAAGTTCCCCCAGCGGAATCGCTCCGCCGGAGGGCAAAAGTACTCCTGCCCGAGTTCCGCCTCGAGGCGGCGGCGCTTCATCCCGAAAGTCCTCCTATTATTTTTTCCAGGTCAAGAGAGACCTTATACCAGAAGATGGGCACCGGAGGTGGGCCTGGCTGGGCACAACCCATCAGGGCGCGCCCTGGTCTGTTGTGCCCACCTGGGGGCCCTCCTCCGGTAGTTTCCAGCTCTAGTATTTTTTATTAAATGTAAAAATAATCTCCGTAAAGTTTCAGCTTCATTGGAGTTGTGCAGAATAGGTATCTCTGACGTGCTTTTCTTGGGCCCAGAATTCCAGCTGTCTGTATTCTCCCTCCTTGTGTAAACCTTGCACATTATGAGAGAAAAGACATTAGAATCACTCCCCAAAGCATTATTATTCAACAAAAAAAAGTAAATAACAGTAGGAAATCATGATGCAAAATGGACGTATCAACTCCCCCAAGCTTAAACCTCGCTTGTCCTCAAGCGAAAGCCGATATTGAAAAGCATGTCCACATGATTTGAGAGAGAGGTGTCGATAAAAACATAATACGGACATAGAAGCATCATGTTTATTATCATAACAGCGATAAACTCTAACATAGGAACTTATTTCAATACATTTTTATCATATAGCTTCTCATGAACAAGTAACAATTCATCACAACATAGAAGTATGAAGCATAAACCTTATTGGGAACCAACAAACTATGTTTTTAGTCAACTTTGCAACTACAATTCATCATATTTTCAGGAAGGGTCTCATGTAGGAGCCTTTTGGCAAGTCCACATACTCAACCATCATTTAGTCTTCTATGATTGCTAACGCTCACGGCATACCCATGAATAAAGAGTTTCAACCGGACACGTGTGAAGATAGGGGCTTATAGTTTCGCCTCCCAACTCACTCACCTCAAGGGTGATGTCAACAATAATAACTCATGCTCACGCATATCCAACTGGATATATGTGTCTTGATCTTTCCTCACCACATGATGCTTGCAAAAGAAAAAGTAAAAAGGAATAGGGAAGAATACTTTGACTCTTGCATAAAAGTAAGTGCATAAAAGTAAAAGATAGGCCCTTCGCAGAGGGAAGCAGGGGTTGTCATGCGCTTATTGGTTTGTATGCCCAATCCCTTAATGTAAAAGAACATCATGCTATATTGCCCCCTATGATAGCAACCTTTATTATGCAGTTCGTCGCTTTTATTACTTTGCCATCATAAGTTCGTATAACGCTCAATTTTCTCTTACACTAATTGATCAAAACACTTTTAGAAGCAATTTTTATTGCCTTATTGCACCGATGACAATTTACTTGAAGGATCTTTCTCGATCCATAGGTAGGTATGGTGGACACTCAAAGAAAGAATTTGGTTTGGGTTTTTGGATGCACAAGTAGTATCTCTACTTAGTGCGGAATTTTTGGCTAGCAAAGATATTGGGCAAGCACCACATGTTAAAAGATCTATGACAATATAACTTCTATGTGGATATGAACAAACATAAATCATTACATTGTCTTCCTCGTCCAACGTCAACAATTTTGACATATAATATTTGATGCGTGCTCACAATCATAAAAGATGTCCAAGATAGTGTATTTGCATGTGAATCTTCTCTTCCTTTATGAATTCTTTCATGAATTGCATCATTGACCAATGCTATGTTTGTCAATCTCCAATAAATTTTACTACTTATACTTTTCGTTATGTGATGTCATTACTCACCATAAGATTAGCATATGATTCTTTTCATTTGTTTCTTCTCCTTTATTTGATTGCAACATGAAAGTAGAAAGGCAAAAAATCAAACTAAACTTTATTAAATAACTTTCACTCGATTACATAGATAGATAAGCCACGGAACTAACACACGAAAATAGATCATACTAAAACTTTTATTCAACTAAAGCAAAGGGAAACTAAATATCAAACTAAAATAGGTAAAGGTGAATAAGACTGGTGGTGATACGATACCGGGGCACCTCCCCCAAGCTTGGCTTAAGCCAAGGGGAGTGCCCATACCCATGTGCTCAAGTCTCCTTTGGTGGTGGTGATGAAGAAAGCGGAGGTGATACGATGTCACACTTTAGCTTCAAAAGGTGCTCCAATTTCCGGATGACCCTCCTAAGGTTGTTGATGTGCTCTTGCAGCAAAATATTTTCACGGAAGAGAAATTTATTCTGAACACAAACCGCTTCAAAAGCTTTAAAGGCTTCGATTTCAATAGGGGTGAGGTGACTGTAATAAGGTTGAAGGATATCTTCTTCCTCTCCCTCCTTTCCTGGCATGAATTGATCCCCTTCAGGAAGATGGTCCACCATAGCCTCCTTGCCCTTCTCCTCCTTGTTGGCTTCTTCCGGCTCCTCCCTCTTCAACTCTATCTTCATTAGCCAGGCATCTTCTTCCACGTTGTTAGGAGAGGGGGAAGACATGATGCCTGACTTGACAGATCTGATCGGAAAACAGCAAGAAACAAGGATAGAGGATTTTTCTGCGATGCGGTCGTCAAAACAGTCGGGGGTATATATAGAGAATTTTTATTCTTGGGAAACAAGTATTTGGAAGGAAAACGGAGTCGGGAAGGCATCCGAGGTGGGCACAACCCACCAAGGCACGCCCAGGGGTGCCTAGCGTGCCCTGGTGTATCGTGCTCACCTCGACCACCTTCCGGTTTATTTTTTATTTCCAAAATTCTAAAATATTCCAAAACTGACAAAAAATATTTTTGCGGATTTTTCGGAGTCCGTTTACTTACCGTATCACGTACCTCCTATTTTTAAATAATCTGGAGTGTTCCGGAAGGTTTCTTTTATGTGTTCCTCCGGTCGGCGTTATTAATCTTTGTAGCTCCAGAACGATACACCTCTTCGATAATATATGGTCCTTCCCATTTTGAGAGAATCTTTCCTGCAAAAAATCTTAAACGAGAGTTGAACAAAAGAACATAGTCTCCTATTTTGAATTCCCGCTTTTGGATTCTTTTGTCATGCCATGTTTTTACTTTTTCTTTGAATAGCTTGGCATTTTCATAGGCATGGGTTCTCCATTCATCTAGTGAGCTAATATCAAAAAACCTCTTTTCACCGGCAAGTTTGAAATCATAGTTGAGTTCTTTAATTGCCCAAAATGCTTTGTGTTCTAGTTCTAGAGGCAAATGACAAGCTTTCCCATACACCATTTTATATGGAGACATACCCATAGGATTTTTATAAGCTGTTCTATAGGCCCAAAGTGCATCATCTAATTTCTTAGACCAATTCTTACGAGACCTATTGACAGTTTTTTGTAATATTAATTTTATTTGTCTATTGCTAAGTTCAACTTGACCACTAGATTGAGGATGATAGGGTGATGCAATTTTATGGTTAACATCATATTTAGCATGTATCTTACGGAAAGCACCATGAATAAAGTGTGAACCACCATCGGTCATTAAATATCTAGGGACTCCAAACCTCGGGAAGATAACCTCTTTAAGCATTTTAATGGAGGTGTGGTGATCAACACTACTAGTTGGAATAGCTTCTACCCATTTAGTGACATAATCAACCGCAACAAAAATATGAGTGTACCCGTTGGTGGAAGGAAAAGGCCCCATATAATCAAAACCCCAAACGTCAAATGGTTCAACCACAAGTGAATAATTCATAGGCATTTCCTGACGCTTACCGATATTACCAATTCTTTGACATTCATCACAAGACAAGACAAACTTACGGGCATCCTTGAAGACAGTAGGCCAATAAAAACCAGATTGCAATACCTTATGAGCAGTTCTATCTCCCGCATGATGTCCTCCATAAGCTTTGGAATGACATTTCCGTAGGATTTGTTCCTGTTCATGCTCAGGTACACAACATCTAATAATACCATCTACTCCTTTATAAAGATGTGGGTCATCCCAAAGGTAATGTCTCAAGTCATAGATTTTTTTTCTCTTTTGCCGATAAGTAAAGCTAGGTGGTATATATTTAGCGACAATGTAGTTAGCATAATCAGCATACCAAGGTGTGCATCGTGAGACACTTACTGCAGCTAACTGTTCGTCAGGGAAACTATCATCAATAGGTAGTGGGACATCAAGAATATTTTCTAACCTAGACAAGTTGTCAGCTACGGGGTTCTCGGCTCCTTTCCTATCAACGATGTGCAAGTCAAATTCTTGGAGCAAGAGAACCCACCTAATGAGTCTAGGTTTAGCATCTTTCTTTTCCATAAGGTATTTTATAGCAGCATGATCGGAGTGAACAATGACTTTGGAATCAACAATATAGGATCTAAATTTATCACAAGCAAACACAACTGCTAAAAATTCTTTTTCAGTAGTAGCATAGTTTCGTTGGGCACTGTCTAGAGTTTTAATAGCATAATGGATAACATTCAATTTCTTATCAATTCATTGTCCTAGAACAGCACCAACGGCATAATCACTAGCATCACACATAATTTCAAAAGGCATGTTCCAATCAGGTGGTTGAACAATAGGTGTAGAGGTTAAGGCTTTCTTGAGTGTTTCAAAGGCTTCCACACAATCATCATCAAAAACAAAAGGAATGTCCTTTTGCAAAATATTAGTAAGAGGCCTAGAAATTTTAGAGAAGTCTTTAATGAACCTCCTATAAAAACCAGCATGACCAAGGAAACTTCAAATACCTTTAATGTCATTTTCTCAATTGCATCAACTTTAGCTTTGTCCACCTCAATACCTCGTTCAGATATTTTATGCCCCAAGACAATGCCTTCATTAACCATAAAGTGGCACTTCTCCCAATTCAAGACAAGATTAGTTTGTTCACATCTCTGCAAAACTCGATCAAGGTTGCTTAAGCAATCATCAAAAGAAGTTCCGTAAACGGAAAAATCATCCATGAAAACCTCCACAATCTTTTCACAAAAATCAGAGAATATAGCAGTCATACATCTTTGAAAGGTAGCAGGTGCATTGTATAAACCAAAAGGCATACGTCTATAAGCATAGGTTCCAAAAGGGCAAGTAAAGGTAGTTTTCTCTTGATCGGATTGTGACACAGGTATTTGAGAGAAACCAGAATATCCATCTAAAAAGCAAAAGTGTGTGTGCTTAGATAGTCTCTCTAACATTTGATCAATGAACGGTAGAGGGTAATGATCTTTTCTAGTAGCTTTATTTAATTTTCTAAAATCAATTACCATTCTATAGCCAGTAACAATTCTTTGTGGAATGAGTTCATTCTTATCATTAGGAACAACGGTAATACCTCCTTTCTTAGGGACACAATGAATGGGACTTACCCATCTACTATCAGCAATGGGATAGATTATACCTGCTTCCAGAAGCTTTAATATTTTAGTTCTTACCACTTCCTTCATCTTAGGATTCAATCGTCGTTGATGATCAACAACGGGTTTAGCATCAGGTTCCATATTGATCTTGTGCTGACATAGAGTGGGACTAATGCCCTTAAGATCATCAAGAGTATATCCAATAGCAGCCCGGTGCTTCCTTAGAACTTTTAATAATCTTTCTTCTTCATGTTCTGAAAGGTTAGCACTAATAATAACAGGATATATCTTTTTCTCATCAAGATAAGCATACTTCAAAGTGTCAAGCAATTGTTTCAATTCAAACACAGTATCACCTTTAGGTGGAGGAGGACCTCCAAGAGTTTCAATAGGCAAATTGTGTTTCAAGAGAGGTTGTTGTTCGAAGAAAATTTGATCTATTTCATTTCTTTCATGCAAATGCATATCATTTTCATGGTCGAGCAAATATTGTTCTAATGGATCAGTAGGAGGCACGGCAATAGAAGCAAGACCAATTATTTCATCCTTATTAGGTAAGGCTTTATCACGAGGTTGTCTACTAAACTTGGAAAAATTAAACTCATGAGACACTCCACCAAAACTGACACCGACAATTTGTTTTTCACAATCTATCTTAGTATTGACGGTGTTCAAGAAAGGTCTACCAAAGATAATGGGACAAAAGTCATCTTGTGGGGAACCAAGGACTAGAAAATCAGTAGGGTATTTTACTTTCCCACACAAGACTTCAACATCTCTAACAATCCCAAGCGGTGTGATAGTGTCTCTATTAGCAAGTTTAATAGTAACGTCAATGTCTTATATTTCAGTAGGTGCTATTTCATCCATAATTTCTTGGTATAAGGTAAAAGGGATAGCACTCACACTAGCACCTATATCACATAAACCATGATAGCAATGATCTCCTATTTTGACTAAGACAACATGCAAGCCTTCTATGGGTCTATGTTTATCTTTTTCATCGGGTTTAGCAATTCTAGAAGCTTCATCACAGAAGTAGATAACATGCCCATCAATATTTTCTACCAAGAGATCTTTAACCATAGCAACACTAGGTTCTACTTTAATTTTCTCAGGGTGTTTAGGTGCTCTTATATTACTCTTACAAACCACAGTTGATACCTTAGCATGTTCCTTTATCCTAACAGGGAAAGGTGGTTTTTCAATATAAGCGGTAAGCACAACTGGATCAACATTGTAAAAGATGGTTTCTTCTTTAGAAATGACCGGTTCTTTAATTTCTTCTTTAATAGGGGGATGATATTTAATCCAATTCTCCTTAGGGAGATCAACGTGAGTAGCAAATGCTTCACAGAAAGAGGCTACTATCTCAGAGTCAAGTCCATATTTAGTGCTAACCTTGTGAAAAGTATCGGTATTCATAAAAGATTTAACACAATCAAATTCAAGCTTTATACCTGACTCATTACTTTCGTCGAGTTCCCAATCTTCAGAGTTGCGTTTAATTCTTTCTCAGAGATCCCACTTGAATTCAATAGTCTTCTTCATATAAGAACCAACACAAGAAGTATCGAGCATGGATTGATCATTATGAGAAAGCCGAGCATAAAAATTCTGAATGATAACTTCTGTCGGAATGTCATGATTGGGGCATGAATATAACATTGACTTAAGCCTCCCCCAAGCTAGAGCGATACTTTCTCCTTCACGAGGCCAAAAATTATATATATAATTCCGATCACGTGAACTAGATGCGTGGGATAAAACTTTTGGTGAAATTCCAATTGCAAACGATTCCAGTTCCACGATCCAAGATCATCACATAGCCTATACCATGTCAATGCTTTTCCCTCCAAAGATAAAGGAAAAACCTTCTTCTTAACTTCATCTCCGGGTAAACCGGCAAGCTTAAATAATCCACAAATCTCGTTCACATATAAAAGGTGCATATCCGGATGTTCAGTTCCATCTCCCGCATAAGGTTTAGCAAGCAGTTGTTCTAGCACACCCGAAGGAATTTCATAAGTAACATTTTCAGTAGGTGCTGTAGGTTGAGGGGTAACTAATTGTGGTTCCGGTCGAGGTGAAGATATCCCGAACAAACCCCTCAAAGGATTGTTCTCCATAGTAGCAAGTAGCAATAAATTTCAGCACGTAGTATAAGTTTTTCCTTACCGATTTTCACTTACCAAGAGCGCTTCACTCCCCGGCAACGGCGCCAGAAAAGAGTCTTGATGACCCACAAGTATAGGGGATCAATCATAGTCCTTTCGATAAGTAAGAGTGTCGAACCCAACGAGGAGTAGAAGGAAATGACAAGCGGTTTTCAGCAAGGTAATTTCTGCAAGCACTGAAATTGTAGGTAATAGATAGTTTGATAGCAAGATAATTTGTAACGAGCAAGTAACGGTAATGGTAAACAAGGTGTAGCAAGGTAGCCCAATCCTTTTGAGGCAAAGGACAGTCTAGAACACGACAAAGTGTTCTTGAGGGTACACGGGAATTTCGTCTAGTCAGTTTTATCATGTTGGTTTGATTCGTGTTCGCTACTTTGATAATTTGATATGTGGGTGGACCGGTGCTAAGGTGCTGTTATTACTTGAACTAACAACCTACTTATGATTAACCCCCTCGCAAGCATCCGCAACTACGAGAAAAGTATTAAGACAAAGTCTAACCATAGTATTAAACATGTGGATCCAAATCAGCCCCTTACGAAGTAGCACATAAACTAGGATTTAAGCTTCTATCACTCTAGCAACCCATCATCTAATAACTAACCCACAATGCATTCCCTTAGGCCCATGAATGGTGAAGTGTCATGTAGTCGACGTTCACATGACACCACTAAGGGAATCACAACATACATATCATCAAAATATCGAACACATATCAAATTCACATGATTAGTCGCAACATGACTTCTCCCATGACCTCAAGAACAAAGGTAACTACTCACAAATAATAATCTTGCTCAAGATCAGAGGAGTATTGAATAGCATAATGGATCTGAACATATAATCTTCCACCAAATAAACCATATAGTAATCAACTACGCAAGGTAATCAACACTACTAGTCACCCACAGGTACCAATCTGAGGTTCCGGTACAAAGATTGAACATAAGAGATGAACTAGGGTTTGAGAGGAGATGGTGTTGTTGAAGATGTTGATGAAGATTGGCCTCCCAAAGATGAGAGGGGTGTTGGTGATGACGATAGCTTCGATTTCCCCCTCCGGGAGGGAAGTTCCCCCGTGGAATCGCTCCGCTGGAGGGCAAAAGTGGTCCTGTCCAAGTTCTGCCTCGAGGCGGCTGCGCTTCGTCCCGAAAGTCCTGCTCTTATTTTTTTCCAGGTCAAGAGAGACCTTATACCAGAAGATGGGCACCAGAGGTGGGCCAGGCTGGGCACAACCCATCAGGGCGCGCCCAGGGGGGCCTGGCACGCCCTGGTGGGTTGTGCCCACCTGGGGGCCCTCCTCCGGTAGTTTCCAGCTCCAGTATTTTTTATTAAATGTAAAAATAATCTCCGTAAATTTTCAGCTTCATTGGAGTTGTGCAGAATAGGTATCTCTGACGTGCTTTTCTTGGGTCTAGAATTCCAGCTGCCGATATTCTCCCTCCTTGTGTAAACCTTGCATATTATGAGAGAAAAGGCATTAGAATCACTCCCCAAAGCATTATTATTCAACAAAACAAAGTAAATAACAGTAGGAAATCATGATGCAAAATGGACGTATCAAGGCATCTGACACGCCTGCCTGAGCAGTATGAGCCCAAAAACCTTTTTAACATGCCGGGGGCTGGACCGAATGCACCTCTGACCGTGGCCCGAACGGCGGAAGTACCTGGGAATAGGGCGGTGACTCAGCATCGGCAGCCAGACCTGCCCCACAGGAATCAGACCCCGCGGCAGCGTTTTCTGACACCATCTGGTCATTATTCTAACCCGGTGGAGAACATGACAGCGGCAGCTGCCAGGCTCAATGCGCTCCCTCTCGCCGACGGGACACCCTTCGCCGCAGAAGCATTGAGTGCCATTGAGTTATTGCAGATAGCGGTGGCCCAACAGGAGAAGTATACGTACAGCTGAAGTCATGTGCACTCAACCCCTCTTCCAAGCCGCAGTTATAGCCGGCGCATGGAGTCGCCGGCGGCCTCTAGCAGCGAGCGACGTTGGAACCCGCCCCATGATGGCCCACCCGTTGTCAACGCTCAGGAAATCGTGGATAATGCCAGAGCTCAGCGTGAGGCGGCGGCCGCGGTGGCTTACCAAGAGCCGCCCCCGGTGACCCCTTCAACTTTGGTGGGAGCCGGAGTCACCTCCAGGGATGTTGGAGTGCCGTGTTTAGCACCGGCTCTACGGAACGAGCGCTTGCCAAAGGATTTTAAGGGCCCGCGCAAAGTGCCTAACTACATAGCTGATCTACCTCCAGAAGCCTGGATTGAGAGTTATGAGCTAGCCATGGAGATGTTAGACGTCAGTGATGCAGTCTGTGCTAAGTACTTCATCATGATGTTGGAAGGACCGGCTCGTACATGGTTAAAGGGTTTGCCCCCCAATACCATTAATTCCTGGGCCGAGTTGAAAGCACGATTTATCAACAATTTTCAAGGGACGTGCAAGCAGCCTATGACGATCGTTGATTTGGATCATTGAGTACAGCGAGAGGATGAGTCGGCCCATCATTGGGTCCGGTGGGTCTCAACCATTATCCACTCGTCTGATAATATCATGGCAGCTCAGGCGGTTCTGATTCTGGAGAAGAATTGTCACTTTTTGCCCCTTAAGCAGAAGCTTGGACGGCTCAAGCGTTCTTGCCAGGACATGGGTGAGGTCATGGCGGCTCTCACTAAATATGCAGATTCTGACAGCACGAAGGATCCTGGTTCTGATGATGAGAAATCTGCTAAGGGTAAAAAGAACGGCAACGGCATGGGTCAGCAGCAGAATGGGATAGGAAATTATAACCCATGCAATGGGGGTAAATGGAAGCATCCAGACGGCGGGTCAGATCTGGTGGCCAACACCAACACTGGAAACAACCGCACCAAGGGTAACGGTAAACCGCCTTTTGGAAAGGGCAAGCCTTTCAACATGGAAGCAATGCTCAACGACCCCTGCCCGAAGCACAGTCTTCCCAACAAGCCTTCCACCCACGCTTGGAAGGATTGTTATATCATAAGGGAGTTCCGGAATTATAGCCTTAACCAGCATCATGGTAACGGCAATGGACCGCCTGGCGGGTTAGGATCCGGCTCTCATGGGTCAGGTTTCGGTGCGGGAGGCTCAAGATTGGGTTATCAGGGTCAAGGCAATCATGGTGGCCACAATCAACAGTCCAGCAATGGCGGTCAGCAGCAAAACAATCAATCAGGGTATCAGAGTAACCCGAAGCAGCTTAATGGAGGCCAATATCATGTATTTACTACAACTCTTGATAAGCGTGATCAGAAGGTGCGCAAGAGGGCGGTTCATGCGACAACGCCGGCTATTCCGCAGTATTTAAAGTGGTCTGAACACACGATATCGTGGAGCAGAGAGGATCACCCGCCACGAGTTGATAACCCAGGGCACATGGCTCTTGTGGTAGC
The DNA here is from genome assembly GCA_039707655.1 of Elymus sibiricus. NCBI lineage: Eukaryota > Viridiplantae > Streptophyta > Magnoliopsida > Poales > Poaceae > Elymus > Elymus sibiricus. The sequence continues at coordinate 43,529,539 of CM077671.1, forward strand.
CCCTCAAGTAGGAGGCTACAAATTCACCAAGGTGCTGATGGACGGTGGCAGCAGTATCAACATTTTGTACTATGACACCTTCCGCCGGATGAACCTGACTGACAAGGATCTCAAGCCGTCATCCACAGTCTTTCACGATGTGGTGCCAGGCAAGTCGGCTTATCCAGTAGGAAAGATTGCCCTTGAGGTGGCCTTTGGTGACGAGTACAATTACAGGGTGGAGACCTTGTGGTTTGACGTGGTGAAGATCAAGAGTCCATATCATGCTCTGTTTGGACAGCCGGTTTATGCCAAGTTCATGGCTCGGCCCTGTTATGTTTACTTGCAGCTCAAGATGCCAGGTCTGAAGGGGACGATTACGGTGCATGGTGATCGGAAAATTGCTCTTGAGTGCGAGGAAGGCGATGCTGCGTATGCAGAGTCAAGTTGTGTTGAGGCGGAGCTCAAATTTTATAAAGATAATGTTGACCCGGCGGATATGACCCCGTTGAAGAAGCCCAGCACAGAGTCTGACCCGCCCCTGAAGTTTGTGGCAGAGGATACCAAGTTGGTGGACTTCGTTCCTGGCGACTCATCACAGCCGTTCACTATAGGGGCTAACGTGGACCCCAAATAGGAAAGCACGCTCATCGAATTCATCTGTGAGAATTGGGACATCTTTGCATGGAAACCTTCTAACATGCCCGGTGTACCGAGAGAATTCGCTGAGCACCAATTTAATGTGGATCCTAAGTTTAAGCCGGTTAAACAGTTCCTCCGTCGTTTCAATGAGGAGCGACGTAAAGCTATTGGGGAAGAGGTAGCCCGGCTCTTAGCGGCTGGGTTTATCGTGGAGGTTTTTCACCCGGAGTGGTTGGCTAACCCCGTGCTCGTACTTAAAAAGAACGGCACGTGGCGCATGTGTGTGGATTACACAGACCTAAACAAGGCTTGTCCGGTAGATCCATTTGCTCTCCCCCGTATCGACAAGATCATTGATGCGGCGGCGGGTTGTGAGAGTTTATGTTTCCTGGAATCTTATTCGGGTTATCATCAGATCAAGATTGCAGTTAAAGACCAAGAGAAGACATCTTTTATAACACCTTTTGGAGCTTTCTGCTATGTGTCCATGCCTTTTGTGTTGGAAATATGCCCTAGAGGCAATTAATAAAGTGTTTATTATCATATTTCCCCGTTCATGATAATGGTTTATTATTCATGCTAGAATTGTATTGACCGGAAACTTAATACATGTGTGAATAGATAAACAAATACTGAGTCCCTAGTAAGCCTCTACTAGACTAGCTCGTTGATCAAAAGATGGTCAAGATTTCCTGACCATGGACATGAGTTGTCATTTGATAACGGGATCACATCATTAGGAGAATGATGTGATGGACTTGACCCAACCGTCAGCATAGCATATGATCGTTCAGTTTAATGCTATTGCTTTCACTATGTCAAATACACGTTCCTCTGACCATGAGATCATGCAACTCCCGGATACCGTAGGAATACTTTGGGTGTATCAAACGTCACAACGTAACTGAGTGATTATAAAGGTGCACTACAGGTATCTCCGAAAGTGTTTGTTGAGTTGGCATGGATCGAGATTGGGATTTGTCACTCCGACTATCGGAGAGGTATCTCTGGGCCCTCTCGGTAATACAGCATCACAGAAGCCTTGCAAGCACCGTGACTAAAGAGTTAGTTGCAAGATGATGTATTACGGAACGAGTAAAGAGACTTGCCGGTAACGAGATTGAACTAGGTATTGGATACCGACGATCGAATCTCGGGCAAGTAACATACCGCCGGACAAAGGGAACAACGTATGTTGTCATATGAGGTTCACCGATAAAGATCTTCGTGGAATATGTAGGAACCAATATGAGCATCCAGGTCCCGCTGTTGGTTATTGACCAGAGAGTTGTCTCGGTCATGTCTACATCATTCCCGAACCCGTAGGGTCCGCACACTTAAGGTTCGATGACGATATAGTATTATATGAGTTATGTGATTGGTGACCGAATGTTGTTCGGAGTCCCGGATGAGATCACGGACATGACGAGGAGTCTCGGAATGTCCGAGAGGTAAAGATTCATATATTGGAAGGCTATATTCGGACGTCGGAAAGGTTCCGAGTGATTTGGGTATTTTTCGGAGTACCGGGGAGTTACGGGAATTCACCGGGAGAAGTAATGGGCCTTATTGGGCCATACGGGAAAAGGAGAGGCAGGCCACGTGAGGAGGCGCGCGGCCCCCCTTGCCCAAACCGAATTGGACTAGGGGAGGGGGCGCAGCCCCCTCTTTCCTTTCCCTCTCCCTTCCCCCTTTCCTACTCCATATGGGAGGTGGAATCCTACTAGGACTAAGGAGTCCTAGTAGGACTCCCCACACTTGGCGCACCCCTAGGGGGCCGGCCTCCTCCCTCTCATCCTTTATATATGGGGGCAAGGGGGCACCCCAAAGTACACAATTGTCCCATAGCCGTGTGCGGTGCCCCGATCTCCGTTTTCCACCTCGGTCATATTTTCGGAGAGCTTAGGCGAAGCCCTGCCGGAATCACTTCACCGTCACCGTCGCCACGCCGTCGTGCTGACGGAACTCATCTACTACCTCGACGTCTTGCTGAATCAAGAAGGCGAGGAACGTCACCGAGCTGCACGTGTGTAGAACTCGGAGGTGCCGTACGTTCGGTACTCGATCGGTGGAGCTCGAAGGATTGTTCGACTACATCAACCGCGTTGTGAGACGCTTCCGCTAACGGTCTACGAGGGTACGTAGACACACTCTCCCCTCTCGTAGCGATGCATCCTGATGGATAGATCTTGCGTGAGCGTAGGAAATTTTTTGAAATTCATGCTCCGTTCCCCAACATTTTGGACTCAAAAGTGCTCATGCGACTTATCAACGCTGTGTACAGAATTGCCTTCATGGTCAGATCGGACGCAATGTTCATGCTTATGTGGACGATATTGTGGTCAAGTCAAGAAAGAAGGAGACTCTGCTTGACGATTTGAAGGAAACTTTTGATAATTTGCGGGTTTACAAGATGATGCTTAATCCAGCTAAATGTGTTTTTGGTGTGCCTGCAGGCAAGCTCCTGAGATTTTTGGTCTCAGAACGGGGCATCGAAGCTAACCCGGACAAAATAAAGGCCATCACCTCATTATCTAAGCCGGCGTGCATTAATGATGTTCAACGCTTGGCGGGTCGTATTGCCGCTTTAAGCCGATTCATAAGCCGCCTGGGAGAGAAGGCCATCCCTTTATATCAGATGATGAAAAAGACATATGATTTTGTCTGGAGTGATGCTGCCAATGATGCGTTTGAGGCGCTCAAGAAACAGTTGGCTGAGCCGCCTGTCTTGGCTGCTCCCGTGGAAAAAGAGCCATTGCTCCTGTACGTGGCGGCTAATAACAAGGCCGTCAGCGCTGCAGTTGTTGTGGAGCGCAAGGAGGCAGGCAAAGAGTACCCAGTGCAGCGGCCGGTTTATTACGTCAGCGAGGTTTTGACGGCGTCCAAGCAAAGATACCCGCATTGGCAAAATCTGGTGTTTGGAGTGTTCATGGTGAATCGCAAGTTGAAGCATTATTTGCTTGGATATCCAATCATGGTGGTCAGCTCTGCTCCTTTGGGAGATATTATTCAAAATAGAGAGGCCACCGGCAGGATTGCTAAGTGGGCAATTGAGCTTGGGCCTCTTAATTTAAAGTATGTGCCTTGAACAGCTGTTAAGTCTCAAGCCCTCACTACTGGAATCAGGTACTTTGCCGTCTGCCATAGCGGACGGCAAAGGGTAGCATCACCGACGGCAAAGCCTTTGCCGTCCGGCCGCACATGGCAAAAATTCCGTCAATGGAAACTCCGGTAAAGTAGTGCTTTGCCGTCTGTCTTTGCTCAGCGGACGGCAAAGTTTTTTTGCCGTCAGGCAGCAGACGGCAAAGCTGCTGGACGGCGTAAAAATGAGTTAGCCCCGTTAGTGGCTAACGGAGCCTTTGCCGTCTGCCACACCCCCTTTGCCGTCCGCACGCTTTGCCGACGGCCATTCCTATGCCGACGGCCACCGTAGGCATATCTTCTCTGCCGTCCGCCCCCAGCCACCCTCCTTTGCCGACGGCCATCCCTATGCCGACGGTCACCGTCGGCATATCTTCTTTGCCGTCTGCCCCCCGCCACCCTCCTTTGCCGACGGCCACCGTCGGCATATCTTCTTTGCCGTCCGCCCCCGGACGGCAAATGTACCAAATGGCAGGACTGGCACTCCCAGGGTGCACATGTGAGTGCCACGTGGTGCCTTTGCCGTCGGTGCCGGACGGCAAAAAATCTATGCCGACGATGGCCGTCGGCAAAGAAGCATTATTGCCCTAGTTTTTACTGTTTTTTCTTATATCCAACAATTTTCACAGGCAAAATATGCTATATATGTATATATTTCACAATAACCCTACTGATGATCATCCAACAACAAGCACAAGTATCCAACAAACATACCAAAAACAAATGTCACATTGTTCACCATATTAAAATAGTAACAAGTTTCACACATGTAGCAAGTTTAACATTGTTCATCGATACAAAATCACAAGCACTCCATCAATGCAAGCTTCCGTGAAGTGACTCTAATCTGCAAAATGGGAAATACGAAAGTTAGATGAAGAAGACTAGAATAAGAAGAAGAAGATGAAGAAGCGGTTTTCTTCTCTCTATCTTTCTCCTCTTGTTTTCTACTTCTTATTGCTTATTTGTGTCATTCGGGCAAAATGGGAAGAAGGATAGTTCTTTCGAGGTTTGCCTCATGGTGTGTATGGTGCGCACTCACTCACACTTATATGGTGGTGTATGTTGGTGGACAGTACCTAGCACTAATATTTCGACAGTTGGTGATGGTCGTTTCCCCTAACACTAATATTTCGGAAGGAGCTAAGTTTGTCTAAGTGCTAAGTTTGTCTTTCTTGAGAAAACGAGCTAAGTTTGGGGCTTACCGTCCTCGTCATCACGGAGGAGAGGCACCGCCGTTGCTCGGACCGGTTTCACCTGGAGAAGGCTGCCCTGGAGAAGGGTCGTGCGATGCGACTCCGGAGTTAAGCTACACCAAAGATGATTTGCAATGTCTCGTTAGCATGATGACACTGAAAAGATCATTGCATTGAAATGAAACTCACCGTTGCAGCCGTGGTAATGACTGGCATCGCCGGAGCGGCCTGGCCGGTCTTCTCGCACATAGTCTGCACATTTGGTTTTCACAAGTTAACGATATTCATTATTAATGAAACGAACATTAAATGCAAGATTTGACAAATATGAAGAAGAATCTTACCACGAAGAGCTCGTAGATGGCCCGGTAAGACGCATCGGACCGTGCCCTCTCCTCCTCCAACAACCTTGCCGTCCTCTCCTCCATCTCCTTCTCCTTCGCCGCCATAAGCGCCTGTGTTGCCTCTCTCTCTTTCTGAATAGCAGCCTGCAACACAACTCCTCGTTAGCATTGTAATAATCTTTGTTCACACACACAACGTAATGAGGAAAGATATCTGAGTCCGTATAACTAACCTCGATGGCGAGCTCGACTGGCCGTGGACGAGGCCTTATCTCAGGACAGGAGCTCGTTTGGCGCGCCTTGATCTCCCGGAGGTTGCTAGGACAACGTATAAGGCCATCTCCAATGGCAATCGAGCCATGGGGCCTCCCGCCGCCAGCTATCATCACCAGTTGTGGATCAATAGGCTCCTGGCGCGGGTTAAAGTCCTCCCCTTTCCTCGCCTTCCCCTCATCTCTGTACCTCACGAGCTTGTTGTGGGAGGAGATGTTGCTGAACTTCAAGGGATCATCTAGGTCAGACTCAGAGAATGTCTTGACCTTCTTGTACGAGGCAGTATGGGCCATCGCATAGAGGTCGTACATCTGTGGCACCTCCGTTTTATTGTGATGCGCCTGAAAGAGAGAGAGGGGAACACAGTATTAGTAAAGGGCTCAAGCTAGAATCAAGAAGGAATTGCATGAATCATGAAGCTAACCACATACCCAGTTCAGACCAAACTGATTTAAGTTGGCGCTCCCTTGATGGTGTGGCACACCAACCATTTTGTTACGGCGGTCCTTGGCATTGTTGTGGACGGATAGCCATTGTTCTGAGCACCACTCATTCACCAACGCCTCCCAACAATCCATCTTATCCGCACACCATCTCGGGGGCACCTAAGTTAATAAAGAGATATTTGAGCGCTACGCATAGGAATCAAATGAAGGAAACTAAGTACAAGGCCTTAAGAATACGTAATTACCTTCATGTAATGCTCCTTCTCCATCTTCTTTCCGCGGCACGTCGACTTATCCTTCCTAATACGCCGCGAGGCGTAGTAGTCTCGAACAGCCTGCACCCGAGCCTCGTGCCGAAAGTTTTGCAGTAGGCGCTTGCATTGATGATCGATGACCTTTGCCGCGGCCTCCTCGTATCCCTCCTGACACCTGTAGAAGGTCTGCAATCAAACGACACAACACTTATTAGTACAATAACTAGCTATTGTTGATTATTAATTGTGTAAAGGAGAAATTACCCAAAAATGCCTGATCACCATCTCCGCCCTCGTGTGGCACAAAACACCGTCGATCCTCTCCTCAGGCGGGGCCGGTGCAGCCAAGTAGTGCTCCCAGGTCAGTCCTAACTCTGGAACCTGACCCTCACCGGGCAACGTGACAAACCCCGGGAAGTTTTGCCTGACAAGGACACCAAGGATGCTGTTGGGCCTGCGGGCATCCTTGGGTTGATGCCAACCCCTGCAGTATGACAAAGCCAACACATTAGATATTTGAAAAAACGTGAAGGCAAAAGGTTAAAAAAGAGTACATGCAGTTACCTCTCCCCATCAGGCCTAATCAACCACCTCAGCTTGCGGGTCGCCGGCACGGGCGGGAGCCGTGTCATACCACGCTGGTAGACGGTGGCGCCCTCAGGCAGCTCCTCGTCATCGCTATCAGAAAAACGATCCCCGCCACCATCAGCATGGCCACTAGGCTCCTCCGGCCAGGTATCCCATGGGGTCTGCCGGGACGTGCCCTCATCCCTACTCTGCTCCGGAGTCTCGTGGGACGAAGCCTCTAGGACAGGAGTCGTGTAGGTCGAAGGCTCGTCGACCCGAGGCTCGTGGACCGGAGTCCGCGTAGCCTCGTCCTCAGACGGGTCCACCCTAGCAGTCCTGTGCTCGGGTGAATCAGCTGGGGGTGGCGGCGAGGAAGGCGTAGCAGCCACCCTACCTTTGTCATGGCCTCCTCTCCCTCCTCTCCCACCTCTACTACCTCTCTTCTTCCCCCGACCTCCTCTCACGAGGGTCGACGAAGGAGCGGCCACCGGTGTTTGCAGACTAGAGAGCAACGCTCTCCGGAGAGAGTCGGCAGGAATGGAAGTACTCATCCCACCACCCTCCGACGAAGGAGCCGCGGAGTGCTCTCGACCCTTTCCCACCATCTTTCAACAACTGCCATGACAAATAGTAAACGAAATTAGTACAACATAAAATTGAATACCGACATGGATAATAAAATGTATATAATTTAAGTGTGTCATCACATACGTAACATGAACTAAAAGTTGATTACCTGAAATGAATTAATAATAATCTTGATCATCTATATATTCTCCGGGATCAATAAATGCATCATCATCATCACTATCATCAATAAATGCATGATCATCATCACTATCAGGAACAACGTGTGGAAGACCTCCTTCATGTAATCGGTTAAGCATTGACAGGTCATCCGCATCAGTAACCTCTTCTTGTTTCGGCTCTTCCTGTTCCCGCTCAGGGGTTAAGTCGGATTCATTGTCGCTGTCTACTTCAATGTTCCGGGGTGAAGTAGAGCGGTTCTTGAAACGTTTTTTGAAAATACGTGTTTCTTGGAAGAATTCTCCTTCATATGTGTCTTGGTTAATGTGAGGTTCATAATCCTCTTCATTGAGGGGAGGTGGTCTAAAATGTGGCGGCACTTCATAAACGACATCCCAACCTTTCAGATTTGGATCAGTTTGGCAGGCCCATGGTAGATAGAAAACTTGGGTCGCCTATTGAGCCGTAATATAGACATCGGGCACATCTAAATGGGTGCTTTGTTTGATTTCGACTAGCCCTATATGTTCATGAGTCCTTCTAGTCTCCTTCGGCTGGAACCAATGACATTTGAAGACTATGACGTTCGGTGGGTTTTCACCATAGAATAGAAGTTCATAAATTGCTTCAACTCTTCCATAGTACTCTGTACCTCCTTCGCCGATAGCAGAGACACAACAATTTGTAGTCTTCAGGTCGGGCATAGATAGCTCTTTGCCAAAGGTACGAAAGCGATACCCGTTGATGTCGTATCTGTCAAATGAACGGACCTTATAGTCAAAACCATTAGTGACTTGTCTCAGCTCGGCGTCCATAGACTCTGAATTAGCCTACAAGTTTAATATGAAAGGATTGTTGCATTAGCCGCAAATAAGACGAAGAAATGAAATGGTCCATTAATGGTAATTAATTACCGTTTGTTTGAACCAAGAGATGAAACCGGGATAGCCGCCTCCATGCTTCGCCAGGAGCTCATACTCTTCGACGGAATCCTTTTGGATGACCACTCCATCCGAGAATTTGGCGACGTATCGACTATATCAAATATCCAGGAATAAGAGCAGTTCTAAGGAATTACAAGTTGCGAAACAATAATGTACCGACAACTTACTCGATGTACGGCCGCACTTATGTTAGGTTGTTGAAGATATACAACGAAATGGTCCGCCATTCATCGACATCCAACGCTTTTGCTTTAGAAGCACCGGCAGGTGCGAGCTTCCCTTTGAATAGGCTGAGGTTGGATCGACATTTTTTTGGGTCGCCATCATTGTACCGAGGCTTCGGATTATTCAAATGACGATTTTTGGCTTCGAAGTGTGCTGTCACGAAGTTTGCCGCCTCCTCAGTAATGAATGCCTCGGCCATCGATGCTTCAATTCTACGTTTTTTTTACATTTTGCTCGAAGCGCCTTCTGCATCCTCTCAGTTGCGAAGCACCAACGGTTTTGCACGGGCCCCCCCAATCTTGCCTCGGTCGCGAGATGCAAAATGAAATGCTGCATTGGATTAAAGAAGCCCGGTGGAAAGATCTTCTCTAACTTGCATATCAACTCCGACGCCAACTCTTCCATTTCATCTAGCACGCCAGGCGATAGTTCTTTCGCACAAAGAGAACGGAAGAAATAGCTCAGCTCTGCCAATACTAGCCATTCATCCTTAGGGATAAAGCCACGCAGCATCACTGGCATTACCCGCTCAAGCCATATGTGCCAATCATGACTCTTGAGACCAAATATCTTCAGTTTGTCAAGACTCGCTCCCCTCTTTAGATTCGCTGCATAACCATCGGGGAACATCAACTGCATTTTCACCCACAAGATCATTTCCCTCATAGCCGGCCTTCCAAGATTGAACCATGCCTTTGGCTTTGTCCAGTTCTGCTTTCCTTTCGCTTGTCGCATGTTTTGTAACGGTCTGTCACATAGAGCCTCCTGATCGATTCTAGCCTTAGGATTATCCTTTGACTTCCCCTCTATGTCGAACAATGTACCAAAAATGGCCTCGGCGATATTCTTTTCAGTGTGCATCACGTCGATGTTGTGTGGGCAAAGGAGGTCTTTGAAGTAAGGCAGATCCCATAAGCATGACTTGTGAGTCCATGCGTGTTCCGTATTATACCCTTTGAAATACCCAGGACGATTTGGATCCGGCTCGAGACCGTTTAACTGATCCAACATCTGTTGGCCTGTCAACGTGGGTGGTGCAGAGTTTTTGACAACTCTACCTTTGATGAAATTCTTCTTGTCTTTTCTGAACTTATGGCGAGGATCCAGGAACTGTCTATGCATGTCGAAGCAAGAATACTTGCGACCCGCCTGCAGCCAACGGAACTCAAGAGCGGCCTTGCATGTGGGGCACGGGAACCTTCCATGCACACACCAGCCAACGAATAGGGCATACGCCGGCAAGTCATGCGTCGAGTACATGTACCACACATGCATTTTGAAGGTTTTTTTGGTAGCGGCGTCGTATGTCTTGATCCCATTATCCCAAGCTTGTTGCAATTCATCCTTAAGCGGCTGCATGTACACATTCATATTCTTCCCTGGATAGTTGGGCCCTGGAATTATCAACGTCAGGAAAATGTTCTTTCTTTTCATAATCTCTCCGGGGGGGAGATTGAGTGGAATGACAAATACAGGCCAACAACTGTATTGGGTTGCCATCATACCAAACACATTGAAGCCATCCGTGCTGATGGCGACTCGAGGATGCCTTGGATCTGCCGCTTTATCCCTATGTAATGCATTGAAGTGCTTCCACGCAAAAGCGTCTGAAGTGTGTACCAACATCTGTTTCCCATCTGCATCTAGTTCGGTTCTTTTGCCCAATTTATGCCATGTCATCTGTCTGGCCGTCTCTTCGACCATGAAAAGACATTGAAGTCTTGGTACGATTGGCATATAGCGAAGAACGTTAACAGGAATTTTTGTCTGCATCTTCTCACCCATACCGTTGTCTACGACAACATACCTGGAAGACTTGCAAATGGGACAATAGTTCAAGTCCGCATACTCAAGGCTAAATAAGGCACATCCACTCTCACAGGCATCTATCTTCTCATAGGGCATCTTAAGTACACGGAGAATTTTGTCCGACTGGTACAGGTTTGGAGGCAGTACATGGCCTTTGGGTAGAAAGCGTCCAAATATTGTCAACATCGCGTCGTAGCATTCTCTGCCCAGGTTGAATTGAGCCTTCAGAGCCATTACTTGCGCGATGGCATCCAGCTAACAAAGCTCAGTATGCTCATGGAGAGGACGTTTTGAAGACTCCAACATTTCATAGAATGCCTTTGCAGATTTCTCCATCTCATCGTCCGAATCCCAAGCATCATCAAAGTCTTGCACCATGTCTTCGATACCGGTACCATGCTCGTCGGTGCGATGACGAACCACCTCAGCTCTGGCACGTTGGGCAGACTCACCATGAAAAGTCCACACCGTATAATTAGGCCTAAAACCCCACTTCTGCAGGTGTTTAACCATTTCACCCTCTGTCTGCCTTTTAAAGTTGTCGCACCGGGGACAGGGACACCATGTTTTTTCCTGGCCATTTGCAAATGCGGCTCACAAACCCCTTGGTATTTGTAAAGCATTCTTTGGTCATGTCGTTCTGACTGGTGTGACCGGTGTACATCCACGCACGATCAGTCATCTTGCCTAGCTACTGGACACACAAGAAATATATATATATATAATTCATCATCTATATTCATCAGTTAATCAAGTTTGTCAGTTTTATTACGTCCATGCAACCTACACGCTAATAGGTTAAGATAGGTCCTAATCCAACCCGAGTATGTGTAGATTGGGTTCGTTTTCCCATGCACTGCTACGGATCCGACGCAGAATTTCGACAACACCTCCCCGCTGTTCTCCTGATACACGTCTCGGCAATAAGCAGAGAGGATGTGTACCCGGAGAACAACACAGAGGCACTGACGAAATTCTGCATAGGATCCGGAGCAGAGCATATGGGAAAACGAACCCAATCTACACATACTCGGGCTGTCCATGGATAACGTTGGACAATTCGAAAGGACGGCGGTTATAAATATGCAAAGACATGCATATTTATAGATGTCGCCCTTTCGAACGGGAGATGCATACTGGTCACGCATACTGATGATTGAACACACCTATAGCTAACAAGTTTCATCGGCACGAAGACCGGAACAGAGCAAATTAAGGGGGGAGGAGGAGAAGTCATTTGTGGTCTCCCACGAACGCAGGGGCGGAGCTCGTCCAACGCACGGGGAGGTCGTCGAACAACTGCACATTGAAATCCACCTGATCAACACAAATATGATATTTTTTATAACAAAATCGGAAAATATGTGACCTAACTCATAATTTACAAAACTATGACCCCGTCGGCCTCTGGAAGGCCGAAAAGCACCTTCCCGGTCAACATGAGGCAGAAGAGGTGACGGGGGGGGGGTCGGGAGTCAGTGCCGTCGAGGGTCAGTGGCGTCGGGGGTCAGTGGCGTCGGGGGTCGGTGGCGTCGGGGGTCGGGGGTCGGTGGCATCGGGGGTCGGGGATCAGTGACGTCGGGGGTCAGGGGTCAGTGGCGTCATGTCGGGGTGTCGGGGTGTCATGTCTGGGCGCCGTGTCGGGGTGTCGGGGCATCGTGTCGGGGTGTCGGTGCGTCTTGTCGGGGTGTCGTGTCGGGGTGTCAGGGTGTCGTGTCGGGGTGTCGTGTCGGGGCGTCGTGTCGGGGTGTCGGGGCGTCGCGTCGGGTTTTTTTTCTTCTAGGTTTTCTCTTTTCTAATAAATAAACCAACTAACCTAAACCTAAACTAACCTAATAAACCAACCTAAACCTAAACCTAAACTAACCTAAAACTAAACCTAAACTAACCTAAAAAAACAAAAAAAACAAAAAAAAAACTACCTTGGAGGGGCCGGTGGAGGAGGGGGGCGGTGGAGGAGGGTGCCGGTGCAGGACGAGGCCGGTGGAGGACGGCCGCCGTAGGGAGGACGCCGGCACGGCGGTGCTGGAGAAGGTCCGCGGGGAGGGGGCGCCGCGGGGAGGGGGAGGCGGTGCGGCGTCGCGGGGAGGGGGAGGCGGTGCGGCGTCGCAGGGAGGGGGCGGTGCGGCGCGCGGGCACAGGGTCCGGGGGCGGGGCGGTAGCAGTGGCCGGCGGCGGTGCCGGGCGTAGGGGCCGGAGGTGGGGCTCGGCGGCGTCGGGCGGGGCTGGGGAGGCGGTGCGGCGTCACGGGGAGCTGGCGGCGGGGAGGGAGCTGGAGGGAGCGGCTGTGCGGCGTCGCGGGCACAGGGGCCGGCGGCGGTGCTGGATCGACGGCGGGGCTGGGGCGGCGGGTAGGGCGTGGGTGAGTTGGTGGGGGAGAGAGAGATCGAGGGTGAGAGAGAGGGGGGAAACGGTTACTTAGGGCCGTTGGGGACGGCCGTTAGTTAGCCAGCTCTTTGCCATCCGCTAGCGGACGGCAAAGAGTGCGCAAGCAGACGGCAAAGTAGTAGTGGACGGCATCCATGCCGCCCACCTTACCTAGCCCGCTCAACGGTCCAGTGGGGCCCATCTGGACTCTTTGCCGTCTGCCTTCAGGCCCTTTGCCGTCGGTTGGCGGACGGCAAAGACTCGGCTGATGGCAAACTATTTATTTGCCGTCTGCCACTCCTGTGCCGTCTGCTTTTCCTAAGCTGACGGCAAAGAAACGGCAGACGGCAAATGTCCTAATTCCAGTAGTGCCTGGTGGATTTTATCAATGACTGGACGGAGTGTCAAGCACCTGTGGAGAAGCCGGACAATACATATTGGACAATTCACTTTGATGGATCTAGACAATTGGAAGGCTCAGGGGCTGGAGTTGTATTGACTTCCCCTAAAGGTGACAAATTTTGTTATGTATTAAGGCTAATGTTTCCTTGTACTAACAATGAAGCTGAGTATGAAGCCTTGCTCCACGGGCTCCTTGTGGCCAAGGAGATGAACTTAAGCCGAGTCAGATGTCTAGGCGACTCAGACCTTGTGGCCCAACAAGTCTCGGGCACGTGTGATTCTAAAGACCCTCGTATGGCGGCTTATCGCCAGGCGGCGGATATCATTGCTGGCCATTTTAAGGGTTATCAGGTGGATCACATTGATCGTCGGAAGAATGAGGCAGCTGATGCATTGTCACGACTGGGGTCTCAGCGTAAGCCGGTGCCGCCTAATGTGTTTCTGGATGTACTGCATCACCCATCGGTCAAATTACCTTCTGAGAAGGATCTTACTATACCTGACCCGGAAGGACAGTTGGTGGCGGCTCTCCGCGCTATTCCTGATTGGACGCTGCCTTATTTAGCATATCTGACTCGTGGCGAGTTACCCGAGGATGAGACCTTGGCACGACAAATCATGAGGCGGTCTAAGTCCATGACTATTGTCAATGGCGACTTGCACAGGTGCAGCGTTACTGACGTTTTTTAACGATGTGTGTCTCCTGAGGATGGCCGTGAAATCTTGCAAGATATACATGACGGCGATTGTGGTCATCACGCCGGGTCAAAATCCCTGGTGGCCAAAGCTTTTCGGTATGGTTTTTACTGGCTAACAGCTCATGCAGATGCAGAGGGCTTGCTTAGCAAATGTGATGGGTGTCAGAAATTTGGACGACGAGCCCAAGTGCCAGCTCAAGACTTGCAGATGATTCCGATCACCTGGCCGTTTGCGGTCTGGGGGCTTGATATGGTTGGACCGTTTAAGACGTCTAAAGATAAGAAGACCCACCTTTTGGTGGCGGATGACAAGTTTACCAAGTGGATTGAGGCGGAGCCGGTCAGCAAGTGCGACGCAGCAATGGCAGTTCAGTTTGTCAAGAAGCTGATCTTTCGTTTTGGTTACCCTCACAGTATCATTACTGACAATGGTACGAAACTATCCAAGGGGGCTATGAAAGAGTTTTGCGAAAGTGAACACATCCGCCTCGATGTCTCCTCCGTGGCTCATCCACAGTCTAATGGTCAAGCAGAGCGTGCTAAGCAGGAAATTTTGAGAGGGATAATACCCCGGCTTATGGTTCCTTTGGAACGAACGCCGGGTTGTTCGGTGCAGGAATTACCTTCAGTTCTTTGGAGCATCAGAACCACCCCCAACAGATCAACAGGCTACACGCCTTTCTTCATGGTTTATGGCGCAAAAGATGTTCTCCCCAGTGATATCCGTCATGACTCGCCCAGGGTGGCGGCTTACGTTGAAACTGATAGTGAGACAGGGCGTCAGGACGCACTGGATGCCTTGGATGAAGAGCGGGATCTTGCAGCCGCACGGTCAGCAATTTATCAACAAGATCTGTGTCGGTATCATAGCCGCAGAGTGAAGACCCGGACGTTCCAAGAAGGCAACTTAGTGCTACGTTTGATTCAAGATCAGACAGATATGCATAAGTTGTCACCCCCCTGGGAGGGACCTTTTGTGGTCAGCAAGAATCTCAACAATGGGTCATATTACCTCATTGACATACGGGAGAGCGACAAGTCACGCACTTCCGGAGAAGAAACCAGCAGGCCGTGGAATATTGCTCATCTTCGGCCTTACTATACTTGAGTCATTGACTCTCATCAATGTACATATCTCTGTCATTGTATATACCTTTTTCAATATAATAAAGCCGGCATCCCCATAATTCGGGGCCTCTGCCGTTTTCATGCAGCATTTTTTTCTGCAAAGAGTTGATTATTCATAAGGTCACTTGGGGGCTTCCAACCCACTGGGTTTAGCTTTCATACCCTCTTGACCGTCTTAAAAGCCATATTTGAGTTAAACCTGCCTGTTTGCAACTTGCTACTCCGCCAGGTGACCCGCCGAACGTTTGACAGTCAATCTTTTTCAAGACACTAAACTAGTCAAAGTTAAACGGACGGTTTATGTCATGTGAGAGCCGGCTTACAGAGAGCTAGGACAAACTCACCGGTTCGCTGTAGTCTCTCCGCTATGTGGCCCGTTTATACTCTTAACAGTCAATCTTTTTTAAGACCCTGAACTCGTTAAGGTTAAAATGACGGATTTATGTCACGTGAGAGCCAGCCTACAGGATTATAGGTGTTAATGCCTAGCTTCTTTGAAGCAAAAATCTTGAGTTTTCTCAAAAAAATATATATATATAAGGGTTGATCTCTTTTGGGCTGTGCCTTCAAAGCCGCCTTACAGCAATTGAAAGTATACACGTCTATATTTTCTGTTTGATGTTTTTGCAGGAATTTTTCATGAGATTATTAAACTTCAGATGACTACTCATTAGTCAAAGCTTATCGCTGTCATGACCCGCCAGCGGGTCTTCTTTCCATATCTTCAAGATTATGGAGTACTGAGTTGGTAACTCGCCCAGGAGTGTGGTCGTAAGTCGCCGGCACAGGAGTTGGTGAGTTCATACTGATTCCACACTTATGAAGCATCAAGCAAAATGATCACATGAAGCTTACATATGATGGATAAAGATTGCAGTGGAAAAAGCAACCAGGATATAAGTTGGGAAAGCTCGAAACGTGCACGAGGGCACGACACAGGCAATCAGTGTTTAGCTAAGGCTATTACAAGGCTACGTGGAGCCCAAAAATTTGGACCAAAGTTTTTCACACGGTCATAACCCGGCCGTTAGTTTATCTGGGTTAACTTCATCCAGGGCCAGGTCCTCGACTAAAGTGTTGTCGGGTCATCCTGCGCCGGGTCTTCTGTCTCCTGGATCGAAAGGTTGTCCACATCCCAGTTGCAATTGATTAAGGCTTGGAATTCAGCTTCATCATGCAAGATGGGAGACGGGTCAACATCAGGGGCAAAGATATGCTTACGACGCTGAGGAGTCAGATCCACCAGCTCAAAAGAAGGCGGCCAAACTCGCGCATTGTTGTCGTCATAAGCTGCCCGATATGCCTTCAGATCAGCCTTTGCAGCTAGACGGCTGGCCAATGCTCGAGACGCCTTGAAGCAACGAGCATAGTCCTCTTCCGTGAATTCTAACCCGTCATCTTTCAGCTGTGAAAACCCTCCAACCATCTCTTCCGGGTTAAGCTCTGGTGCATAAGCCAAAGCACGGCTCAAAGCAGCTATTCCGTCTTTACGGGCGGCAAATTTTTTCAACTCTTCAAATTGCTTGGGAATCATTGAGAGGCATTTCAGCACGTCTTTGATAAGCTTCGGCGTGCCCTTTTCACCCATAACAGCCCTGATGGTGAAAAGACTTCCAGCGTACAGCTGCTCAGTGAATGAATATAGAGCTTTCAGCTTCAATAAGCTGTCGTCTGGAAGATTGCGAGTCCGACGGCCTGCAAACAGTTTAAATGCATAAGTCGCCAGGCGAGTCTTTTATAAGACTGTTTGAACAGAATGCTCATAAGGTAGTCAACAATACTTACCAAAGACAGCTTTGGTCATCCGAGCTACATGTCATTTAACACTGGTCAATTCTTCAGTAACGGGTTTAAGTTGGCCCTCGGCGTCTTCTTCACGTTTGATCAAGGCGGCTTGTTCAGCTTTAATAGATTGTTTGTAGGCTTCAAAATCCGCCTTGGTCTTTTCCAGATCTTTTGAGGAGAGCCGCCATTTTGTGTCAGCTTTAGCTTGGGCATCTTGTTGCAAAGCCAAGTTTTTCCTCAAGTCGGTCAAATTTGACTCGGCTACATTTAAAGTTACCTGCACAATAACAATTATTAGGTGGAAGTTTGCCAATCCTAAGCCGGTAGCACGGTGCATAATGACGCTTGGGGCCAGTGAATAAATTTGTTACAAGTCTCAAGCACATTGCAAGCAATATACTTGACACTTGGGGGCTAATGTATATCAGTTGTTTCAAGCATATAATACAAGCAGACCCGGATCATCTTCAAGAAGATAACCCAGCCCTTGGGGGCTACAAGCTCTACAATTTGCAGAACAGATGACTAATTTTTCTTTACAACAGTAAAAGACCCGGCTATCTCGAGAGATAAGCCGACCCTTGGGGGCTACGGCTGGAATTTTTTCATGTCAGCAAAATAAGTGCCAACTCATTATTTACATAACGACCCGGCCCTTGGAGGCTACACGCTGATGAAGTAAAGCGTATATGTTATTGAAGACCCGACTTATCTTCAAGAAAATAAGCCAGCTCTTGGGGGCTACGTAAGGATATAAGGAATGCGGATAAGTTGAGTATACCTCATATTTTTTCTTCATCATACCAACTAAGTTGGCTTCCATGTCCTGGCTTGCGGAGAGGCGGCTCAAATATCCAGAATGCAGCTCGTCAACAGTAAGCTTCTCAAGATTGGGAAGATCAATTTTAGCCTTCTCCTTCTCAGGCGAAGGCGCCTCATCTTTGCTAATGTGTTTAGTCAGCACATTAGAAGGGGCTGGAGTTGTATAACCCATCCCAGTAATGATAACCCCTTCTTCATGGGAAGAAATATCTTCAGCTATTTGCAGAGGACTGGGCGGTTTAGGATCAGCCTCCGGGTTAGCTTCAGTGATTACAACGTCAACATGCGCCGACTCAGCATGCTGGGGTGTTTCATCATGGGCGCCTTGATGAGCTTCAGAGGGCTCTGAGGGAGTCCAGGATTAAGGGGTCCTCGGACTACCGGCCTGTTCCATATGGGCCGGACTCGTGGGCCTCTCGTTGGGGGATCGGACTGACCGAATGCCCCGTTACCAGGGAGGAAACCTAAGAAGCCATGGTGTGCCCGTCAAGCTTAAGATGGTAGGATAGGCATGTTTACTCCTTCGAAAAGTAACCGACTATCTGTAACCCTTGGGACCCCTGGTGTCTATATAAGCCAGGGGGTTTAGTTCGTAGAGAGGAGGTGAACTCATCTAGGGTTTAGAACCTTGATCTCGAGGTAGATCGACTCTATAATCTTCATACACATCAATACAATCAAGCAGGACGTAGGGTTTTACCTCCATAGGAGGGCCCGAACCTGGGTAAACATCGTCTCCTTCGTCTCCTGTTACCATCGATCCTAATCTCACAGCTTGGGACCCCCTACCCGAGATCCGCCGGTTTTGACACCGACATTGGTGCTTTCATTGAGAGTTCCGCTATGGGATCGCAAGAGGAATCGATGGCTCGCCTCATCATCAGCAATGAAGTCCGCAGCCAGGGCGTTTTCGTTCCTGGTCAAATTTTCACGTTCGGCAGCATCGTATCGCACGCCGATCCGGCCGGCCATCTGGGCCAGGTCGGAAGTTTCGTCCCCGATCAGGAAGTCAGGTTCGGGAACCTTGAGTTCGTCGCCGACTCCCAGGGAGATCTCGTTTTAACAAATCTCTCAATTCTCATGGAGGAGCCCGCAGGCCCCGACGCCTTAACGTCGGAGACAGCAAGTCCCACCGCCGAGGTGACCTTTGTCCCTGGGTCGGCCATAATGCCCAACCTAGCTGATATGCCCGGATCCCCCGCGGCCGAATATAACACGGGCGCGTCGTCGAGCGACCCTGGGACAACGGCACTGCGGATCGGCCCCATGCGCCCCAGTGACATGGACCCGTCCGACACATCGTCATTAAACGAGCTGCTTGGTTAGATTCGAACCATGGGTGTGACTGACGGCCAAACCTCAATCTACGACCGGGTCGGGTTTAAACCCGACGATAGGGAGATTCATGCCCCGTCGATCACCCACTTAGTCGCCACCATTGAGTGTCCGGCCGGAGGCTCATCCTCTCAACCACTGGAACTAAAAACTGTTTACATCCCGGTTTCCGACCGTCAGGATCTCTCCTACAATCCGGAACCCGGAAACCCTGCCGGAAATAGCCCGGGATCGGCTGCTGACCTAGCGCGCAGCCTAGAATCCGCGCAAAGGGGTCCCATTTATAATATGGACTCCGAACTCGCCAAGCCGGATCCCGCGATGACACAGGAGGCAAGCGCCGTGAGCCCGCACTCACATCCCGGCGAGAAACCAAAATTTTCCCCGCCCACCACCCAAGTCGAGCACTCCGCAAGCGGAGGAGAGCCCAGGTTACCGGGCTTGCGGGAAATTAAACAACAGCCAGGGGAGTCAGTCCAACATTTTTGGGCTAGATTCCTCCTTGTTAAAGACAGAGTACCAAACCCTAGTGGCCAGGGGCTAATAGCAACCTTCAGGTAGAATTGCCACAATGAAGGAATCCTCAATGCCCTTGCCCGTCATCACATTCATGACTTCACCGAGCTATCGGACATGGTACAAAAATATTGCGCCATGGAAAGCACCTGGCAAGCTGAACGTTTGTTTTCGGATCCGGTTCCTGCCGAACACCTTGTAGGAGCTCGGAAAAAGTGGATACCTCCGAAACGGCCAGCCGAACACGAACCCGCTGAGAAAAAGAATAGACCCCCTACGGGAGTCAGATCTGTCCTTGACGGGCTATTAGACAAGCCATGCCCTATACACTCTGTATTACTGAACACAAGCCCGACTCACAGCCTTAGAGCCTGCTGGGTCGTCAGACAGGTAGCAAAAAGCGGGGAGGCCATCCTCGAGGCCCTACCTCCAGGCAGAGGCTCAACAACGCCACAAGAATGCAACGCCGAGATCCTGATGATCTACGAAACGTTTTCCTCAAGGAACAAGATGAAGAGAGCTCTTCGAGAACTCGAACACATCTATCAGGTGGCAGCAACGAACTCATGGACAAACACACCGATCACCTTCGAAGAAGCTGATCAACCAATCACCCGCCCCGGCCAAATACCTGCCGCACTGGTCCTCAACCCCATCATCGATGGTTTCAGATTACAAAAGGTGCTAATGGACGGCGGCAGTGGTTTAAACCTCATTTATGAGGATACCTTGGAAAAAATGCAGTTCGACCGATCCCGCATTGAACATAGCAGCACAACCTTTCATGGGATTATCCCTGGGAAAGAGGCACGTTGTTCTGGACACGTTACCCTTGATGTGGTATTCGGCACGCCCGAGAATTACAGATCCGAAGAACTGCTCTTTCATATCATGCCCTTTCACAGTAGTTACCACGCTCTGTTGGGGCGTGACGCGTTCATAAAATTTCAAGCTATACCACATTACGGGTATATGAAGATCAAAATGCCGGGCCCAAACGGGGTGATCACAATCACAAGCGACCCGCATACAACACTTCGAGCCAAAAAAAGAACAGCAGCACTTGCCCTCGAGGCACTAGCCGAGACCCTTGCAGCAGAGGAATTGACCGCACTCCGGTCAACTGTGGACAACGCTGATGTGGTCCTTAGCAAGAGGCCCAAGCCCACGTCCTTTAAACCTGCAGACGAAATCGTCAAATTTCAGGTACACCGAACGGACCCCAATAAAACAGCGTCCATTGGAGCTCAGCTGGACCCCCTTGTGGACGAAGCACCGCGAACATTTTTACGAGAAAACTGGGATATCTTTGCCTGGCATCCTTCAGATACGCCAGGAATCCCATGACGGCTAGCAGAGCACAGCCTGAACATAATCGCAGGCTTCAAGCCCGTCAAACAGGCTCTACGCCGATTTTCCGAACCCAAGAGGCAAGCCATGGGCGAAGAACTAGCAAAATTGTTGGAGGCCGGATTCATAAGGGAAATCAAACACCCCGAGTGGCTGGCAAACCTGGAGATGGTACCGAAGAAGGATAAATCTTGGCGGTTGTGCGTCGATTTCAAAGACCTTAACAAAGCTTGCCCCAAGGACCCCTTCCCCTTACCACGCATAGACCAGATTATTGACGCCACGGCCGGACATGACTCATTGTGCTTCCTCGACGCTTATTCCGGATACCACCAGATAAGAATGAAGGAATCCGATCAAGCTGCAACTGCATTCATCACCCCCTACGGGCCATTCTGCTTTAACACGATACCTTTCGGGCTAAAAAACGCAGGTGCTACATACCAACGTATGATTCAGACATGTCTCGAAAAGCAAGTCGGTAAAACAGTCGAGGCATATGTGGACGACGTGGTCATTAAGACCAAACACATCAGCCACCTGATAGACGACCTCTGGCAAACTTTTGCTAGTCTGCGGGAATACGATATACGGCTCAATCTGGACAAATGCGTCTTCGGCGTTCCCACTGGTAAACTGCTCGGATTCATTGTTTCCCATAGAGGAATAGAAGCGAATCCCGCTAAGATCCGCGCCCTATCTCACCTTGCGATTCCTACGGAGCTAAAGCACGTCCAAAAACTGGTGGGCTGCGTGGCGGCTTTGAGCCGCTTTATCTCCCGCCTTGGTGAAAAGGCTTTACCGCTCTACAAGCTGTTGAAACGGACCAAAAACTTCGAGTTGACCGATGAAGCAACGGCTGCACCAGAGGAAATTAAAACACTGCTGGCCAGCAACCCCATACTCACGGCACCAAGCGTCAGTGAACCAATGTTACTGTACATCTCGGCCACCAATCAAGTGGTCAGTGCGGTGCTCGTCGTCGAACGAGAGGACGAGGGTCACAAATTCCGGGTGCAAAAACCAGTCTACTACATGTCAGAAGCGCTAACGCCATGCAAGTCCAGATATCCGCACTACCAGAAGATAGCCTATACAGTGTTTATGGCATCACAAAAGCTCAGACACTACTTTCAAGATTGTCCGGTCACAGTGGCATCCGAAGTACCCCTGAATGATATAATCAATAACTGGGACGCCACCGGCCGCATAGCCAAATGGGCTATCGAACTACTTCCTTTCGAAATCGCCTATAAGCCACAACGCGCTATTAAATCTCAGGTGTTGGCCGATTTCCTTGCCGAATGGACAGAGGCCCAGCTCCCCAGGGAATATAGTACATACTCCCATTGGACGATGTACTTTGACGGATCCAAGACACTGGCCGGACTGGGGGCTGGAGTTATCCTCACATCTCCCACGGGAGACAGCGTCCGGTACGTGTTGCAAATCATGTACGCCGATTCCAACAATGCGGCCGAATACGAAGCACTATTGCACGGGCTTCGGATGGCAACATCGATGGGCATAAAACGGCTTGAAGTACGGATAGACTCTAATCTCGCCATCTCTCAAATCAATGGCGAATTCGATGCTAAAAACCCAAAGATGGCAGCATATAGAAACGTTGTCCTTAAAATATCCGCACGGTTCGAGGTACTCTAATTCCACCACGTCACCAGTACAACAATCAGGCCGCTGACATACTCGCCCGTATGGGGGTGAAGCGCGATCCCGTACCGAAAAACACCTTCCTTGAACGGCTCTTTAAGCCATTGATGGTATGGCAGGACGAGAATAATGGCGCTGGAGCCGTAAATACGGAAGAGATTGTCCCTTCCATAAACGAACCAGATGAGCAAATCATCTGCGGATCCATAATTGAAGAAACGCCTGCGGCTCATGAGATCATGGCAGTAATAGCACCATGGACCGAGCCCTTCCATGCTTACCTTCTCCGCCAAGAACTCCCCGACGACCAGACGGAGGCAAGACGCATAATTCGGCGCTCCAAGTCCTATAAGGTCCACGAGGGTGAATTATATAACAAAAGCACTACCGGGATACTCCAACGGTGCATATCTGAGGAAGAAGGAAGACAACTTTTGGCCAAAGTCCACGCAGGCATGGGCGGCCACCACGCCGCAGCATGAGCCTTAGTAAGCAAAGCTTTTCGAGCCGGATTCTTTTGGCCCACCGCTCGAGCGGACGCCCAAGAGCTCGTCCAATGTTGTGTTGGATGTCAACTATTCGCAAATCAAAGCCACATGCCCCCGACAGCTCTTCGGACAATTCCGATCACCTGGCCTTTTGCGGTCTGGGGGCTAGATATGGTCGGACCACTTAAAGGGGGGACCAAGAAAAATAAATATCTACTGGTCATGGTCGACAAGTTCACCAAATGTATCAAAGCAAAACCAGTAAGATCAGCTAAGTCCGGACCAGTAGTCGACTTTATATCCGGCGTGGTACACCGTTATGGTGTCCCGCACAGCATAATAACGGACAATGGATCCAACTTCACCGCCCAGGAGGTAAAGGATTAGTGCGCAAACATGGGCATTAAGCTCGATTACGCCTCAGTGTATCACCCGCAGACCAATGGACAAGTCGAACGGGCCAACGGCCTCATCATGAGTGGCATCAAACCAAGACTGGTCCGATCTCTTCATGAATCCGACTGCAATTGGGTAGAGGAGCTTGACTCCGTTCTGTGGGGTCTGCGTACCACCCTGAATCGATCAACGGGATACACACTGTTTTTTATGGTCTACGGGGCAGAAGCAGTCCTTCCCTGCGATATCATTCACGACGCAAATAGGGTGCGCATGTACGAAGAAAAGGAGGCCGAGTTAGATCGGCAGGACGACTTAGACGCCTTGGAAGGATAGCGCGATATAGCTCAGGCCCGCTCTACTTTCTATCAACAGCAGGCTCGGCGCTACCAAAGCAGGGAGGTTAGAGCGAAGGCATATAATGTGGGCGAACTCGTCTTACGACTCCCAGAGAAGCAGAAGCATAAACTCAATCCTAAGTGGGAGGGCCCTTTCATTATTGATGAAGTACTTACAGGAGGGGCTTATCGCCTCCGCAACCCGCCGGACAATCACCTCGAATGAAACCCATGGAACGCAGCTCATCTTCGGTGCTTTTACGGCTAGATCGGTGTCGTCGTATTTCTTACATTTCTTTTTCATCTTCCTTTTTTCTTTTTCTTTCGTACTCTTTCCTTTCCCTCTTAGCTTTACAGGATCGGATACCATCTCCCAGCCATGTGTTCGGCTAAACCGAGCTTGTGTTAAGTTTTTTGGTATACATCTTTAAATGTACTATCCGAAAAAATCACCTGGGGGCTTCTTCTAGAAGCCGATTATCATATATTTGGTACACCGACTCATATGTATTGTGCATGCACACTTCCCTTATCGTCTTTAAGCCAATATATGCATCAATTGGACCTAAGATTTTGGCCAAGCTGGGTTGCCTCGCTCCTGTGCTTATCCTCTACGTTCCCGATTGTTCGGCTAGAGGGTAAAGGGAGCACCTCTGCGATTGTTACGACCGGATCACCCGGATACGTACCTCAGACGGGTGAAGCCAAAAGCTAGCTATCTTAAGAGCAAAATTGGTTGGCCACGATGGAAGTAAAAAAACTTGTGGTGGTTATCACCATTGCCTGGGATTATTTTTCCCCAAGGAAGCCATTCTCCGCATACTAGTAGTATACGGTCATGATATCTACGATTTACGTAGCAACCTGAAGGAAGGTACCGATAGAGGAACTATTTTCTTCAGAAGATGTTTCTTACGTTAAGTAGTAATATAACATATCTCCCTATGCACGTTCTGTCTGTTCGCACCGCATGGCCGGATTGCCTGGTTCCCAGAAATAAGTGCCTTTTATCAAAGGACATTTGATACGGAACACTCCCAAGCTCTTAGCAAGGGAGGTCGAAGCCGATGGCCGGTTAAGACAACGTTTACAGCATAGACGGAGCAATTTTTGATCTAAAGAACATAGTTACATAGAATCAAACACCAGGCTGCCGGTTAAGGTTATCTATTAAAGTATCCAGGGTGCAATCTTCTTGCGAAAGACGAGCGGTGGGCATCACTTGGTCGTAAACCAATTGAAGCGGCACTTCTTGCCCATCCGGCCCTACCGGCCCAACCCGAGCCATATGCTCTGGGTTAAGTTTGGTAAAGCGGGTCTTGACTATCGCCCACGCCTCCCGTGCTCCCTCTCGACAAGCCGAGGTCTTCCATAACTCAAAACGACATCGGGCTCCTTTAAACCGGTCAGCTAGCTCGGACATGCCTTCTGGAGGCGCCTCGGCAGGCCAGAGTGCTTTGGCCATGCTCTTCATGGCTCTCCGAGCCCGCTCATGTACGACGGACAAATCCTTCAGTAAGTTCCCTTTGAATGATCCGATTTCTTCCTCGGGACGCCCGGTCAGGAGACCTAAACACAAGACGAAGCATGTCCATTACAATATCACAAAGGTACTTTTCGGAATTACGAAGATATAAATGTACTTACAAAACATGCCCCTCTGCAATCTCTGGTTCTCTTCCTAGGTTTGAGCCAATTGGGTTTTCAAGCTCTCAAGTTCTTCGGCTTGCCGCTGGTTTTCCGCCTTAAGCCGGTTCTTTTCCTCAAGACTTCGGGTCAGCACACGGTGGCCAGCCTCTTGTTGAGATTCGGCGTACCTCTGAGATTGTCGGGCCGCATTCAAATCTTTTTGCAACTGCCCTATGGATTCAGCTGCTATAAAGTACTCTCTTATCAGTATGAGAATGTCGAATAAATTCGGCAAATTGACATACTCACCGTGCGCCTCTTGGGTGAAATTCTTCACTTGCTCAAGCTCGGCCTTCACGGTCTCTACGTGTGTTCGGCTCAACTCGAGCTCGTCGGCCAACTTCTCATTTTGCTGCCTTGAAGCCTGCATTATCAGTGACACATTATTCAGATCCTTAACTCGGCCGTTCCGGCCAAATCAAGGCTCGGGGGCTATTGGATTAATATTTGTGTTCGGTTGTTAAAACCGATTACTCACCTCCAGGCTGGACGATATCAGCTTAGCGGATCCCTCAAGCCCTGCTCGGGCAGCTCCGATGTATGCGTCCACCGAACTCAGGGCGTTAAACTCTTGATCGGAAAACACTTGGTGGCGCAGAGCTTCTTTCCGCCGCCGGTGATTCATCGCACTCTCAACCTCGGAGTTAGTGACCGAGACGTCTCCGGAATCTTCAGGGGGCTGGTCAATCACCTGGGCCTCCACATTAAGTTCGGCCTGAGTAGAAGACCTTGGTCCATGATGGTCGCCTGGCTCCTCGGCGACGTCCCCGGAAGGAGGTGGCGGTACTCATCTCCTGGGTATTTCAACACAAGGTTTTGTGAGTCCCTACTACAATCACGGCGATGGCCGAGCTAGACGGTTAGATAACGTACCTCTTGGTGGAATGCACGGCCGAGGTGGTCTCCGCGGATGGCTCGCGGGGAGGATTCCTACTGTTGTTCGGTACGGACCCTGCTGCCGTAGACGACGCCCGATGCGTGGACCGACGACCCTTGGGAATAGGGATCGGCACAGTCGGTTTGGTAGGGGTCGATCGCCCCTTACGGGAAGAGACTTTCTTTTTACCGTTGGCGGAAGAAGGAAGTGGCCTAGGGTGATCGGCTAGAAGAGCCACCTTGGAGCCATCAAGGCTCTCTTGGTAAAAGACCCCGTCCTCGTATTCAATTGACAGCTCTGGATCATCGTGGAATCCGGGGTCGTCGTCATGAGAATAACTCTCTGGTTGAGGCGTCGGACAGCTAACTGTCTCGACCCAGCGCCTCCAGCTCTGTTCGGACAGATTGAAAGTTTCGATCAGCAGGGTTATACATAGGTATCCAAACTCAGAAAACAAAGCTAAAGGCTTACCCATTCAATGGGGTTATGACTCGAGTAGCCTTCCTTGGCTGATAGCCGAGCGAAATCTTCTTTTTCTCCTTTAAAGAGATCGGCCAGTATGGCCGCCATTGCCACCTGATTGGCAGGACCCTGCCGTTGGGAACGGGTGGTGTCGCTTGTCCCGTTGTGACGCCACAGGGGGTGAATCCTTTGCTGAAGGGGTTGACCACATCGAGCGATGACGGCTGCATCACGTCGATGATGGTTAGATTGCTGTGGACTAGTAACCTCACTTGGGTGGCTAGGCATTTTACTTCGGCACTTTCCTCTTGGGACGGACTCTTCGGTCGCCAGTTGAACCTTTTCTTCAAAGGAGCGTCGGAGTATTCGGGCAGACCCCTCCGAGCTGGGTCAAATAGGGTAACGTCCTCGATGTAGAACCATTCTGAGGTCCATTCGTTGGACTCTTTCTTCAGAGTCCCCACGGGATACCCCGTCCCGGCTATACGCCATACTTCGGCTCCGCCCACTTCCCGAATTGTCCCGTCTCAGGTACGGGGGACAAGGCAGAAATACCTCCTCCATAAACCAAAATGGGCCTCGCAGCCCAAGAACATCTCGCAGAGGGCAACAAAGCCCGAAAGGTGCAGGATGGATCCAGGGGTGAGATGATGGAGTTGGATCCCGTAAAATTCCAATAGTCCCCTCAAGAAGGGATGAATGGGGAATCCTAGGCCCCGCAGGAGGAAGGACACGAAACATACCCGCTCTGCCTGGTGTGGAACAGGGAAATTCTCTGCGAAGGCTTCACCGTTGAAAGAAGTCAATCCGGCGCGGGTAAACGCCAGATCCGAGGTGGGAAGATAACCCTGGGTCTCAAGGTTGCGCATCTAGAGGAGAGACACTGAACAACTTGCCCAGTCTCCGGGAAGGGGGACGTGAGGACGTGAGGAGGAGCCAGGGACGCTCGCCATATTTTCAAGCTTTTTCGTTTGGAGGATTTTTGGTGGTGAGGAAGAGGAAGGAGTTGCCTAGGCCACAATTCTGTTTGCTTAAATGGGCAGTTCCGCCCCTCCGCTTGCAGGAAAGGCAGTCCAGTAAAGGCTGCTAGGCTGCCCGTCTCCCATTGGTGCACCCGAATCGAGGGGCGGCGGAGTTAATGCTGCGGGCCCTACGACGTTTCGACGATCAAGGCCGGATTATTGTTTACCAAGCATAGAGAGGGAGAAGAACTCGCCTCGCAAGCCGAAGACTTTGGCGCACAGGACCATCCGGACTACATGCCTTGGCATTGGAGGCTAGTTCGGGGGCTACTGAGGGAGTCCGGGATTAAGGGGTCCTCGGACTACTGGCCTGTTCCATATGGTCCGGACTCGTGGGCCTCTCGTTGGGCGATCGGACTGACCGAATGCCCCGTGACCAGGGAGGAAACCTAAGAAGCCGTGGCGTGCCCTTCAAGCTCAAGATGGTAGGATAGGCAGGTTTACTCCTTCGACAAGTAACCAACTATGTGTTACCCTAGGGACCCATGGTGTCTATATAAGCCAGGGGGTTTAGTTCGTAGAGAGGAGGTGAACTCATCTATGGTTTAGAAACTTGATCTCGAGGTAGATCGACTCTGTAATCTTCATACACATCAATACAATCAAGCAGGACGTAGGGTTTTACCTCCATAGGAGGGCCCAAACCTGGGTAAACATCGTCTCCTTCGTCTCCTGTTACCATCGATCCTAATCTCACAGCTCGGGACCCCCTACCCGAGATCCGCCGGTTTTGACACCGACAGGCTCAACATGGGTGTCAGGAGTGTCAAGCTTCGGATTCTCCGGCTCGGGGGCATCAGGATTGGCGGATGACCCGCTTATTTTCCTCTTCTTAGCTTGGGCCCTGTGAATAAAAGATTTCATGATAAGTTGTATGCAAGGATAAAAGGTTAGTAAGCAACATTGGATGCAAAGAAGAAAGTTACCCTCGGTTGATGACAAGAGGTGGCAGCTTTGAAGCAGTTGAGTCGCCAGAGGAAGGAGGTGTTTCCTGAAAAATTAAAGATGAGCAATATGAGCAATTTACTGCATGTGGCGCTCCCACCTGATTACCACTGTAGTCAGACGGTCGCCACGCATACCAGCCCAGGAAATCACTCTGGCATGCGCGTTTACAACAAGTATCATGAACACAGGCATTTCTATTAATGGATATATGGGTCTTACATGGGGTATATTACAACGGTGATGGCCGCGGAAAAGCTCTATCTAAGGCAGCCTGGTCTGGGTGCGGCTCCAATCCACAGGGATCTGACTAGGTTACTCTTCTAGCCTGCGAACGCTCCGGCTCCTCGTCGACGGACGACGGATCCTTATGTGAACCTGGCCATGTTAAAGGCCGCTGAGTACTTTTGAATGTACTCGCAAGCAAACCAAACTAACATATACACCAAGCAAAGCAATCCATGGCATTCAAGCATGCATTTGTTATTAGAGCAATATTAATTATCATGGCATAACGGGATTATCTAGCAAAATAACTACTGAAGTAAATATAGTAAAGTAAAGCGTACTAAGTAAATATTCCATACTCCGAACATTCTCATGATCCAACCTGAATCTGATCCAAATCCAATCCAAATCATGTGGTCATCCGACCACTCATCTCATAGCCATCCCATGGCTAACATATCATATTTCTGACATCATCTGATGTCTGCTCAAGACGAGTTCTTCCATCATTATTATCATTACTACGGTTGACCACCTAGTGAGGTCTGGACGGGCTGTCCAATACCGTGGACGCGGCTTTTCGAATAGATTTTACACTTGGTAGAGGTTGCGCACTTTACCCACACCATGAAGCACCTGGCCTCGTGATCCCACTCGGGTGGACCAGTGTTGCTTCAACAAAACATGCCTGACCCGTGACTCTTTCATCGTACCACCGGCACTCTTCCTCCCCCGGAGGTCAGCCTTGGGTGGCCCCTGTGTCCTCATGACACCTGCCACTGTCGTGGCCACTATGTAGACCCAAACGGGGGCTACTGTCCCAAACGGGGACGCCGGCACAAACTCAACTATCAACTGGGCTCACAAGGTTATCGCCGCCCACCGGGCCAGGGTAGCGCGCGCGCATAACCTTCTCTGTCTGGAGGTACCGGTGAAAGAGCACGCGATCAGACCAAGTCAAGGCCGTCCCATACCGGCAAATGTGGCTGCACGGATAAGCCCGGACATGTGACTCTAGATCAACCGACTAGGTTCATTAAGTAAGCATGTAGTTCACCACAACAACTTATGAGGGCATCAACTTGGCATTTAAACAATTTACTATGAATTATTAATGAAAATAGTAAGTGCAACATAGCAGGAGTTAAACTATTTCTATCACAAGCATAATTAATGATTAAACACGCAAGAATAACATATAGCGATGCTGTAGAGCATATGTCAGATGGTCGGCTTGCCTGGGGTCAAAGAAATACTCCGGAAGATGTGCAGAGAGTCCGCGGAAAGGGTCGCCGGAAATGATTCTCTCTCGGAGGGGGCTCTGGGTCCCTGACAGACTTTCCGAAGAAAAAGAAAAAATCGCACTGCGCTATTGGGCCGAAACTGCCGCGGCTGCCGCTGTTCCTCTGGGCCGGCCCACCCGCGCTCACCCCCACCTAACCTGACAGCGGGCCCTAAGCGGGGCCAGCGCCGAGACGCTGCCAGGCGGGCCCCATGCCTCTCTCTCTTTCCTCCCTGCCTCCTCCGGCCTCGCGCCCGACAGATAACAGAGGAGGGCCGGGGTCGCTTGGCCGGCGGTGGGCTCGGTGGCTCCGGCCTCCTCTAATGAGGGCGCCGGCACTGGCGGGTGCGCCGCGGAGCACCGCGACGGAGAGAGGCAGAAGGAACGGCGGTGACGGCCTGAGATAGGGCGGCGAGGAGAGGCAGAGTCGCGGCGGCTCCGGTGGGTGCAGGTACTCCGGCGGCCGAAGAGGCTGGGCGAGGGCACGGCTGCGACCTACGGCGAGTGGGGAGTCCAGAGGTGGCCTCGGCAAAGGCGGGAAAAGGCCAAGGCGCACGCATTTGAAAGAGGATGGCGGCGGCCATGGCGGGGGTTCTCACCAGAGAGGAAGGAGGAGAGCTCCGGGCCGGAGCCTGGGGATTCTAGGGAAGGAGGATGGACGGCTGGAAGATCTCGGGATCCTCGGGGAGCTCAGGGCCATGGCTATTTATAGCCCGGCCGGCCGGAGTGGATAGGGACGGCCACCGTGGCGTTCCTATCGCCGTACTGGAGCGATGAGGCGACGCGGCTGGACGGTAGCGGCATCGGGAGGCTTCGCAGAGGAGGAGAGAGAGCTCGAGGGCGCTCGAGAAGGCTTGGGGAGGAAGGGGACAAGGGAGGGAGATGACGGTTCGGGGGTCACGGGCAGAACAGGGTCCATGGCGAGCTGCCGTGGCGCAAGGAGGACGAAGGAGAAGGGGGAGAGGGGTCCATAGGGGGAACGTGGATGCGGCAGGGACGATGGACATGGCCGGACGAGCGAAGACTGGCCGGAGGTGACCAAACGGGGCTGACAGAGAGCAGAGCGCCGATTTGGCGTGCTCTCCTCGTGGTCACCACGGCTACCGCGTGTCCAGGGCATTGAATAACCCTGGAACCTTGTCCAGACGGTCCCTCGCTGCTCCAGTAGATGAGAGATATGGCTAGAATCATCTGGACACCTCTGAGGTGATGAAAATTCCAAGAACAAATTTTGACATGGAAGTGTTTGGAGTGAACCAGAGAAGATTTGCTTGGGGAAAAGAGCTGAGTTTTGGCACACGGAGGCGATCTACTAAGGTGATCAAGATGCGAAGATGTCAGCACCAATGGACTAGTGTAGAGGGTACTTCCTTTGTAACCATGTACTCTGGCCAGAAATGGAAATGTTGATGCTGGGCAAAAATGGCTAAATGGATTTGGCTCAAACTTGGTCTAGGATGATGATTTGAACTTAGGAAGCCACTGTAAAAGTTTCATACCATTTGGGTATACCAAAATGGTACTTCCTTCACAGTGCTTCTAAATGGACAGAAATTGAGGAAAATAGCTGGGAAAAGATGGATATAGGGATTGGGCTGATTTTTGGTATCCATGGGTGATTTAGCAATGTTAACCACCATGAAAAGTTTCAGCTCAAATAGATAAAGGAATAGAGCACTTCCTTTACAACTTGCCCAACTGGACAGAATCTGCAAATGGATGTGGTGCTCAAAATTTGAACTATGGAACTTGGGATCTTGATGGAAATGGGGAAGATATGGATATGAGAAGCTCCACAATTTATTTGGGATTTTTCCTGGCTACCAAAATGGTAGTTCCTTTAGAAAGTGCCCAAAATGCAATATTGGCATTAAATAGGAAAAGGCAATTTCCCTTATTTAATTATGGCCAATATTTTTGTGGGAGCTCAATATGATCACAAAGAATATCTCCACAAGTTTTCATGAACTCTGGAGATGGATAGATATTTTCCTGGATTTAATTCCTTTAACTGGCAGAAAAAGGAATTAATTATAAATGAAAAATATTGCAAATGACTTGGCAATACTTTTGCATATCCAGGGTTTATAGATGAAGGATGATCACTGGGAAAAGATTTGGGAGGCAGAAGATCAAAGGAAATTGGAGTTGCTTTGGAACTGGAAAGATCAGGGTTTCCCTTCCGGCAACTCGGAAGGTAGGGTTTTGACAGCAAAACCCTGAGATAGATCTTGGGGTGGAAAGATTTGACTGGGGAGAATCTCTAGTTGGATAGAGAAGGCAAGGCTATATGACCATCTTCGTATACCCAGGAGCAAGAGAAATCCGATAACACCGAGAAAAAAAGACGGGAGTCAAATCCCGCGAAGGAAAAAAAACAAGAGCGAAAACCAGGGTGTTACAAACCTACCCCCCTTAAGAAAATCTTGTCCTCGAGATTTCCAGGCTTACCTCTTGGGGAAGGGGGACTTACCTGTGTGCGACTTGGATCCATCAGCTGTCCTGTCTTCGCTGGTTCACTGTTCTTTTAACTGCCTCTTCTGAGGGACCATATGTTGTCTTCGCACACAACTTTCTTGAATCCTTCTCTTTCCTATCAGGTGTACCTTTTGTCCTGGTAGTGGTGTTGCTGGGTGTGGTAGTGGGTAATACCAACAGACAGCTCGATTTCTAGGGCCGGGAGGTATCTGTTTCGAGTTTTATTGTACTGCTTCGTACCCTGACTGTTATGGGCAAGACATCCTTTCCTGGTACCAGGCGTACGTGCTTGTATGGTCTTGAGTGAGTAGGATGACTTTCTTTTTGTCGTGTCAGAACGCTCAGTCTGGCTGTGGGTTCCATACTGATGTTTCTCTCTGTCTTAGGCATTTTGACTTTGTCCTGGATATTCCACAATCCAGCATGACCAGGTTATTACTGTCGCATTCCTAACTGAAATGTCAGGCATGATCACAAAATAATCATAGACAGTAATCTCTTATTCCCATGATGTCTATGAGCAGGATGTCTATGAGCTGTTGCTGCTAACGTGCTTTGAGCCATTCTATCTGAATGTCCTGTCTCAAACTCTGTCACTTGTGGAAAGGGCTCCGTCATATATAGCCTCTGTAGTTCGTGCTATGACCACTGAGCTGAGCATAGTATTGCTATCATCCAGTGTATCTTATGGAACATAGCCTTTTGTCTTAGTTGATGGCCCGTATTTAGGATGAGTATGACATGCTGGCTGCATTGTTGTGGCCGTATATGCAAGAGTCTGACAAGGATTGGTAATACCACCCAGTTTGTGAAGCTGTATTTTGTTGACCATTACGGAGGTTCTTTGTACACCACTTCCTTGTTCTTGAGGGTTCCTGACCTGCCAATACGGCTCCTTGATCGTTTTCCCAGCTTGTCGGGCTTGTTCTCAAAACTTACTCTTGCATACCTCGTAGGGGTTGATGTGCTCATATTCTTCTTTGAAGTATAGGGCCAATGTTTCTCTGAACACCGTCATTCCCGACGAGTGGCTCGCATGAACTGATCCACTGGACTGCATGCTCACAACATATGCAGGTGTAGGATAAATCCTTTCATAACCACTGAGTTCTGAGACAAACAGGGGTGTCTCGACTAGTTCGTGCTTCTGGCAAGATTGTTGTGGGCACAATGGTGTGTTGAAGAAAGCTGAATTCCTTATGCTCAAAGCTTTTGCTAGGGTAGTGTGCTAAGGAAGGCTGGGTATCGTGCCTCAAAAGTTTTCCTTCATGTGGCTTACTGCGGAAGGTCGGGTGCCTTATGCCGGAAGTTTTTCGGGGTAGCACTCTGTGGAAGATAGGAGTGCCATATCCCAGAATTTTTTTTTCTCACCGAGTGGCGTACCGAGGAAGATTGGCAGTCTGGTATCGTAAGCTCTTCTCGGTAGCTTGCGGGGGAAGGCTGGGTTCCTTATACTAGAAGCCTTGTGTACACAGTCGGAGCTATGGCCGATTCTGGCTTCCTTCCGAAGTATTCCGAATTTTACCCATAGCAGAGCCAAAACTTGATATAGGCTATACCTTGACTTAAGATATTCCGATGGTCACGCACATCGCTTGTCCTTCTGCTGGTCTGCTCATTGCTGCTGTAAAGGTTGCAGAACTGATGCATACCTCATGTTGTTAATTAATTCGGAATACCCTTTGTATTCAACCAAGTGTTGCTGATGATAGGCAATTGACGGGTAATTCCTTTCGGTTCAGCTGAGCTTCCAAGCATGTGAAGTTCTAATTGATTCTGGCAACCGTGAACTTATCCATATTCCTCGCAGAACTTGTTCACAGTGCCCAGAAAATTTTGTATTTGTACCGGTGAACTTCAAAATATGCTTTAAAATTTGTACCAACGTACCGGAGTTTTGTTGCTGCTCTCGGCACCTTCACATTCTTGAAATATTTCCTTGGTGGGTGATAAATGATTCTTGGGTCCACTGAGAAAAGACTCAAGGTTCACCCCACTGACTGAAATAATCCTTGTGTCGAGGACGGAATCGTTTGTCCTACTGGTGTTTATTCTTGGTAGCTCATCTAACTGCTCCTCGGGTATGAACGGCTCTGAGGCCGACTCTCTTAGGTATATTCTGGCCTTGTCTGTTGCACACATATTTTGCTTCTGACCCATTCTTCGTTCTTGACAGATCCGGTGTTGCTGTTCTGAGTATCAGGCAGTTACCTTGGCTTGACTCTTGCTGAATTGGGACTATTGGGTATTATCCCAGTTGCATGCTGATCTTCTTGGACAACTCTTGCGGATGGATCCAGTCGGAGCAGAGAAACGGAATCGACAACAGAAACAAGAACCGCGAAAAACCGAAAAAGCAAATAAAGCTCGAATGTTGCGGACCTTACACACATGGCCGAAGATTCACTAGTATAACTAATATAGCGCACTAGATGCACCTCTAAGGATTTAGAAGCGAAACCACACAATGCTCCTGGTAGCACTGGTGTCAAGCTCCTACTACTTCCTTAGGGAACATCACACTCGACGCAGGACCATAGCCAAGGTGGCTTGGTCAACGATCCTAGGGTTGTCGAGGAAGGATAGAGTTTATAGGCGTTTCCCAAAGGAAACTAGAGTGAGAAGAGAAATGCCATGGCTAGCAAGCAGGGGTAAGGGTATCTAGTTTACCTAGGGGTTTCAGGGCTCACGGGTCGTTGCCGGGTGCGAGCGTTTCACACCGGAGGCAAGGGCCACGAGAGTTGGGGTCTGATGGAGCCGAAAACCTATGGAGGTTGCCTTATGATCAATAGTAGCCGTGCCAGGTGGCAAAGATGGCTGAAATCCATCTAGACTTTCTACTGAACACAAGACAGTGAAGTCTGGCTAGGGTAACCTATAGTCAGCCTGGCTGCTCTAATACCATTCGTTGTGGCGCTCCCGCCTGATTACCACTGTAGTCAGACGGTCGCCACGCATACCAGCCCAGGAAATCACTCTGGCATGCGCGTTTACAACAAGTATCATGAACACAGGCATTTCTATTAATGGATATATGGGTCTTACATGGGGTATATTACAACGGTGATGGCCGCGGAAAAGCTCTATCTAAGGCAGCCTGGTCTGGGTGCGGCTCCAATCCACAGGGATCTGACTAGGTTACTCTTCTAGCCTGCGAACGCTCCGGCTCCTCGTCGACGGACGACGGATCCTTATGTGAACCTGGCCATGTTAAAGGCTGCTGAGTACTTTTGAATGTACTCGCAAGCAAACCAAACTAACATATACACCAAGCAAAGCAATCCATGGCATTCAAGCATGCATTTGTTATTAGAGCAATATTAATTATCATGGCATAACGGGATTATCTAGCAAAATAACTACTGAAGTAAATACAGTAAAGTAAAGCATACTAAGTAAATATTCCATACTCCGAACATTCTCATGATCCAACCTGAATCTGATCCAAATCCAATCCAAATCATGTGGTCATCCGACCACTCATCTCATAGCCATCCCATGGCTAACATATCATATTTCTGACATCATCTGATGTCTGCTCAAGACGAGTTCTTCCATCATTATTATCATTACTACGGTTGACCACCTAGTGAGGTCTGGACGGGCTGTCCAATACCGTGGACGCGGCTATTCGAATAGATTTTACACTCTGCAGAGGTTGCGCACTTTACCCACACCATGAAGCACCTGGCCTCGTGATCCTACTCGGGTGGACCAGCGTTGCTTCAACAAAACCTGCCTGACCCGTGACTCTTTCATCGTACCACCGGCACTCTTCCTCCCCCGGAGGTCAGCCTTGGGTGGCCCCTGTGTCCTCATGACACCTGCCACCATCGTGGCCAAACTATGTAGACCCAAATGGGGGCTACTGTCCCAAACGGGGACGCCGGCACAAACTCAACTATCAACTGGGCTCACAAGGTTATCGCCGCCCACCGGGCCAGGGTAGCGCGCGCGCATAACCTTCTCTGTCTGGAGGTACCGGTGAAAGAGCACGCGATCAGACCAAGTCAAGGCCGTCCCATACCGGCAAATGTGGCTGCACGGATAAGCCCGGACAGGTGACTCTAGATCAACCGACTAGGTTCATTAAGTAAGCATGCAGTTCACCACAACAACTTATGAGGGCATCAACAAGGCATTTAAACTATTTACTATGAATTATTGATGAAAATAGTAAGTGCAACATAGCAGGAGTTAAACTATTTCTATCACAAGCATAATTAATGATTAAACACGCAAGAATAACATAGAGCGATGCTGTAGAGCATATGTCAGATGGTCGGCTTGCCTGGGGTCGAAGAAATACTCCGGAAGATGTGCGGAGAGTCCGCGGAAAGGGTCGCCGGAAATGATTCTCTCTCGGAGGGGGCTCTGGGTCCGTGACAGACTTTCCGAAGAAAAAGAAAAAACCGCACTGCGCTATTGGGCCGAAACTACCGCGGCAGCCGCTGTTCCTCTGGGCTGGCCCACCCGCGCTCACCCCCACCTAACTTGATAGCGGGCCCTGGGCGGGGCCAGCGCCGAGACACTGCCAGGCGGGCCCCACGCCTCTCTCTCTTTCCTCCCTGCCTCCTCTGGCCTCCCGCCCGACAGATAACAGAGGAGGGCCGGGGTCGCTTGGCCGGCGGTGGGCTCGGTGGCTCCGGCCTCCTCCGATGAGGGCGGCGGCACTGGCGGGTGCGCCGCGGAGCACCGCGACGGAGAGAGGCAGAAGGAACGGCGGGGACGGCCTGAGAAAGGGCGGCAAGGAGAGGCAGAGCCGCGGCGGCTCCGGTGGGTGCAGGTACTCCGGCGGCCGAAGAGGCTGGGCGAGGGCACGGCTGCGACCTACGGCGAGTGGGGAGTCCAGAGGTGGGCTCGGCGAAGGCGGGAAAAGGCCAAGGCGCACGCATTTGAAAGAGGATGGCGGTGGCCATGGCGGCGGTTCTCGCCGGAGAGGAAGGAGGAGAGCTCCGGGCCGGAGCCTAGGGATTCTAGGGAAGGAGGAGGGACGGCTAGAAGCGCTCGGGATCCTCGGGGAGCTCAGGGCCATGGCTATTTATAGCCCGGCCGGCCGGAGCGGATAGGGACGGCCACCGTGGCATTCCTATCGCCGTACTGGAGTGATGAGGCAACGCGGCTGGACGGTAGCGGCATCGGGAGGCTTCGCAGAGGAGGAGAGAGAGCTCGAGGGCGCTCGAGAAGGCTCGGGGAGGAAGGGGACAAGGGATGGAGATGACGGTTCGGGGGTCACGGGCAGAACAGGGGCCATGGCGAGCTGCCGTGGCGCAAGGAGGACGAAGGAGAAGGGGGAGAGGGGTCTAGAGGGGGAACGTGGATGCGGCAGGGACGATGGACATGGCCGGACGAGCGAAGACTGGCCGGAGGTGACCAAACGGGGCTGACAGATATCAGAGCGCCGATTTGGCGTGCTCTCCTCGTGGTCACCACGGCTACCACGTGTCCAGGGCATTGAATGACCCTGGAACCTTGTCCAGACGGTCCCTCGCTGCTCCAGTAGATGAGAGATATGGCTAGAATCATCTGGACAGCTCTGAGGTGATGAAAATTCTAAGAACAAATTTTGACATGGAATTGTTTGGAGTGAACCAGAGAAGATTTGCTTGGGGAAAAGAGCTGAGTTTTGGCACACAGAGGTGATCTACTAAGGTGATCAAGATGCCAAGATTTCAGCACCAATGGACCAGTGTAGAGGGTACTTCCTTTGTAACCATGTACTCTGGCCAGAAATGGAAATGTTGATGCTGGGAAAAAATGGCTAAATGGATTTGGCTCAAACTTGGTCTAGGATGATGATTTGAACATAGGAAGCCACTGTAAAAGTTTCATACCATTTGGGTATACCAAAATGGTACTTCCTTCACAGTGCTTCCAAATGGACAGAAATTGAGGAAAATAGCTGGGAAAAGATGGATAGAGGGATTGGGCTGATTTTTGGTATCCATGGGTGATTTAGCAATGTTAACCACCATGAAAAGTTTCAGCTCAAATAGATAAAGGAATAGAGCACTTCCTTTACAACTTGCCCAACTGGACAGAATCTGCAAACGGATGTGGTGCTCAAAATTTGAACTATGGAACTTGGGATCTTGATGGAAATGGAGAAGATATGGATATGAGAAGCTCCACAATTTATTTGGGATTTTTCCTGGCTACCAAAATGGTAGTTCCTTTAGAAAGTGCCCAAAATGCAATATTGGCATTAAAAGGAAAAGGCAATTTCCCTTATTTAATTATGGCCAATATTTTTATGGGAGCTCAATATGATCACAAAGAATATCTCCACAAGCTTTCATGAACTCTGGAGATGGATAGATATTTTCCTGGATTTAATTCCTTTAACTGGCAGAAAAAGGAATTAATTATAAATGAAAAATATTGCAAATGACTTGGCAATATTTTTGCATATCCAGGGTTTATAGATGAAGGATGATCACTGGGAAAAGATTTGGGAGGCAGAAGATCAAAGGAAATTGGAGTTGCTTTGGAACTGGAAAGATCAGGGTTTCCCTTCTGGCAACTCGGAAGGTAGGGTTTTGACAGCAAAACCCTGAGATAGATCTTGGGGTGGAAAGATTTGACTGGGGAGAATTTCTGGTTGGATAGGGAAGTCAAGGCTATATGACCATCTTCGTATACCCAGGAGCAAGAGAAATCCGATAACACCGAGAAAAAAAGACGGGAGTCAAATCCCGCGAAGGAAAAAAAACAGGAGCGAAAACCAGGGTGTTACACTGCATAAGGCTAACATGCAGAAGAAATGAAAACTAAGTTATGAATTACCTCATTACGGCATTTCCGAGGAGCCGGAGTGTCGGGTAAGCCAGCTACTAGGTCTTCAGAGCCGCCGCTCCCGGTCTGACGCTTGGAGTCATGTTGCTGCTTCTTCAAAAGAAAGTTGGGATCCAAGTGAGCTAGGGGGTGTGAAAACTTTACTTTCCGGATGACCCGCCGTATTTTCTCGCTTGGCAAAGGTTCCGAGTCGGAGGAGATGGTAGTTACCTTTGCTGCGCCGGCTTGGCTCGTCTCCGCTTCACACTGAGAGGAGTCAGCGTCAATAAGTTGCATGAAAAGAAGGCTAAGGGAGTCAAGTTCTACCTCCGAGTCATCCAGTTCGAGCAGCTCTTGATTTGTCGGTTTCTTTTTACGAGCCGGAGCCCGGGTCTTAGTTGCCTTGGTTTTCTTCTTTGAAGTGGAAGCTGTAGTTATTCTCTTCTTCCAGAAGGAAGAGTCGGCCTATATACGTTTGCAGAAAGGTTAAAGAGATGTCAAGTGCAAACTTAAAAAAAAGGAACGGTAAGGATCAATGCAAAAGGTCTTACTGCGTTAGCCGGGTTATGAACGTAGAAGGGGTTTAGCCCCGTCTTGTTGCAAGCCTCCTGAGTCTCTACAAGCAGTGACTTGACAATCATATTGAGGTCTTTGTCTGTCAGCGGCGTCTGGTTGAAACGTTGAGGGTCATCCGCATTGCCAGAATATTGACACATTAAACCGCCGCGCCGGCTCAGCGGCAAAATTCTCCAAATAACCCAACAGCGGGTCAAATCCACGTCAGTTAATCCATTGGCTAATAAAGCCCAGATCTTTGAGAAGGAATGAGCATATTGAGCGCGCTCTGTGGCAGACAGCCGGTCTGGGAGCTCGGTGGTAGTGCAGAGCCGGTAGGGGCGATAACCCGGCAGTGGCCTCTCTTTAGCCGGGGCAGTGTCTTGGCAGTAGAACCAAGTGCGGTTCCAATCCTTGGGATGGCTAGGCAGAATAGCAGAAGGAAAGGACATATCTCTCCGCCTCTGGATTGAAACGCCTCCGAGCTCAAGGCTTGGTCCGTCTGCAATCTCAGTCTGGCGGTTGGTATAAAAGAAGTATCTGAAGAGGTCAACAGTGGGTTCTTCTTGCAGATACGCCTCGCAGAGAACTTGAAATTGGCACAAGTTGGTGACGGAATTAGGGCCAATGTCTTGAGGATGAAGTTTGTAAAAGTGCAGGGCATCTCAGAAAAATTTCGACCTGGGAAGTGAGAAGCCACGGAGAAGATGATCCGTGAATATTACTACCTCCCCTTCCTTGGGTTCGGGAGTGATCTCGGAACCAGGAACCCGCCAATGGATGACTTCTTGAGCCGGCAAAACCCCCATGACTACAAAATCATTGAGCATATCCTCGGTATCCCCAGAGCCTACCCAATCGCAAGAAGGCATAGAGATACGGCGGGTTAAACGTTGTGGAAAGGCATAGAGATACGGCGGATTAAGAATACTACATGACAAAAACAGCTATGACTCTAAGACGACTAACGCTATTTGGCGGGTCATTGTTAAATTATGATCCGCCGTCAGTTGCAGGTATGAAGCGAATTGTATTTTGCCAGGGTGAGCCGGTAGCAGGATGGCGGGTCAATTAGCTAGTAAATACTGAAAGTGTGGACAAACAAGTTTCACCAGGTTCAGCTACAATTACGGATCCGCGGATGAAGATAAAAAGGAAAATATTTGCTAAACCTAAAAACAGCAGTGGAAGAACAGGTAGTTTGATACGTGGATTCCAGTGAAGAAGCGATCTACACCGAACATGGCATATATGCTAAGCAGAGCACCGCGCGATTTTGCTAGCGTTTCGGAGCCGAAAGACGTTTTCCTTTCCAATCAATGGTAAACACTCCAACGAACGGCGGCGGACTCGGAAGAACTCCGATGAACTAATGTGGATCTGAGAGAAAAGGAGAGTGGAACCTGGAAGATGCGGGGAGTGCAGGCATGCGCCGGCGAGCTCTGGTCACGAACAGGGTGATGCAGCGGCCTTGTTGAGGAGGACGACGCGGTCTTGCCGGGGTGGCAGAGCTTCGGTCGCGCGGGCGTTTGGAGGAAGAATAAGAGAGAGCGGCAGCGGGGGAAAGTGAAAAGGATAGGCCCCCCGCGCCTATTTATAAGGGAGAGATGGAACAACAACAGTCCAACGCGGGAATCGAGGGGACATGATGATGATTGACCAGGAAAACGCCTCGATTTTCGGGTTGACCAGTTAATGCAAAGATCCGTTGTGATGTCATTAAGATTTCCTGGATTTGCCAGAGATGACGTCATCCAGTTTACATGGCGGGTCATGAAGATTTATTTCAGCTTAAGTGATTATGAAGAGCACAAGACTCGCCAACCAGAAGACTTGAAGATTGACATGAACAGGTTCAAATCAATTTGGGACCTAATGTTGGGGATATAACCCCATGGTATGACCCGCCTAGGAGGGGCCGGGTTAGGAAGTTGGCAGATTCGCAGTAAGGCCTTAAACAGGCCGGAAGACCAAGACAAGCCTGGAGGTAACTTACCAGGTGGGCCGGGCGGAGGCCTATAGCCGGAAGGCGGTGTAAAACCCGGAGGCGTAAGCCGCTGGGAGATGGCTTGCTAGAGAAAGCAAGACGATTTAGGAATAAGGTCGGTTACTAGATGTAACCCGGCCCGGATTCTTGTAAGCCCAGGGCCTCGACCTGTACATATAAAGGAGAGTTCCCTGGGTGGCTCAAGGTATGAAACCATTGATCGAGAGCTAGGTCAAGCGAATCCGCTCCCTTGTAAACGATACTCAATCAATACAACTCAAGGCAGGACGTAGGCTTTTACCTCCTTTGAGAGGGGCCGAACCTGGGTAAACCCGTGTCTTTCGTCCCGACCAACCCCTTCGAGTTAACCGCCGTAGCGATGGCTTCACCCCTAAGTCCTTTCACTAGGACATCTGCCGTGATAAAACCACGACAGGACCCCCAAACCCTAACCTTTTCCTTTCTAGCCTCTTCGAATCTCGAGGACGAGATTCATTTTAAGTGTGGTAGGTTTGTAACATCCCGAATTTTGGAATGTTATATTAATAAATTGAATGATTGATTGTTTGATTGAGTGATTGAAATTGAGTGAAAATTTGAAACTTTTTGAAACTTTTGAATGAGAGGGAATAACATGACT
This sequence comes from Elymus sibiricus, assembly GCA_039707655.1. Taxonomy (NCBI): domain Eukaryota; kingdom Viridiplantae; phylum Streptophyta; class Magnoliopsida; order Poales; family Poaceae; genus Elymus; species Elymus sibiricus. The sequence continues at coordinate 43,572,341 of CM077671.1, forward strand.
TTCCCTTTTGCTTCTATATTCAATTTCATCCAATTCAAATCAATGAGAGAAGATGACATGACTTCTTCAAAAGGAAGGAATTGAAATGTTGGATTTGAAAACTACTGAAATGTTTTACTTGGAATTTATTTTCAATTTCAAAAGTTTGGATGAATACAAATGCCCTGACCAAGTTTTGAAAATATGAGAGGAGGAACATGACCCTCCAAACCAGGGGTATTTCTGTGAAACATTTGAACCCTAAAACCCAGGGAGTTATTTGAAAAATATTTGCAAAAAGAAATAAAACCAATTTAATTAGGCTTTTCTGAAAAATATTTTTTTAAAGTATTTAATTTGGCCGTGGAAAAATGTTCATCTTAGTGAATTTATTTTTCTGATAATGTTTGTATATAATACTTCTATATTTTGTTTAGTATTTATTTTCCTTTTATTTTTCTTTCCTGCTTTTAATAAAAAGGAAAAAACTTCTTTCAATAGGAAAACCCCGAGGCCCGCTTTGGAATAGAATCGGCCCGAATCCCTCTCGCCAGATCCGAATCAGTTTCGGATTGGCCGCCCGACCCCATCGCCGGTCTCCTTCTCTCTCTGACCGCCCGGGCGCACTGGCCGACAGGATCTCCCCGCGGTCTTCCCCTTCCTTTCTTCCTCCTCCTTCCTTGCCTCACCGGAGCCGCGCCGGAGCCCGATCCCTGGGGCGATTTCTTGCCGTCCGAGCACACCCGAGCTCTCCCTATAAAGCCCAAGTATCCCCCTCTCCGTTTCTGCCCGAATCCATAACCCCGAGGCCCTCCTCTCGCCGTGATTGCTCGCCGGAGTCCGTAGCAGCCGCCGCGCCTCGCCACACCATCCGCTCCACCCTGACCTCCCCGACCCCGTCCGAGCCCACCATCCACTCCGCCACCATCGTCCGCATCTCCCCGTGCTCTCGCACGAGCCCCATCCCCACAAGAGCGCCAACCCCGACGACCACCGAACGTCGCCGCCGCACCCGAGCTCGCCCTGCTCACCCCCGTCGCCCCAAGCCACCCCGAGGCCACTCTTGAGCTCGCCGTCATCCGCTGCATCTTCTGGTGGCCTCGCCGTCTTCGGAGGACCACTAGAGCGACATCCCCGAGCACCACCGAAGCCGCCGTCAACGTCGCCACCTCGCCGGAGCTCCACACCACCGCGGTAAGTCGCTGGGCTCCTCTCCTCCGTTAGATCTCAGATCGACGCGTAGGATTAGAAGATTTAAAGACGCGAAGCGTTTTCCTTTATAGTTCGGTCGCCCGCTCGTATCAACCGTGCACGCATAGGTCTCAGCCACTCCAGACGCGGCACGTTTAGCCTGTCCGATCGATAGTTTCTTTTTATTTTTACTTCTGTTTTCAATTTCGGAATTTGTTCTGTCTTTGTTTTCTTTAGTTGTTTTTGATTGATTCTTTTTGCATTGTGTCAAAAATTTATTCTAGTTTCTGTAGATATAAAGTTTGACCTTGTTTGAAAATTTTAAATTTAAATTCAAACAGATTTGATTCAAACACTAATTTGTGAATATCTTGAGTTTAAAAATAGATTTTGAGTTGATTCTTTTTGCTACTGATCACTTGTGACTTTGTTTACCAGTAGGTACAATTTGAGAATTTTTAGAATATTTGAAATTAGGGTTTCAAGCAAAACAGATTCTGTTTAGTTCTTTTTAGGTTTATTTCTATTCTTTTGTTTTAATTGTTTTTAATTTGTTTTCTTTTATATTAGTTGACAAGTTTTACTTTGTTTTCTGTTATTTAACAGTAGTATTTCAACAAAGATTATTTTATTTTATTCTTATTTATTATTATTTGGTTTTGCATGAAATCAATTCTAGTTCAATAATAACTTGCAAATTGATTTCATTGCTATTTTCCTATTTGAAAATACTTTCAATAAATTGTTTTATAAGATTTATTTATCTGTTAACTTTAGTTTAGACTAGAAAACAATTTTTATTACAGTTGAAATTGTTGGTGGTTTAATTCTAGGTTAACATTGTTTGGGTCATTGGAAGTGTTTAATAAAAGCTTTTCAATTAGTTCCTTTTTGCTAATAAAGTTTTAGGAGAAAATAATTTCTGTTAATTCCTTGCTTCATATTTTTGTTTCTGTTATTTTAGTATTTTATTGTTTTTCTTGTTGTTAAGTTTATTAGGCAAAAAAAACTTATGTTGTTTAGTGTATTGTTTTCATAGTTCTTAGTTGTTCTTCAAAAGTAATTCTTTTGCTAGTAAAATATTTACCAAAATACTTTTGTTAGATTTTACTTTGTTATTGTTTTGTTGCATTTGAAAATGGGTTATTTATAGGAAAACTATAGTTGGTTGTTTTGATGAAGTTTTGTTGTTTTAACTTTTGTCTTAAGTATTTCCTTCATCACAACCCTATTGTGTTTAGTTTTGTGTTGCTTCAATAGTATTGATTGCTAGAAGTGTTTGCTTATGAGTGCAATGTTTGACTATATAGATTTCATCGGAGAGTGACGAATAGTTCTATCAAGTTATTTTCTGAGAGCGATATTATCTTCATCAACAATACAGGAAAGTTCACTTTGATCATCTTACATTACCTATGTTTTATTTGCATTAGAATCAATCTCTCCATCATACATCCAGTAGGATATTGAGCTTGAACTTGTGGTAGTATCATGAGGTAGGAGAAACCCAACACCTTGTTACCATTGCCCGGGAAGGGACCTTACTTCAAAATTGCTACGCTTTAGTAGACGGGGTTTGGTTGTGAGATTCAGGAGTGTTGTGAGGTTAATTAATTATTTCAAGACCTACATGATGATCAAGACTTCAAGACTTCAAGGACCCAATATACCTCTGGGTGGATTGAACATGCATCTGGCAGCCTGATATCTATCATGGTTATGCCCGGGAATCCTGGTATCTACCTGTGATCATCCCGACGGAATGCCACCCAGGCTCAAAGAGATGGATGGATACTTCAAGGCCGGAAAGCTTACGTGTGCAACCGCAACTCATTTTGGGCCCTGGCTTGGTTGACCTTAGTCATGAATCTAGTAGGTCAGATTGCTACGAGATGTAGAAGAACGGTAGGATTGGATGGACACTGACTTTCTATCTGAGGATCGCTTTGGAAGACCATGTTTCGATTGTCTCGTTCTCAAACACCAGGTAGTGCGAGAACACAACGAGAGGATCGAATCTTGCGGGTAAAGTGTACGAACCTCTGCAGAGTGTCAAACTAATCGATTAGCCGTGTCCCCGGTTACGGACAACATGAGCACCGGAGATGATACTATCAGCCAGTCTCAGCACAATTAATAAATTATTGATGAGTGGGTCTATTAATTATTTTGGGACATGAGAATTGGTTGGCGGAACCATCTCATTAACAATCCACTTTTGTACTGATATTCCCTTTGACTCCTTTGCTGTAGGGAAAATAAAATCAACTTTTCTGCAAAAAAACTCAGACACAGAGCCACAAAGCCTTTTGCATATAGAATAGTCTTTATCATTTTTATCCTATGGTGATCTTGCCGGTACATTCAATGTACTGACCTACACGGCTGCAACGTCTCATGTTGCAGAAATATTTCTACGACGAGTAAGTGTACGATTTAGGGTTACGGTCTACACTCAAACTGCCGTTGGTGTTTATTGGGACTCCACTCCCGTTGACTGTTTCCGCTGAGATTTAAGAGGTATATATCAGTTTTACGTTATTTACGTGTGATTGCACTTTGATATATATACATTGATGTACTGTGTGTGCCAGCATACTGATCCGGGGATGGCACTGACACACAGAGGCTTGACTCGTTTTGAGTCGGGACGCTACACTATGTACTCCGCTTCACATGTAGAATCAGCTACTACGCTTTGCTTGGAACGGCACCAGCTTACCGCTCCACCATTCAGAATATATACGTATCCGGTTTGAGACTTAGAGTCATCCGGATCTGTGTCAAAGCTAGCATCGACGTAACCCTTTATGACGAGCTCTTGATCACCTCCATAAACGAGAAACATTTCCTTGGTCCTTTTCAAGTACTTAAGGATATTCTTGACCACTCTCCATTGTTCCATTCCTGGATCACTTTCAAAACTTCCGGCCATACTTATGGCAAGGTTGACATCTGGTCTCGTGCACAACATCGCATACATTATAGAGCCTATGGCTGAAGCATAGGGGATGACACTCATCTTTTCTCTATCCCCTGTAGTCGCTGGACATTGAGTCTTACTCAACTTCACACCTTGTAAGACAGGCAAGAATCCTTTCTTGGACTAATCCATTTTGAACTTCTTCAAAACCTTATCAAGATATGTGCTTTGTGAAAGTCTTATTAAGCATCTTTATCTATCTCTATAGATCTTTATGCCTAATATGAAAGCAGCTTCTCCGAAGTCTTTCATTGAAAAACTCTTGTTCAAATACATCTTCACGCTTTCCAAAAGTTCTATGTTGTTTCCAATCAGCAATATGTCATCCACATATAATATTAGAAACGCTATAGAGCTCCCACTCACTTTCTTGTAAATACAAGCTTCTCCATAAACTTGTATAAACCCATACGCTTTGATCACCTCATCAAAACGAAGATTCCAACTCCGAGATGCTTGCACCAGTCCATAAATGGATCGCTGGAGCTTGCACACTTTGTCAGCATTTTTAGGATCAAAAAAACCTTCTGGTTGCATCATATACAACTCTTCCTTAAGGAAACCATTAAGTAACGCTGTTTTGACATCCATCTGCGAGATCTCGTAATCGAAAAATGCAGCTATTGCTAACATGATCCTGACGGACTTAAGCATCGCTATGGGGGAGAAGGTCTCATTGTAGTCAACTCCTTGAACTTGTGAAAACCCTTTTGCAACAAGTTGAGCTTTATAGACGGTGACATTACCATCCGCGTCCGTCTTTTTCTTGAATATCCATTTATTCCGTATGGCCTTACGATCATATGGTAAGTCCTCCAAAGTCCACACTTTGTTCTCATACATGGATCATATCTCGGATTTCATGGCCTCTAGCCATTTGTTGGAATCCGTCCCACCATCGCTTCTTCATAGCTCGTAGGTTCACCGTTGTCTAACAACATGACCTCCAAGACAGGATTTCCGTACCATTCACGGGCGATACGATTCCTTGTCGACCTACGAGGCTCCATAGTAACTTGATCTGAATTTTCATGATCATCATCATTAGCTTCCTCTTCACTTGGTGTAGGTGCCGCAAAAACATCTTTCTGCATCGTGCTACTATCCAACTGAAGGGGCGGTTCAGTAACCTCATCAAGTTCTACCTTCCTCCCACTCAATTCTTTCGAGAGAAACTCTTTCTCGAGAAAGGACCTATTTTTAGCAACAAACACTTTGCCCTCGGATCTGAGATAGAAGGTATACCCAACTGTTTCCTTAGGGTATCCTATGAAGACGCATTTGTTCGCTTTGGGTTCGAGCTTATCAGGTTGAAGCCTTTTCACATAAGCGTCGCAACCCCAAACTTTAAGAAACGACAGCTTAGGTTTCTTGCCAAACCATAATTCATACGGTGTCGTCTCAACGGACTTTGATGGTGCCCTATTTAAAGTGAATGCGGCTGTCTCTAATGCCTAACCCCAAAACGATAGTGGCAGATCAGTGAGAGACATCATAGATCGCATCATATCCAATAGAGTATGATTACGACGCTTGGACACACCATTATGCTGTGGTGTTCCAGGTGGTGTAAGCTGTGAAACATTTCCACACTGTCTCAAATGCATGCCAAACTCATAACTCAGATATTCTCCACCATGATCTGATCGTAGAAACTTCATCTTCTTGTTACGATGATTTTCTACTTCACTCCGAAATTGCTTAAACTTTTCAAACGTTTCAGATTTGTGTTTCATTAAGTAAATATTTACTTAAATCATCAGTGAAGGTAAGAAAATAATGATATCCATCGCGCGCCTCAACACTCATCGGACCACACACATCAGATGTATGATTTCCAACAAGTCACTTGCCCGCTCCATTGTACCGGAGAACGGGATTTTCGTCATCTTGCCCATGAGGCATGGTTCACATGTATCATGCGATTCAAAATCGAGTGATTCTAAAAGTCCATCGGCATGGAGCTTCTTCATGCATTTTACACCAATATGACCTAAGCGGCAGTGCCACAAGAAAGTGGTACTATCATTATTAACTTTGCATCTTTTGGCATCAATGTTGTGAATGTGTGTATCACTACTATCGAGATTTAACAAGAATAAACCATTCACATTTGTTGCATGACCATAATAGATGTTACTCATATAAATAGAACAACCATTATTCTCTGATTTAAATGAATAATTGTCTCGCAATAAACAAGATCCAGATATAATGTTCATGCTCAACGCATGCACCAAATAACAATTATTTAGGTTTACTACTAATCCCGATGGTAATTGAAGAGCGAGCATGCCGACGGCGATCACATCAACCTTGGAACCATTTACGACGCGCATCATCACTTCATCCTTCACCAGCCTCCGTTTATTCTGTAGTTCCTGTTTCGAGTTACAAATATGAGCAACCGAACCGGTATCAAATACCCAGGCACTACTACAAGAGCTAGTGAGGTACACATCAATAACATGTATATCAAATATACCTTTGTTGACGTTGCCAGCCTTCTTATCAGCCAGGTACTTGGGGCAATTCCGCTTCCAATGGCCAGTCCCCTTGCAATAGAAGCACTCAGTCTCAGGCTTGGGTCCAGCCTTGGGTTTCTTCATGGGAGCGGCAACTTGCTTGCCACCCTTCTTGAAGTTTCCCTTCTTTCCCTTGCCTTTCTTGAAATTAGTGGTTTTATTCACCATCAACACTTGATGCTCCTTTTTGATTTCTACTTCCGCGACTTTTAGCATCGCGAATAGCTCGGAGATAGACTTGTCCATACCTTGCATATTATATTTCATCACGAAGCCTTTGTAGCTAGGTTGTAGTGAATGGAGAATTCTGTCAGTGACCATTTTGGGCGGAAGCTCGACTCCCAAATCAATCAAACGGTTGTAGTACCCAAACATTCTGAGTAGGTGCTCACTGACAGAACTATTCTCTTCCATCTTGCGGGCGAAGAATTTATCGGAGGTCTCATACCTCTCGATCCGGGCATTTGATTGAAATACTAACTTCAACTCTAGGAACATCTCATATGCTCCATGGAGTTCAAAATGCTTTTGAAGTCCCGATTCTAAGCCGTACAACATGGCACACAGAACTATCGAGTAGTCATCAGAACACGCCTGCCAGACGTTCACAACTTCTGCAGATGACACTAGAGGGGGCGGCGTGCCAAGCGGCGCATCAAGGACATAAGCCTTTTGCGAAGCCGTGAGGATAATCCTAAGATTACGGACCCAGTCCGCATAGTTAGTTCCATCATCTTTCAATTTAGCTCTCTCTAGGAACACATTAAATTCAGGGGAGCTACTGCGCGAGCCATTGATCTACAACATAATTTTGCAAAGACAACTTTAGACTATGTTCATGATAATTAGTTCAGTTAATCATATTACTAAAGAACTCCCATTCAAATCAACATCCCTCAGGTTGTCTAAGTGTGACATGATCCAAATCCACCAACCCAAGTCCGATCATCACGTGAGATGGGGTGGCTTCAATGGTGAATATCTCCATGTTGATCATATCTACTATATGACTCATGTTCGACCTTTCGATCTCCTGTGTCCCGAGGCCATGTCTGTACATGCTAGGCTCATCAAGTATAACCCAAGTATTCTATGTGTGTAAATCTGGCTTACACCCGTTGTATGCGAACGTAGAGTCTATCACACCCGATCATCACGAGGTTCTTCGAAACGACGATCCTTCGCAACGGTGCATACTCGGGGAGAACACAATTTGTCTTGAAATTTTAGTGAGGGATCATCTTATAATGCTACCGTCGTTCTAAGCAAAATAAGATGCATAAATAGGATAAACATCACATGCAAATCATATAAGTGACATGATATGGCCATCATCATCTTGTGCTTTTGATCTCCATCTCCAAAGCACCGGCATGATCTCCATCGTCACCGGCATGACACCATGATCTCCATCATCGTGTTGTCACGTGGTTGTCGTGCCAACTATTGCTTCCACAACTATTGCTAACTCATAGCGATAAAGTAAAGCAAGAATGGTGAAAATAAATTAAAGACAACCCTATGGCTCCTGCCGGTTGCCATACTCATCGACATGCAAGTCGTGATAATCAATACAAAACATGATCATCTCATACATCACATATATCACATCATGTATTTGGCTATATCACATCACAACATGCCCTGCAAAAACAAGTTAGACGTCCTCTACTTTGTTGTTGCAAGTTTTACGTGGCAGCTATGGGCAACTAGTAAGTGTTGGGGAACGTAGTAATAATTCAAAAAAATTCCTACGTGTCACCAAGATCAATCTAGGAGATGCTAGCAACGAGAGAGAGGGAGTGCATCTTCATACCCTTGAAGATCGCTAAGCGGAAGCGTTGCAAAGAACGCGGTTCATGGAGTCGTACTCGCGGCGATTCAAATCGCGGAAGATCCGATCCAAGCGCCGAACGGACGGCGCCTCCGCGTTCAACACACGTACAGCCCGGGGACGTCTCCTCCTTCTTGATCCAGCAAGGGGGGAGGAGAAGTTGAGGGAGAGCTCCGACAGCACGACGGCGTGGTGGCGGTGGAGCTCGTGGTTCTCCGGCAGAGCTTCGCTAAGCACTACGGAGGAGGAGGAGGTGTAGGAGGGGGAGGGCTGCGCCAGGGGCAAGGGGTGCAGCTCCCATGCGCCTCCCCACTATATATAGGGGTGGAGGGGGCTGGTTTCTTGCCCTCCAAGTCCATTGGGGCGTTGGCAAAGGTGGGAGGAAAGAAATCTCATCCTTTCCCTTCCCCACCGATTGTTATCCCCCCTTTTTAGGGATCTTGATCTTATCCCTTCGGGATATGATCTTATTCCTTCTAAGGGGGGATCTTGGTGCGCCTTGACCAGGGGTGTGGGGCCTTGCCCCCACTACCCACGTTCATGTGGGTCCCCCCATGCAGGTGGGCCCCACTCTGGAACCTTCTAGAACCTTCCCGGTACAATACCGAAAAATCCCGAACATTTTCCGGTGGCCAAAATAGGACTTCCCATATATAAATCTTTACCTCCGGACCATTCCGGAACTCCTCGTGACGTCCGGGATCCCATCCGAGACTCCGAACAACTTTTGGTAACCACATACAATTCCCATTACAACTCTAGCATCACCGAACCTTAAGTGTGTAGACCCTACGGGTTCGGGAACCATGCAGACATGACCGAGACACCTCTCCGGCCAATAACCAATAGCGGGATCTGGATACCCATATTGGCTCCCACATGTTCCACGATGATCTCATCAGATGAACCACGATGTCGGGGATTCAATTAATCCCGTATACAATTCCCTTTGTCCGTCGGTATGTTACTTGCCCGAGATTCGATCGTCGGTATCCCTATACCTTGTTCAATCTCGTTACCGGCAAGTCTCTTTACTCGTTCCGTAACACATGATCCCGTGACTAACTCCTTAGTCACATTGAGCTCATTATGATGATGTATTACCGAGTGGGCCCAGAGATACCTCTCCGTCACACGGAGTGACAAATCCCAGTCTCGATTCGTGCCAACCCAACAGACACTTTCGGAGATACCTATAGTGCACCTTTATAGTCACCCAGTTACGTTGTGACGTTTGATACACCCAAAGCATTCCTACGGTATCCGGGAGTTGCACAATCTCATGGTCTAAGGAAATGATACTTGACATTAGAAAAGCTCTAGCAGACGAACTACACGATCTTGTGCTATGCTTAGGATTGGGTCTTGTCCATCACATCATTCTCCTAATGATGTGATCCCGTTATCAACGACATCCAATGTCCATGGTCAGGAAACCATGACCATCTATTGATCAACGAGCTAGTCAACTAGAGGCTCACTAGGGACATGGTGTGGTCTATGTATTCACACATGTATTACGGTTTCCGGTTAATACAATTATAGCATGAACAATAGACAATTAACTTGAACAAGGAAATATAATAATAACCATTTTATTATTGCCTCTAGGGCATATTTCCAACAGTCTCCCACTTGCACTAAAGTCAATAATCGAGTTACATTGTGATGAATCGAACACCCATAGAGTTCTGGTGCTGATCATGTTTCGCTCGTGAAAGAGGTTTAGTCAACGGATCTGCGACATTCGGATCCGTATGTACTTTACAAATATCTATATCTCCATCCTGAATGTAACCACGAATGGAGTTGAAGCGGCGCTTGATGTGCTTGGTCTTCTTGTGAAACCTGGGCTCCTTGGCAATGGCAATAGCTCCAGTGTTGTCACAGAAGAGAGTCATCGGGCCCGACGCATTGGGAATCACTCCTAGGTCGGTGATGATCTCCTTCATCCAGACTCCTTCCTGCGCTGCTTCCGAAGCAGCTATGTACTCCGCTTCACATGTAGATGCCGCCACGACGCTTTGCTTGCAACTGCACCAGCTGACTGCCCCACCATTCAAAATATACACGTATCCGGTTTGTGACTTGGAGTCATCCGGATCTGTGTCGAAGCTAGCATCGACGTAACCCTTTATGACGAGCTCTTCGGCACCTCCATAAACGAGAAACATATCCTTAGTCATTTTCAGGTACTTAAGGATATTCTTGACCGCTGTCCAGTGTTCCATTCCGGGATCACTTTGGTACCTCCCTACCAAACTTATGGCAAGGTTCACATCAGGTCTGGTACACAGCATGGCATACATAATAGAGCCTATGGCTGAGGCATAGGGGATGACACTCATCTTTTCTCTATCTTCTGCCGAGGTCGGGCATTGAGCTGTGCTCAATCTCACACCTTGCAATACAGGCAAGAACCCCTTCTTGGACTGATCCATATTGAACTTCTTCAATATCTTGTCAAGGTATGTGCTTTGTGAAAGACCAATGAGGCGTCTCGATCTATCTCTATAGATCTTGATGCCTAATATGTAAGCAGCTTCTCCAAGGTCCTTCATTGAAAAACACTTATTCAAGTAGGCCTTTATGCTTTCCAAAAGTTCTATATCATTTCCCATCAACAATATGTCATCCACATATAAAATGAGAAATGCTACAGAGCTCCCACTCACTTTCTTGTAAATGCAGGCTTCTCCATAAGTCTGTATAAACCCAAACGCTTTGATCACCTCATCAAAGCGAATGTTCCAACTCCGAGATGCTTGCACCAGCCCATAGATGGAGCGCTGGAGCTTGCATACCTTGTCAGCATTCTTAGGATCGACAAAACCTTCTGGCTGCATCATATACAATTCTTCCTTAAGGAAACCGTTAAGGAATGCCGTTTTGACGTCCATTTGCCAGATCTCATAATCATAAAATGCGGCAACTGCTAACATGATTCAGACAGACTTCAGCATCGCTACGGGTGAGAAAGTCTCATCGTAGTCAACTCCTTGAACTTGTCGATAACCCTTAGCGACAAGCCGAGCCTTATAGACGGTCACATTACCATCCGCGTCAGTCTTCTTCTTAAAGATCCATTTATTTTCTATGGCTTGCCGATCATCGGGCAAGTCCACCAAAGTCCATACTTTGTTCTCATACATGGATCCTATCTCGGATTTCATGGCTTCAAGCCATTTGTTGGAATCCGGGCCCGCCATGGCTTCTTCATAGTTCGAAGGTTCACCGTTGTCTAACAACATGATTTCCAGGACAGGGTTGCCGTACCACTCTGGTGCGGAACGTGTCCTCGTGGACCTATGAAGTTCAGTAGTAACTTGATCCGAAGTTTCATGATCATCATCATTAACTTCCTCTCTAGTTGGTGCAGGCACCACAGAAACATTTTCTTGCGTTGCGCTACTCTCCGGTTCGAGAGGGGGTACAATTACCTCATCAAGTTCTACTTTCCTCCCACTTACTTCTTTCAAGAGAAACTCTTTCTCTAGAAAGGATCCATTCTTGGCAACAAAGATCTTGCCTTCGGATCTGAGGTAGAAGGTATACCCAATAGTTTCCTTAGGGTATCCTATGAAGACGCACTTTTCCGATTTGGGTTCGAGCTTTTCAGGTTGAAGTTTCTTGACATAAGCATCGCATCCCCAAACTTTCAGAAATGACAGCTTAGGTTTCTTCTCAAACCATAAATCATACGGTGTCGTCTCAACGGATTTAGACGGTGCCCTATTTAAAGTGAATGCGGCAGTCTCTAATGCATATCCCCAAAATGATAGCGGTAAATCAGTAAGTGACATCATAGATCGCACCATATCCAATAGAGTGCGATTACGACGTTCGGACACACCATTACGCTGAGGTGTGCCAGGCGGCGTGAGTTGTGAAACAATTCCACATTTTCTTAAGTGCGTGCCAAACTCGTGACTCAAATATTCTCCTCCACGATCAGATCGTAAGAACTTTATTTTCTTGTCACGTTGATTCTCTACCTCACTTTGAAATTCCTTGAACTTTTCAAAGGTCTCAGACTTGTGTTTCATTAAGTAGACATACCCATATCTGCTTAAGTCATCAGTGAGGGTGAGAACATAATGATAGCCACCGCGAGCTTCAACGCTCATTGGACCGCATACATCGGTATGTATTATTTCCAACAAGTTGGTTGCTCGCTCCATTGTTCCGGAGAACGGAGTCTTAGTCATCTTGCCCATGAGGCATGGTTCGCACGTGTCAAATGATTCATAATCAAGAGACTCCAAAAGTCCATCTGCATGGAGTTTCTTCATGCGTTTGACACCAATATGACCAAGGCGGCAGTGCCACAAGTATGTGGGACTATCATTATCAACCTTACATCGTTTGGTATTCACACTATGAATATGTGTAACATGACGTTCGAGATTCAATAAAAATAAACCATTAACCAGCGGGGCATGACCATAAAACATATCTCTCATATAAATAGAACAACCATTATTCTCGGATTTAAATGAGTAGCCATCTCGCATCAAACGAGATCCAGATACAATGTTCATGCTCAAAGCTGGTACTAAATAAGAATTATTGAGGTTTAAAACTAATCCCGAAGGTAGATGTAGAGGTAGCGTGCCGACGGCGATCACATCGACCTTGGAACCATTCCCGACGCGCATCGTCACCTCATCCTTTGCCAGTATCCGCTTATTCCGCAGCTCCTGTTTTGAGTTACAAATGTGAGGAACCGCACCGGTATCAAATACCCAGGAGCTACTACGAGCGCTGGTAAGGTACACATCAATAACATGTATATCATATATACCTTTGACGTTGCCGGCCTTCTTATCCGCTAAGTACTTGGGGCAGTTCCGCTTCCAGTGACCGGTTCCCTTGCAATAAAAGCACTCAGTCTCAGGCTTGGGTCCATTCTTGGGCTTCTTCCCGGCAACTGATTTACCAGGCGCGGCAACTGCTTTGCCGTCCTTCTTGAAGTTCTTCTTACCCTTGCCTTTCTTGAAACTGGTGGTCTTATTCACCATCAACACTTGATGTTCCTTTTTTATCTCCACCTCCGCTGATTTCAGCATCGAATATAACTCAGGAATGGACTTCTCCATCCCTTGCATATTGAAGTTCATCACAAAGCTCTTGTAGCTAGGTGGAAGCTACTGGAGGATTCTGTCAATAACCGAGTCATCCGGAAGATTAACTCCCAGCTGAGACAAGCGGTTGTGTAACCCAGACATTTTGAGTATGTGCTCGCTGACAGAACTATTTTCCTCCATTTTACAACTGAAGAACTTGTCGAAGACTTCATATCTCTCGACCCGGGCATGAGCTTGGAAAACCATTCTCAGCTCTTGGAACATCTCATATGCTCCGTGTTGCTCAAAACGCTTTTGGAGCCCCGGTTCTAAGCTGTAAAGCATGCCGCACTAAACCAGGGAGTAATCATCACTACGCGACTGCCAGGCGTTCATAACATCTTGAGTTGCTGGGAAAATGGGTGCGTCACCTAGCGGTGCATCAAGGACATATGCTTTCTTGGAAGCTATGAGGATGATCCTCAAGTTACGGACACAGTCCGTATAGTTGCTTCCATCGTCTTTCAGTTTGGTTTTCTCTAGGAACGCGTTGAAGTTGAGGGCAACATTAGCGTGGGCCATTGGATCTACAAGATAGATTGTAAAGACAATTTTAGACTAAGTTCATGATAATTAAGTTCATCTAATCAAATTATTTAATGAACTCCCACTCAGATAGACATCCCTCTAGTCATCTAAGTGATACATGATCCATATCGACTAGGCCGTGTCCGATCATCACGTGAGACGGACTAGTCATCAATGGTGAACATCTCCATGTTGATCGCATCTACTATACGACTCATGTTCGACCTTTCAGTCTCTCGTGTTCCGAGGCCATGTCTGTACATGCTAGGCTCGTCAAGTCAACCTAAGTGTTTCGCGTGTGTAAATCTGGCTTACACCCGATCATCACGTGGTGCTTCGAAACAACGATCCTTCGCAACGGTGCACACTTAGGGGGAACACATTTCTTGAAATTTTAGTGAGGGATCATCTTATTTATGCTACCGTCGTTCTAAGCAAATAAGATGTAAAAACATGATAAACATCACATGCAAATCATAAAGTGACATGATATGGCCAATATCATCTTGCGCCTTTGATCTCCATCTTCGGGGCGCGGCATGATCACCATCGTCACTGGCACGACACCATGATCTCCATCATCATGATCTCCATCATCGTGTCTTCATGAAGTTGTCTCGCCAACTATTACTTCTACTACTATGGCTAACGGTTAGCAATAAAGTAAAGTAATTACATGGCGTTTTTGATTGACACGCAGGTCATACAATAAATTAAGACAACTCCTATGGCTCCTGCCGGTTTTCATACTTATCGACATACAAGTCGTGATTCCTATTACAAGAACATGAGCAATCTCATACATCACATATATTTCATCACATCCTTTTGGCCATATCACATCACATAGCATACCCTGCAAAAACAAGTTAGACGTCCTCTAATTGTTGTTGCAAGTTTTACGTGGCTGCTATGGGTTTCTAGCAAGAACGTTTCTTACCTACGCAAAAGCCACAACGGTGATATGCCAATTGCTATTTACCCTTCATAAGGACCCTCTTCATCGAATCCGATCCGACTAAAGTGGGAGAGACAGACACCCCCTAGCCACCTTATGCAACAAGTGCATGTCAGGCGGTGGAACCAGTCTCACGTAAGCGTACGTGTAAAGTCGGTCCGGGCCGCTTCATCCCACAATGCCGCCGAATCAAGATAGGACTAGTAACGGCAAGCAAATTGACCAAATCATCGCCCACAACTACTTGTGTTCTACTCGTGCATAGAATCTACGCATAGACCTAGCTCTGATACCACTGTTGGGGAACGTAGTAATAATTCAAAAAAATTCCTACGTCTCACCAAGATCAATCTAGGAGATGCTAGCACCGAGAAAGAGGGAGTGCATCTTCATACCCTTGAAGATCGCTAAGCGGAAGCGTTGCAAAGAACGCGGTTCATGGAGTCGTACTCGCGGCGATTCAAATCGCGGAAGATCCGATCCAAGCGCCGAACGGACGGCGCCTCCGCGTTCAACACACGTACAGCCCGGGGACGTCTCCTCCTTCTTGATCCAGCAAGGGGGGAGGAGAAGTTGAGGGAGAGCTCCGACAGCACGACGGCGTGGTGGCGGTGGAGCTCGTGGTTCTCCGGCAGAGCTTCGCTAAGCACTACGGAGGAGGAGGAGGTGTAGGAGGGGGGAGGGCTGCGCCAGGGGCAAGGGGTGCAGCTCCCATGCGCCTCCCCACTATATATAGGGGTGGAGGGGGCTGGTTTCTTGCCCTCCAAGTCCATTGGGGCGTTGGCAAAGGTGGGAGGAAAGAAATCTCATCCTTTCCCTTCCCCACCGATTGTTATCCCCCCTTTTTAGGGATCTTGATCTTATCCCTTCGGGATATGATCTTATTCCTTCTAAGGGGGGATCTTGGTGCGCCTTGACCAGGGGTGTGGGGCCTTGCCCCCACTACCCACGTTCATGTGGGTCCCCCCATGCAGGTGGGCCCCACTCTGGAACCTTCTAGAACCTTCCCGGTACGATACCGAAAAATCCCGAACATTTTCCGGTGGCCAAAATAGGACTTCCCATATATAAATCTTTACCTCCGGACCATTCCGGAACTCCTCGTGATGTCCGGGATCCCATCCGAGACTCCGAACAACTTTCGGTAACCACATACAATTCCCATTACAACTCTAGCATCACCGAACCTTAAGTGTGTAGACCCTACGGGTTCGGGAACCATGCAGACATGACCGAGACACCTCTCCGGCCAATAACCAATAGCGGGATCTGGATACCCATATTGGCTCCCACATGTTCCACGATGATCTCATCAGATGAACCACGATGTCGGGGATTCAATTAATCCCGTATACAATTCCCTTTGTCCGTCGGTATGTTACTTGCCCGAGATTCGATCGTCGGTATCCCTATACCTTGTTCAATCTCGTTACCGGCAAGTCTCTTTACTCGTTCCGTAACACATGATCCCGTGACTAACTCCTTAGTCACATTGAGCTCATTATGATGATGTATTACCGAGTGGGCCCAGAGATACCTCTCCGTCACACGGAGTGACAAATCCCAGTCTCGATTCGTGCCAACCCAACACACACTTTCGGAGATACCTGTAGTGCACCTTTATAGTCACCCAGTTACGTTGTGACGTTTGATACACCCAAAGCATTCCTACGGTATCCGGGAGTTGCACAATCTCATGGTCTAAGGAAATGATACTTGACATTAGAAAAGCTCTAGCAGACGAACTACACGATCTTGTGCTATGCTTAGGATTGGGTCTTGTCCATCACATCATTCTCCTAATGATGTGATCCCGTTATCAACGACATCCAATGTCCATGGTCAGGAAACCATGACCATCTATTGATCAACGAGCTAGTCAACTAGAGGCTCACTAGGGACATGGTGTGGTCTATGTATTCACACATGTATTATGGTTTCCGGTTAATACAATTATAGCATGAACAATAGACAATTAACTTGAACAAGGAAATATAATAATAACCATTTTATTATTGCCTCTAGGGCATATTTCCAACAGTAAGAACAGTTCTTACCTACGCAAAGCCAGAACGGTGATATTCAAGTTGCTATTTAACCTTCTACAAGGACCGCCTCTGTCGAATCCAATTCAACTAAAGTGGGAGAGACAGACACCCGCCAGCCATCTTTATGCAACAAGTTGCATGTCAGTCGATGGAACCGGTCTCTCGTACGTGGACGATTAAGGTTGGTCCGGGCCGCTTCATCCCACAATACCGCCGAATCAAGACAAGACTAAGGAAGTAAGCAATCTGAACATCAACGCCCACAAACTCTTTTGTGTTCTACTCGTGCATGTTATCTACGCATAGACCTAGCTCTGATACCATTGTTGGGGAACGTTGCATGGGAAACAAAAATTTTCCTACGAACACCCAAGATCTATCTATGGAGATCAACAGGTTCGATAGGGAGAATGCATCTACATACCCTTGTAGATCTCTAAGCGGGAAGCGTTAAGAAACACGGTTGATATTGTCGGACGTCTTCGCGATCCAATCACGATCCATCCCACGATCCAATCACGATCCGTCCCGATCTAGCGTCGAACGGACGACACCTCCGCGGTCAGCACACGTAAAGCTCGATGACGCCTTCACCACCTTGATCCAGCGAGCGAAGGTGAAGTAGAAGCTTGAGTTCTCCGGCAGCACGACGGTGTGGTGGCGGTGGTGGTGGAGCTGTCCCGGCAGGGCTTCGCCAAGCAGTGACGCGACAGAAATGAGGGAGAAGTACTACGAGAGAGAGAGGAGGGCTGCGCCGTGGCTCTTGGGTGCGGCTGCCCTCTCTCCTCTCTAGTATATATAGGGGGAAGGGAGAGGGGGTGGCACCCTAGGGTTCCCCCCTAGGGGGGCAGCGCCCCAAGGGTGGCTTCGCCCCCAAGGAAGGGTGGCCGCCCCCTTTAGGGTTTCCCCCACCAGCCCCTTGGCCACATGGGCCTAGGTGGGAGGGGCGCCCAGCCCACCAGGGGCTGGTGTGGCCCCCTCTCAGCCCATGTGGCCTCCCGGGGTGGGTGGACCCCTTCCGGTGGACCCCCGAAACCCTTCGACACCCCCCGATACATTACCGGTGATGCCCGAATTATTTCCGGTGACCAAAACGGAACTTACCATATATCATTCTTTACCTTTGGACCATTCTGGAACTCCTCGTGACGTCCGGGATCTCATCTGGCCAATATATATAACTCAACTATACTATATCGTGACCAAACGTTAAGTGTGCGGACCCTGCGGGTTCGAGAATGATGCAGACATGACCGAGACACTCTCTGGCCAATAACCAATAGCGGGACCTGGATGCCCATACTGGCTCCTACATATTCCACGAAGATCTTTATCGGCCGAACCACGATGCCAAGGATTCAATCAATCCCGTATGCAGTTCCCTTTGTCCATCGATATGTTACTTGCCCGAGATTCGATCGTCGGTATCTCCATACCTAGTTCAATCTCGTTGCTAGCAAGTCTCTTTACTCGTTCCGTAATACAAGATCCCGTGACTAACTCCTTAGTCACATTGCTTGCAAGCTTCTTGTGATGCTGTATTACCGAGTGGGCCCAGAGATACCTCTCCGTCATACGGAGTGACAAATCCCAGTCTCGATCCACGCAAACCCAACAGACACCCTCGGAGATACCTGTAGAGCACCTTTATAGTCACCCAGTTACATTGTGACGTTTGATACACACAAGGCATTCCTCCGGTGTCAGGGAGTTGCATGATCTCATGGTCGTAGGAACAGATGCTTGACATTGATAAAGCAGTAGCAATAAACTAACACGATCAAATGCTATGCTTACGGTTGGGTCTTGTAGTCCATCACATCATTCTTCTAATGATGTGATCCCGTTATCAAATGACAACTCATGTCTATGGTCAGGAAACCTTGACCATCTTTGATCAATGAGCTAGTCTAGTAGAGGCTCGCTAGGGACATAGTGTTGTCTATGTATCCACACATGTATCGAGTTTCCGATCAATAGAATTCTAGTATGGATAATAAACGATTATCATGAACAAGGAAATACGATAATAACCGCTTTATTATTGACTCTAGGGAATATTTCCAACACATAACTTCTTCAACTTTGTCTTTTTTTTCTTTAGCGAAAACTTCAGCTTTGTCTTTATACATGGATAGAGACAGACACATGGCCAAAACGATCTTCACGGCGGCTTCCACACCATACATATAGTTTTTTGGATTGCCCCGGCCTCTGCATCAGAGTGATGCATGCAACCATATTATTAAACATAATATTCGAAAATGTCTGCGGTCAAGTATAATTTTTTTTAACACAGTACAGACGCAAGCACTCATTGATACGCGCATACACTCACCCCTATGAACGCACACACTACCGCATGAGCACCTCCGAGAGACTGAGCCGGCATATCATCTTGAGATTTACAAAGTTACCGTAGACGCCTCATCGTCGACGGAAACGTCTCCTCCCACTGAATGTGCATCGCCTGAAATGCTGAAATAAATCCAGGAATAATGCAAGCACCAGGACTTGAACTCTAGTGGACTGAGAATACCACTGTCCCTGTAACTATCTAACCACAGATTGATTCGCGTCTAATACAATCTCGGTCGGAGCTGAAATAAATTTCTGCGGCCCCATACGTACGTAGGAAACATATACGTACACGAACTAGCTGGTACACCATTTGTTACCGCCCTACGAAATGGTCCCGACACACCACACCACGACAAGCAATCTATCTAGGCATTAGCTTTTTTTTAGGGGGGAGGCCAACTTTATTGATCAAACTCCATTGATTGTGGGATACAATTTGGATCATGGGAGCGAGCAAGCCACATGTGACGCCCCTGGCCTAAAGAAAACGAAAATCTAGCTAGATTGTGAGCGTCTTTATTAAGCACTCGGCCTTCAAAAATAACTTTACAATTAAAAATTTCAGACCGGAGTCTAAATTCATGGATCACCGACCCATAGCTTCCATTGATTCCCTTGTTGATGTCTTGGATCAGTTGCTTTAGTCACATGCATAACGACATTATGTAGAAGAAGATCTTTCGCCAGAGCTACAACTCAGTTGCTCCAGTCGCGCCTCTCGGATTTAATCCTCAAGGCTAGGAACAGTCCTGCGGCATCGGGTCGATACGGCCTTCTCGGCACGTGATCGCCTCGAGCATAGCTGGGTCATGCACACCCGCAATCACTAGTGCTAAGCTGCCCAAGTATTCACCGTGTTCATCTCTGCAGACCGCGGCCGCGGTGCATCCCCTTCCACGTCTTTCAACAGCAACGTCGACATGAATTTTGGCAAAGCCCCAGGGTGGTGCCCTTGGTCGTTGTGTGCTTGGTCCGACTACTGAAATCACCGCTGCCGACGGTGTCATCTCCTTGACCCTTTCCAGGTCAGAGATAAAATTATGGATGAAGGAGAATGTTGCATGTGGGCTCTGGAATATCCTTCGTGAATAGCATTGTGTCTCGCCCACCAAGTAGCCCAGAGAGTAACAGCGAGCTTGACAAAGGACTCATGTGATAATGAGTTCAGTAGTGTAAAAAGCCACTGCTTCACGTTCGATTCTGTGTTGGCGATCATCTGCCCCACAAGGCCCTCGTCGATGAGAGCCCAAATGCACCGAGACATTGTGCACTCAATCAGAGAATGCCTCCATGAGTCCGGTGCACCACAGAGACCGCATGCGCTGGACGTTGACATATTGCGTTGTGCTCGAATATCTTGTGTTGGTAAAGATGGTTTAGAAAGTCTCCAGAGAAACATTCTAACCTTCGATGGTACTGCTACTTTGCTAGGCAGTTTGTTTGTTCGTTAGAGCATTGTAGACTGAACAAATACGAGCCAAGGGATGAATACAAATGTGTGATCCATTCGGCCCATGCACTACCGTGTTCCTCTTCTACACTCTACGTTGTGCATGCGTGCATGGAGGTATTCGTCGCGTATGTTGCTCTCTAGGAGACATGGAATGTTCTCGACCTCGTACCACCCATTTTGGCGCTATAGGACGCCGTTACCGTTCAGGAGTCGATAGCCGAAGGCGGCGCGCGCGTACTAATCGGCGAGGTGCGGCAGAGCGGGCAGCTCGGCCTCCGCCGCAGCCATTCATCGACGCACGGCCGGTGGAACGTGTGCCGGCACCCGGGCAGCCACCGGAGCTCGTCGCCGTCCTTGTATTCCGCCAGGCACACCGCGCACGTCGTGTCGCGCATGTCTTCCGGCGCCTGGCCACCTTCGACCGACGCCCCGGCAGCAGCCTTCGGGCTCTGAGATTTGCCCCGTCTGCTCGCCGCCGACGAGTACACCGTGGTCGGGAACGCGGCCAGGACGGCCTCGTCGATCCCGCACGGCCGCCCTAGGCCGAGCTCGAGGTCGAGGATGCTCCGTTGTGACGGCGACGCGCGGTGTGCCTGGCGCCGGTTGGAGCAGAGGAAGGTGAAAAGGGAGACGACAAGGAGCGCGGTCATGGAGGCGCTGATCAGCAGCACGGTGGAGCCGGTCATGGTGGCCATAGGAGCATGTACTACAATACAACCTGGCTGTGCCACTTCTATATGATTGGTTTGTCCGTGCGTGCGTCGAGCTGCCGGCCACGTCACGGTCGAAGATGGTCGAGATCGAATCAGATCTCTGGCATCAGCTCCGGGCATACATATATACTCGAATCACTGCCAAGGAATTAGCCCGGTCCAAATCCAAATTAACGCGCTAATTGTAATTGGCAAGCTAATTAGGCGTCACGTACGTTTGACTATTATGAAATTACCAGTGGTTTCTCGTCAAAGTAATACTTTTATATGATTGCTTGTTGCATACGTCAATGATTCACGTGCCAGTAGTTTACTAATACGACCACCTTCAACTTTCCAACGAAAAGGAGCCTGCAGATTGGCCTAGTACTACCTGTTTTGTAGGGTTCGTGCGTTTAGCCTGAAAGAAACAAAGAGGCTTAATTTGTGAGCGGTTGAGCGGTTCGTAACCAGTTGGTTAGCTGCCCGTGTTTGGAGACTCTGTAATTTGTTAGCAGTACTACTCTATGTGTCATGGACGGAGCTACATGAATACATGGGTGTACACCCAATATATTTAAAATAAAAATAGTATATATGTAAATCGTTAAAACATATGGTTAAATTTGTACATTTTTTAAACTACATATCATTTAATAAATATATGGTTAAATTTATACATCAGTGCTCGCGTATAATTAAATTTGTACTCTAGAATTTTCTAAAGATGTGTTTTCCTAATTATATAGTACAACCAATATTACAATATTATGGGTTTCAGAGATATCTAACATAGATATGTATAAACTTCATAATTCACAAAAAGTATTATTTTTTTGTTATAATGTGGAAATTGAATTCAGCGCAACTCATGAGTATTTTTTTCAATGATATACATTACAAAATAATTAATTAATAATAAAACTAATATTTAACATGATTTTTTTGATAAGTATGTCAAATAAGTAATGAAAAATTATACTCTTAGCACGGTAATATAGTATGTATAAAATTTTAGTATAAAATATGTATATATCATGAGGAGTTGGTCAATAAATAAAACTGAAATTGATAATCTCAGTTTTTCTTTAAAGATATGTACACCCACATTTTAAATATTGGCCATTAAGGCGCCGATTAGTACCGCGGTGGAGCCGGGCATGGTGGCCACAGGAGCATGTACTACAATAAAACCTGGCCGTGTCACTTTTATATGATTGGTTTGTCTGTGCGTGCGTCGAGTTGCCGGTGACGTCACGGTCGAGATCAAATCAGATCTCTGGCAGCTCTGGACAATTATATGTACCCACCGCCAAGGAATTAGCCCGGTGCATATCCAAATTAACGCGGTAGTTGTAACTGGCAAGGTAATTAGGCATCACGTATGTTTGACTATTATGAAATTACCGGTGGTTTCTCGTCAAATTAGTACTCTTATACAATTGCTTGTTGCGTGCGTCGATGATTCACGTGCCAGTGGTATACTAATACTCCTTGTACGTAAAATACGGCCACCTAGTATACTAGTTATTTTGCGGGGTTCATGCGTTTAGCCTGAAAGAAAGAGGCTTAATTTACGAGCTGTTCGTAACCCATTGGCTAGCTGCACCTTGGAGACTATGGAATTTGTTAGTAGTGGGAGTAGTACTACTATGTACTCTGTGTGTGGCGTGGTCTCGTGAAATGAAACCGGGAGCAAAATTTTGGCGGTCAAGAAGGGGTTGCCGTGGCTTGTGCTGGTTAATGAAGACCGTTCTTTCAAATCTGGTGAATTTTTCTCCAAGAGACAATCGACTGTTTTTTTCATTTGGTGCACAGTCACTTTTCTTCCTGCACAGATTGTTTTCGAGATTCCTGCTCACATTTTGTTGCTGCGAGCTCTTATTTTCATTCTGTTTTGTTGCTTCTTGCACACAAGCTTTTCTCATTAACTACGACAAGGGGCAGGGGAGAGAGGGAAGCTCGTCATCGCCGGCGAGGCCACCCCATCCAGGTGACGCCACGGCGATCGACGTAGAGGTGATGCAAACCTAGGGGGCGCGTACATGTTTCTTGGCTATTTCCGTTTGCATGCCCTCCCCGCCCGGACGTACCACCGACGACGGGAACTCGATGCGATTCCAACAGTGTTCAAGGGCGGTCGAAGATGAGACAAGGTGATTTTGCTCCACTGAATTTCCCTTGTCTTCATCAGCCCACCCCTGTTTTGAGATTGTCGTTTGTCATTTCCTCCTGCCCGGTAACAATAGGACCATATGCATAACCTAATGGGTTCGTGAGGTGGGGTTCATGGATCCAGAGATTGACTTGTTTGTGGAAAACCTACCTGAGTGACATTTAAACTTTGTGGCCCACAAGACATGGTTGGATAGGTGGGCATGCCATTCATGGGCTCGTTGTGGGCGACACTGCTGAGACATTTATGGATCAAACCTCCGTTAACGAGGAGTGGGATAACGATAAGTCTACACTCACTAAAGTTGGATGTCCACGAAATAATCCAAGTGTCAGTTTGCTTTCGTGTTAAGGGTGCAAATGGGTACCTTTCATGGTATTCTCTAATTGGCACTCTTTAATTAGTTCAACTAGAACTATATTTTTAGAATTTACGTAAAATTTAAATTTTTAATTCATTTGCTTTAACTAAGGAGATTCCTTTGGGATGGGGATGGGAGGCTATCCCCATCCCAAAGGAATTGGGATGGAGTTGCGGCGCCGATGGCCATTCGCAATCGCCGGAAAATAGTTACTAGTAGTAGTATAAATAATCAACTAATAAGGCACGCTTCCCTGTCTTAATCGCCTACCTAAGCATCCAATTCCTCCATCATTATTCTATTAGGAGACGTGCTTTTCTTTTCTTTACTGGTGAAATTTTGCAGGCTCTTTTCTCTGTCAAATCAAAGCAAAAGAAGTGGATAGTCATAAAAATTGAAGAGAAAGGTCCCAGGAATACAAATACTACTGTATATCTCATCAGGGAATCGTGCGCGCAGCAAGCAACGAACAATTGGTGGCAGGAAAATGTAAAAGTTGAACGCTGAGGCATGGTCATCGTCATTACCATTGCCTTTGTGGTTGACGGCCGAGATTCGATCCGACCATGAGGTGGCCGTTGGCGCAAATCTAAACACACGCAGAAAGCATATATATACGTATGTGGCACGGTCGTCAGGTTGCCCCTGCTTGCTGTGACAGTTACTGTTGCGAGTTGCGACCATGTCAAGGGACAGCGTGCTGATCGGCGCGTCCATGGCTCTGCTCGTTGTGCTCTCCCTCGTCACCTTTTTCTGCTCCAACCGACGGCGAGCGGCGCAGAGCTCGTCGCGGCAGGGCGTCGTCGACATCGAGGTCGGGGACGGCAGGTGCGCCGCTGCCGCCGCGGTGCTCGACGAGGCCGTCCTGGCCGCGTGCCCGACGATGGTGGACTCCTGGTCGATTTCGATGTCGATCCAGCGTCAGGCGGCGGCTACCGTCGAGCGGACTGCAAAGGAGGAGGAGCGCGGGTGCGCGGTGTTCCTTGCGGAGTACGCCGATGGCGACGAGCTGCGGGTGCTGCCCGGCTGCGCGCACGCGTTCCACCGGCGGTGCGTCGAGCAGTGGCCCCGGCGGCGGCCCAGCTGCCCGCTCTGCCGCACGTCCCCGCAGAGCAGAGCATCGCCGGTGCATGCTAACCGTCAGAGCGTCAGCAGCATGCCGATGTAGCCTGTCGAGAGCCGGGACCCTTCCGGCCGGATAGCGGCAATATGCGTCGTCGTACTCGATGCGTTGTACGGAGCAATTCATGACCATCTACGTGCCGGATGATGTATAGAGTACATTCATTCCTTTTTTTTTCATGATAATACGTGTCTCATTCATATCATAAAGATTAAGTTACAAGTTACGTAAAGATCGACATGACAAAATTAAAAAGATAGCAGATCACTGCTGAGCTTGACACCAACGTCCGTCACCTGTCTCCGATACTACCATAGCAACCACCAGAGAAAAAATGACGGATCACCTCCTCACCCGAGCTCGACACGGCTTCATCGCTGATATGCAGCTTTGCGGACCTCCAAGGTGGCTCACCAAAGATGAAGCCATTGCCGTTGAACGCAGTGATGGACCCAGGAATTCAAATTAGCCGGGGCGAACATGTTAGGGCAAAAAAAAAAACACAAATGCAAGTGTTTTCAACTCAATAAATGACCTCCAAAGATTCAGTTTCAATCTGTATAAGATTCAACTACTAAGAAGATGGGAAATTATATAAAAAACAACATCTTAGAAACCTCTAACACGGTTTCTTATTGCCTGAACACTCATTTGTTGTAACAACATGACCCAAAACTCCAAGCAAAACCTATAACATGTAAAAAAAGATGTATCCAAATCTCATTGCCTACTAGCATGGTCCTAAAGATGAGCTAGGGATTGTAATTTGGGAGGCAGTGTGTGGGAATTTTTCTCCAATCCAACATTACTGAATCGAACGATTCAGCACGCTACAGTACGTGGTGTTTGGTTCCTCAAAAAGCCCACAAACTAACTAAAGAAGGAGACCGTGTTAGGCCCACAACTAACTAAAGCCCACAAAGTCCAGCCGTCTAGGCCCATCTTCTCTTTCTTCTTCCTCAGGAACATAACTATTTGACAGAAACAGATCTCATCGTCAATGGCGCTGCTCCCCTTTGACTGGGGTACCCTGCTCTGCACCAGGAGAGCCAGGGCGGCCGCCCCTGCTCGCCCCAATGGTAGGTCCGCCACTGGTTGAATGAATCAGACCGGGGCAACATTTCGGACACGCCATCGAACTCCAGATCTGGCACCCCACCACGACTAAGATGCCGAAGGAGGAAATCATACCTGACATCCATCAACCACGAACCCAGCACACGTTTCATCTTTCAGATGTCGTCGATGCAGACCACAATCTGCATCCGCTCCTGAACTACCTCCCAAGCTCCGCGTCGACGCTGGAGCAGGCGCCGTCCCAACGACGGAGCCCGAGGAAACTGTCCACCACGACGATGCCGTCGCCGCCACAATATCTCCGCTTGAACAAACTGATTTCCAAATCCATCACCGGCCATAGAGACGACCGCCTCGCCGGAAAAGAATCCAGAGCTTCTTTATTCAACATCGTCGTCGCCGCCGTCGAAGCCATGACATCGGACGATCCAAAAAACCTAAGCTACTAGGGGCCTAAAACCTATAGCAAAAACGATCCGCACGCGCGGGATCCGGCGGCTCCCCTCCCGACCGACGACCAAAAAGTCACCGGCCAAGGAGCCGGAAATTGGCTCTCTTGACGGTGGCGGCGGCTACGGTTTCTTGCCGCTGACCAAACCCGCGTCGGAAGAAAGAAATAAAACACTTCGAGATCAGTTTGCGAGTACATTCATTCCTTTTGGATTGCTATAACTGCAGAAGCTTTCTGAGTTCGATACGTACACGTCTTTTTTTTTTTGATGAGATACGTACGTACTCTATCTAACCGCGTGGCAAAAGTTCATCAGCTGAAATCATCAATTGTTGTTTTACCCCTTTTTCAATTTGTCCATATGGGCTTGGGCAAGGGACGGGAACTTTTGGTTCCTGAGTGTATATACACCTACTAGGAAAATTGTTTGTGCGTTGCAACGGGAGAAAAGGTAGATTTTGTCATTATGCAGAATTCAGATCGACGTGACAGCGCATACACCATTGTGCACGATTCTACCAGAGGTCCGTCTCTTGTCCGCTGTCCACCATCACCATGATGACCCCACACGCAGCAGGGCGCGGCAACCTTGGTAAGCGTGCAGCCCACCATGCCAAGCGAGGTCGAGAAGGTCCTCGAGGCACCGGATAGGCGCCCAGCGTTATCTCCATCCTCTTATAGTCCTCACTAAATTACCTCCAAAAATCCTTGACCCCCTACACAAAGCCTTTACGTTCATTAACTAATACTCCCTCCGTCCGGAAATACTTGTCTTAGAAATGGATGTATCTAGACTTATTTTAGTTATAGATACATCCATTTTATTCATTTCTATGACAAGTATTTCCGGACGGAGGGAGTATAAGGTATGGAGAACAAAAATAATCATGATACTACTTGTTAGGAGTAGTATGCTTGACTGACAAAACAAATGGACAATGCATGTTGTTGAACTGATGTCGTTTGCTAGTAATACTTGACTGATGAATTCCACCACTTCAATTCCATGACCATATATCATTTGCTCATATAGTAGACCACTATATCAAACATTTTCTTTATATTAGGGATGTTTTAGCTTGTGTGTATATAATTTTAATCTTATTACATAATTATAAGTTAACTCAAGGAAGGAGGCAACACTTGGGAGACCAGGGAGAGATGAAATGTCAAACATGAAAATATTCATATTATTTTATTCATCAATACACAATATTAATTCATTGATCAACATGTACTAAAAATATAATCTATTGAGCTAGGCAGATCAGGAATCCAACCTCAAAAGATATTAATTCATTGATTCTTCATATCCTTGTGATTCCATCCGTGAACAAAGTACTATCCAATAGATTAATGTGGGATTACGGAAGAAAAGTAAACCTGAAAATCGAATCAGCCTTGTTAGTTAGCTCATCATCCGCGCCACGGCCAAGCTGTTCAAAGTGAACCTCCAAAAGTGGAATGGAAAACTCTTGTCCCTCATTCATAATGTTGCTGCTGTTATCTAGATGGCTATTCAAGACTTGCAATATAGCACGGTGCAAAGGGACCGGTAGGCATTGATCTTCCCGACAATCTCCCATAAACTGAAGAAAAACAGAAGATCCACATGAGCCTCTCCTAAATTGTAACACGGGTACTTTTGATTTTCTACTTCTCAAAATCTACAATCCTATTACATATCGAGAAGATAGTAACTTCTGCCAAGAAAATAATTCTAGGAAATTATACACTTGCACTCACTTTGCGTTGCACTTAAAACCATTTGCACATCAAGTAAATGACAATTAGCTCCCATGGCACCACCTTTCCTAATCTGAAAACAATGTATAATCTAAGGAAATATGTGTGTTTCTTTGATATAACAGAACTCCTACCCTCCTGTCCATGGATCCCATAGTACTGAACAATATGAACTAATTGAGTTAAGCGACAGAGAGGAGGAAACATATTTTTTGCGAATAAAGGAGGAAACATATTTGTCTTTATTCTAGAAAAAAGTACCTAAGTTTCTAGGACATTGTTGTAGGTCAGTTCTCTTGCAGCACTATCTGACAATCGCAATATTACAGTTTATTCTGTTACTTCAGGTAAGATTTCCCATTGAGCAGCTGACTGTAATATTAAATTTATTCACTCTAGTATTAAGTGTTCAATTATCCCAGAACAACAAACTATAATCAGAGTCCCAAAAAAGTGCGGCTATGTGCTGACAGTAGCCATTCATAGGAGATCGGACATGAGCTTATTAACAGCTGGCTCGTATGCAGTTAGGCGCTGCATGCTATGATTTCTCCGTTCTTAATATAATTACATGAAGCAATTGGCTCCAAAGCTTATAATCTAATGTGTGCTCGTGTCATCAGTTTCTCACCTAATCTGACTCTGAACATTATGTTACCTCACACTTCAAATATCTTGCATCTACTAATTGCATCCATGCATGCAACTTCAGGGTGGAAGAAACACATAGGATTAAGGTTGGACGAAACAAACCTGAGGATATCAGTACAACTCAAATTTACCTGTGAGCAGCGGCAGAAATAAGTACCCAGAATTCATGGTAATTAACTTGTTGTTGGAGGAAGCTGACGATCCATCCTGGTCTTTTACCCCGCGGAGGAAAAGAGATCAGATCACATCACTGCATCTGGTGAACCTGAGCTACAGGCTTGCTTGGAAAATTGGAATTAGTACTACCACTACTAATTATTTGTTATCCATATGAGGTGAGCAGAGGAGAGCTATAGGGGCACTAAACCAGAAAGATTGTTCAGGTTTTAATATAATCAAACAATCAGAATGTACAAAACATGAGCAGTGTATCAATGAAGACTTTCACATTAGTGCCACCCTAGCATCAGAGTAGGTATTAGTTTAATTAAGGAACGATACAGTAGACAGTCCGTATGCTGCATGTGAACGACACAGATAATTGATCGAATCCTTGTGACATGCACTCTAGCTAGGACATCTCTGAACAAAGTTTCAGTGTTCTCACGCGCTAGTGCAGTAAGCAGCAAACTGGGCATCAAATTCGTGAGGAACAAAACTCACCACGGCTGGACGGTGCAGCCAGAGCATGGGAGAGAGATGAAGGGGGCGCTACCTCGACGAGCTCCATGGCGTTAGAGCAACGCGTGCCGCGAAGATGCACACGGTGGTCTGCGTGCGTGAGGAAAACACATCAGGAAGAGGCCGAATCGAAACGAAGAGAGGGGAAGAGAGAGGCGGGGAGGAGAAGAGGGACCTTGACGAGCTCCAGCGATGAGGAGACCTTCCATGGCTGCGGCTGCTGTGGGTTCGGAGCTCCATGGCGGCGTCGCGGGAGAGAAGAAGCGCACGGAGGAAGGCCCTCCTCTGCCGGTGCGTGGTCGTGGAGAAGGAGCTAGAGGTGGATCTAGCTGGCCTTGGTTTTCAGCGAGGTGCACGAGCTCACCCGGAGCCGAGCTCGCACGCTCCGCATCGGCACCTCGGCCGTATGTTTCCTGGCTGTCCGGCGGGACGATCCTCATAGATGCTCCCCGTTCACTCCAGCAGGCTCCTCCTCACCCCAATCCTGTCAAATCCCACCGCCTCATCAACACCCGCAGGATGAGCAGATCCCACTCGCGGAAGGCAGTCACCAGAACCAGCGACAAGCAGCGGTGACGCCGGTCGCCGCCGCGGCGTCGAGTTTCGCCGGCGGTGGAAGGACGCGTGGGAGGGGGCACTTGGGGTAGGGGTAGGCGCGAAGACAGGGCAGGTTACGGCTGAGCGATGGTGGGGCTCGTTCCGGCGTCGCGACGGTGAGGCAGGGTCTGGCGGCGCACAGCAGCGTGGCAGGGGGTGGCGGCGCACTTGAGGTGGAGATGAGATGGGAGGGGTCGTGCGGGTGGGTGGGTTCGCCGACGTTCTGTCCGCCGCGCTATCCCCGGCCGGTGACCTGTCCGCCGCGCTCTCCCTGGCCGTTGACCCCGCTCAAAGCAGAGCCAGCTCGAAGCCGAGCCGCCAGTACGCCGGAGACCCCGCCGCCGACGGATTCGCGCGGCGAGGGGAGGAGGAGAAGGGGGGGGGGGGGGGGGGGGGGAAGGAGGAGGAGGGGCGGACGCTGCCGCGCAGGCGACGAGATGCGCCGGAGAGACGCTGCCGAGGGGGATTTGTATAAAGGGACCGCCTAGAACTCAGCTGACTGAGACATAGTTTGGTCTCAGTCAGATTTTAAACTACCATTTCTTTGTCGCTCAGCCACCCTCTCGTCCCCCCGTCTGGTTTGTTGGGCTGGGCTGATCCACTTGGTTGTAGTTGCTTTGTTTTTTCTTTCTTTTTATATGCAGGATGTGTAGTTGCTTTGTTAGGCCTCCTTGGACTTGTTTTTTCTATGCTGGCTACGTCTTTCTCTCTCTCTCTCTCATTGTATGACAGTCTGATGCAGTTGTTTTTCTTTCCAACAACTGTGTGTTCTTAAACAAAACAATGTGTTGGTTTCTTATGGGAAACACCGGAGTTGCGTTGTGTGTGTGTGTGTGGGTGTGGGTGTGTGTGTGAAGAGTAGCTAGAACGTGCATGCCAGTGAATATAATTTCATAAAACCAAGCACAGAAAATAACCCAAAAATATAAATTAAAATGTTCTATAAAAGGGGAAACATGATAGAATCTACATATGTGATGCGAAGATAAAAAGTTGGACAAGTTGTAAACCCTTCATGCTTCGCATTTGTAGTCACTTTCTATGCATGTAGTTGCGCCCGGGTTACAACGCTTGCAATTGCATGCGTAGTGATGGATATGCAATTGGACCGACAACCCTTCTTTTCACTTTAGTTGCAGTCTTTTGTGCCCATCCAGTTGCAGTTGGGGTACAATGCTTGTAGTTGCATGCCTATTGGTAGACATGCAACTCGCACAACAACCCCCTCCCCCGACCTTAGTTGCAGTCGCTTTGTGCTCATGCAGTTGCAGTCAGGTTATAACAGTTGCAGCTGTATGTCTAGTGGTGGACATGCAACTAGCCCAAAAAAAAAAACCTCCGGGCCCAAGTCGCACTCGCTTTGTGCCCATACAGTTGCAGCCGGGTTACACCGTTTGCTGTTGCATGCCTAGTGGTGCTTATGCAACTCGCACAACAACCCCCAACCTCGGTTGTAGTCATTTTGTGCTCATACAGTTGCAGTCGGGTTATTACAGTTGCAGCTGCATGTCTAGTGGTGGACATGCAACTAGCCCGGAAAAAAAAACTCCCGACCCTAGTTTCACTGGCTTTGTGCCTATGCAATTGCAGTCGGTTTACACCGTTTGCAGCCGTGACCCTTGAAAACAAAAATGAAGGTAGAAATAGATTTATCTAGTTGTACATTCCAAAATTCACAAAATCTCATCCATTTTTTGGAAAAAAAGCCTCATCCAACTAGAATTAGTTTCAGGTGTTTACATATAAAGAATGAAAAAAAGTAACAAAAACTAGAAAAAGAAAAAAGAAAAGAAATCAAATGATAACAATAGAAAAAAAATGCAGCCAAAATAGAAGAAAGATTAGTCACCGGAATGAGGAACGACATGGTAGTTTTTCCCTATTAACCTGTAGACATAAGAAAAACTAACAAAAAAGTAGACATGTGTGTGGACTGTGGTAGCTAGGTAGTGCATGTCGCTACAGCGCGGACAAGCAGGCCGACAAAACGAAACAACTTGGGCTGCCGCATGCGCGTCGCTGCATGAAAAAAAAGCACGCACAAATCTTCACACCTTTAGATCGGAAGGCCAGGAAAGTGAATGGGACCAATTTATTTCTCAGCTAGTTGAGTTTTAGCAAAACCGTAAAACAAAGTCGTATTGTCTCAATGTACAATTAACCACTATATGAGGTGATTTCTTATTACCAATCTAGTCTCCACCCTCTGAAGTTGGATGTTGACCAGAATCCTCGTCTGGAATGCATTTTTGTTACGTGTGCAAATGGGTACCCTTTAGGGTATTCTCTAACCCCTATTTAGTTCAAAAATGAACTACTCCCTCCTTTTTTATTTATTTCGCATATTAGCTTTGATCAAAGTCAATCTTTGTAAGCTTTGACAAAATTTATAGACAAAAATATTAACATATACAATAACCTCATATAGATTTGTTACAGTAAATGTTTATATTGTTTACTATAAACTTGGTCAGACTTTACGAAGTTTGACTTTAGTCAACTCTAATATGCAGAGTAAATAAAAACGAAGAGAGTATATTTTTAGAAGATACATAACTTTTAAAATCCTAATTCATTTGCTTGAACTAAAGAGACGTTCCTAGAGTACCACTAAGGGTCATAAATTTGCATTCCTAGTTCCTGTCACATCAAACTGCAGTTAAATATTTCATTTACCTAGCTTTATCATTCATAATCTAATCAATCAATGAATAAGGCGTGCTTCACCGTCTTAATCACCTACTTAAGCATCATGTTCCTCCATCATTACTAGTGATTAATTACTATACTATCAGCAGACAGACATTTCTGTTCTAGCTGTCGCATTTGCATTAGCGAACATGCCACGACACCCTCTTCTTTACTGGTTAAGATTTGCAGGCTCTTTTTCTTAGTCAAATCAAACGAAAAACCAATAGTCGTAAAAAATTGAGAGAAAGGTCCCAGGAATATAAATACTACCGTATATATATCTCAACAGGGAATCGTGCACGCAGCAAGCAACGAATTTGATGACAGGAAAAGGTAAAAGTAGAACGCGAGGCTTGGTCATCGTCATTACCATTGTCTTTGTGGTCGACGGCGGAGATTTGATCTGACCGTGAGGTGGACGGTCGCGCAAATCTCAACGCATGTAGAAAGTATATATACGTGACAGAGGCAGTGGCGAGATCAGGTTGTCCCTGCTTTGCTGTGCTGTGACGGTGCAATTTGCAACCATGTCAAGGGACAGCGTGCTGATCGGCGCCTCCATGGCCGTGCTGCTCGTGCTCTCCCTCGTCACCTTCTTCTGCTCCAACCGACGGCGAGTGGTGCAGAGCTCGCCGCCGTGGGTCGTAGACGACAATCAAGACATCGAGCTCGGGCACGGCAGGTGCGCCGCCGCGGGGCTCGACGAGACCGTCCTGGCCGCGTACCCGACGACGGTATACTCCTCGTCGATCCAGCATCAGGCGACGGCTACCGGCGGTGAGCGGACTGCGAAGCAGGAGGAGCGCGGGTGCGCGGTGTGCCTGGCGGAGTACGCCGACGGAGACGAGCTTCGGGTGCTGCCCGACTGCGCGCACGCGTTCCACCGGCGGTGCGTCGACCAGTGGCTCCAGCGGCGGCCCAGCTGCCCGCTCTGCCGCATGTCGCCGCAGGGCAGGGCATCACCGGCGTATGCTAACCGTGAGAGCACGGTGTAGGCTGTCGAGAGTCGGGACCGTCCCGGTCGGATAGCGGCAAGGTGTGTCGTGATCATCTAGATGTAGAGATGTCCTGTACGGAGTCGCCATGTAGCTAGGGCAGAGTACACGTAGGTAAGCTACTAGGTAGGTCGTCATGGCCATGCGACCATGACTCCTTCTCTCTATGAAGACAAAGCTAAATTTAGAAGCTAGCTCGGACATTCATTCCTGGACCGCATAAGCTTTTGAGTATGACACGTAATCTATGTAACCGCCTTGGAAAAGGTTAACTAGGGCATCTCAAGAGCGGCACTCTCAAATCGCTGCAATCATCTGGACTATAGGTTTGGACGTGTTTTATTATTTAACCCGGGCTTGTATCGGTCCATCTAGCTGTTCGAGCGTATTTTTTCCGGAATACAAGAGACAAATTGGGGATTTGCGGGAGTCCGAACAGGAGTCACGTAGGACTTCGACATCTCCGGACCACCCAAAATTCCTTTCGGACCCGCGCGGCCGCGCCTCCATCCTTCCATCTTTATCTGCATATGCTTTCTCTCTTGCCGCCACCGCTGCTCCACCACCCCGGCCGCCCGCCACAACCGTTTTGGAACTCGTCGACTCCATCACCTTCACCGCTGCACCCGGGCTCCACATCGCTTCTCCTCCGCCGCCGTTGCACATGTACCATCCGCCGCTATGGTAATCACCATGCCCGACAAGTGTTCGGAGAAATGTCCGTGCTAAGTTTTTTGTCCCTTCTTCTTTGAAGCAATGGATGCGGATATGGAGTACATATACAAGCACTACGTTAAGTCATATGATGGCTTGTCTGACGAGGAGGACAATACGGATGGCACGACGATGATGCAGGCTGTCTTGGTAGACGCAGATCATGCGGAGAAACATTTTCTCAATTTCAAGGGATCCATCAAGGGTTATCGAGTGCTCAACCGCAACAGGGCATTCAGCCAGAAAAAGTCTCACTTTGCCCAAAGACAAGAAGAAGTTAAAAGTGATGTTGAGAGGGCATTTGGAGTTCTGCATGCACGTTTTGTAGTTGCTCGTAGACCTGCTAAACAATGGGATCCGGAGACCTTGTGGGAGGTGATGTCCTGTTGTGTGATCATGCACAACATGATCGTGGAGGATGAGGATGACACTACTAGGGAAAAGGCTAGCAGTAGCACGGGAAATATGGCTAGCAGTAGCACGGGTGCCTGAGCTACTGGTACAGCGCTACAGCTAACATTTAACAGTAGCGCGGGTCAACACGCGCTACTTCCATATAGAGGTAGCAGTAGCGTGGGTCAACACGCGCTACTGCTATATAGAGGTAGTAGTAGCATTTATTTGTAAAGCGCGCTGCTGCTAATAGCTGTAGAGCTGCTGCTAAAAAGGCGCTGCTGCTAAAAAGGAGCCCCTCGCTACTGCTATAATAGCTGCATTTTTTGGAAAAAAAAACTGCCGCCCATTTCCTTTGTATTTGTACAAGTTATATACAATAGTCTTTAGGATATCATACACATACAAACCTAAACATATCATACACATACAAATAATCTTGCAAGAAATAATCCTTAGAAATAACATTTAGCATATCAACTCTAATATATGTCATCTCTAATAACTCAACATCCTTAGTCATATAACACTTATCATCATATTAATCATCTAACAACTCATGACGAGTTAACCATTACTACACAATGTCATAAACTAGAAAAGGTCCTCTTTTTTATTTAGCACATACTATTCTCTCTTAGCTAGATAGAACCTACTATTCTCTCCTAGGTAAAATAGCATAAAACAGGTAAGCATTGCCCCCTCCATTGTGAAGAATAGAGATCCACCTATATCCGATACGTGGCCTTAGCAAATCCTTCGCGCCTCCGCCAAGTGGTTGTCTTGTATCGTTCATTAATTTGCTAAATCCTTTGAGTTTCAGGTTTTGATCGCTTTTAGAAATCGAGTATGCATTGCGGAATATTTTAGGCATCCGCGGCCGTAAGCTGATAACATTCAAACGACCTTCTACAAACATCAGTTGAGGCACAACCACCGAAGGGAATTTCTATTGAAGAACATAATAATAATATAGTTAGCAATCTAGTTTTGCTTAAGAAAAATTTATGTATGCAAAAGATGGACTAATTAATGACAGAATAGTAAAAAAGAATCTTACCATGCTATCTGCAACAATGTTACCATGGTTCAACGGGTGCACTAGTGACACGTATTCAAGAAAACTTTCGCCAATATCTTCATAATTGATCTTAAAATGCTCAATATCATTAATAAATGAGATCAAATGATCTATCTCGAACCAAGTTAGTTCGGAGCCATGACTGTAGTAGGTCTGATCTACTATCTTTTGATTTTTTGGTGAAGAAGAGAAATAAGCTGACAATTAAAGATAAAAAGTTAAGTAGGAATGAACACCAACTTTTTTTAATTAAAAAATATAAATTACTTAATAAATATGGTTGACAAACTCACATGGAGGTAAAACTGGAAGCATATCGACATCCACTCAAATGTCGATATTACCTTCAATATGATCTTCAGGACGAAGATCGAAGGTTATTTTCATATCCTCCTGAAATCCATATGCATTGGCTAGAGCTTCCCAATTTGAGCAACCAAATTCTGAGTTATTAACTGCATTCATTACTTTCACCAGAAATGTGTGACCATGTTTAGTCCATAGGTTAGCTCTTCCTGTCTCCATATTCTCATGGTCTTCGAAACCGAGCCTCTTCAAGACATACCGTCTTGCATGACAGGGGATGAACTAGTCGAATTGTATAAAACAGAAATCATGTTGAAGCAAAGAAACAGAAGTCATGATTAATTACGGAAAAACACTTGTCATCGTTGCGTACCGTAAAAACATCGAAGGTTTCGTCAAGCTTGATGGTGAAGAACCTGCCTTCTCGCAGGTGAGGCCTGTCGCACAGACCCTGATCTTCGTCGCAGAGTTCACACTCAGGGATCCTATCGTCGTCAGACATTTCCTGTGTGCATGATTCAAAAATTAGGCATGATCAATGCTAAAATAAGACATATTGAGCGCCTGAGATTTGAGGAACGGAAATTAATCAACTATCCAGCAAAACATAGGCACTAGGAGGTGTTCCCTGCAATAACATAAACACATGTCCAAATATACCTAATTCAATATCGGTTGACTTTCGGTCTGTTGAGGCTTTCCTTAAGAAACTCTCATATCACATGATGTGTTGGTGCGCACTCTCTCACACTTATATGGTGGTGTATGTTGGTGGACACTCTCACACTAATAGTTCGACCGTCGATGATGGTCGCACCTCTTCTTCTCTCCTTGCGCATAATACCGAGGTATATATCGCAAGAAGAGAAGAAGATGAAGCGACCCCCACGACAACAGTCGGGATTCCTCCATCAAGAACAGACATGAAAGTCACACAAGGAGCAACGATAGACCGAAAGTCAACCCTATAAGCATTAGTCAATTCACATTTTCATTTTCATTTTCACATTTTCATTGTCACATTTTCATTTTCATTTTCAATTCACATTTTTGTTTTCGTTTTCACAATTTCATTTTCATTTCCAATTCACATTTTCATTTTCAATTTACATTTTCATTTAAAAAAATCCTATTTCACATTTTCATTTCAAAAAAATACTAAAACTATGCTAGTTCTAACCCTAACATCTATCCATCCATCCTAGTTCTAACCCTAGCTAGTTACTAAAACTAAATTCAATGCAAGAGGGGAGGGAGGGAGGGAGAGGGTCAGAGGAAGAAGGGTGGGAGGGAGGGAGGGAGGGATGGATTGAGGGAGAGGGTATGAGGGAGGGAGGGAGAAGGGAGGGATGGAGGGAGAGGGGTGGGACGGAGACATACTAGGTGGGGCGACGGCGGTGGAGGGCGACGGCGGGAGTGCGCGACGACGACGGGGGAGGCAGCAGCGGCGGCGGCACGCGACGGCGACGGGGGGCGGAAGCAGCGGGCGGCGGCACGCGACGGCGACGGGGGGCGGCAGCAGCGGGCGGAGGCAGCGGTCGGGGGAGATGGAGAGGGAGAGTGGAGAGGAGAGAGTGAGCCATGCACGCTCGCGGGTCGGAGATAGGGTGAGTTAGCAGTAGCGCGGGTGCCCGGCCCGCGCTTCTGCTAGCCCACCTAGCAGCAGCACGTGTCGGCGTCCCGCACTACTACTAATCGGGTCCCACCTCCTGGCAACGTACTGACATAGCGGTAGCGGTGGGCCGCCGACACGCGCTACTGCTATGGTATTAGTAGTAGCGCTGGTTTTAGACAACCGCTACTACCACAGGTAGCCACTGGCGGTGGCGTCGGGACCACTTAGCAGTAGCGCTGGTTTAGTTGCCCGCGCTACTGCCACTTTTCTACTTGTAGCGCTGGTCGGTGCCCCGCGCTACTACTATTTAGCAATAACGCTTCTTCATTATCCAGCGCTACTGCTAAAATTCTATCTATAGGCTTTCTCCTAGTAGTGTGAGGATGCCCCCGCAGCTCTT
The DNA here is from genome assembly GCA_039707655.1 of Elymus sibiricus. NCBI lineage: Eukaryota > Viridiplantae > Streptophyta > Magnoliopsida > Poales > Poaceae > Elymus > Elymus sibiricus. The sequence goes on from CM077671.1 coordinate 43,611,077, forward strand.
GAATTTGAGGACATGGGTGATCCTATTGAAATTTCAGGCCAGAATCGAGTCACATTTGAAGAGTTTGTTCAAATGCATCAATAATTCGGCATCGAGCAACTCACAAGAAAATAAAAGAAGATCTGATTGAGCATCTGTGGGCGCTAAATGGGACAACACTGTTGAAGTGTAATATTTGAATTTTTTAAATTTAGAAATACTGTTGCATTTGACCGTTTGAGCTATTCTAGACTATATATGCGGTTATTTAAACGTGCGGACTTAAAAATTTGAGGCCGATATATGCAGATAGCGTTCGATGGTCTGCTCCCACGTCTGTGTCTGCGGACTAGTTCCTCCTTGTCTCCTGACGGCGAGAGCATATTTGCGGGTCAGCGTTGAAGATGCCCGAAGGGCATGTAGAGTGATGTTATTTTAGTAGTGCCAAATAGAATAATTGCTAACACGAAGAAGAGAGAAATCGTCAGCGAAATATTTTTTCCCTTAATTGATAGACAGACGATCTTTTAGTAACAAATTATCTCACCACATGTTTAGAGATATCTAGTTATTAAAGATGAAAACTAACAAATAACACATAGTACAATATTTATTGTCTTCTCTATATTACGTGGATGTCTTAAGATAAGATTGTGTTATCAAACATTGTACTTCCTCTGTTTTTAAATATAAATCTTTTTAGAGATTTCAATATGAAGTACATACAGAGCAAAATGAATGAATCTACACTTTAAAACACGTCTACAAACATTCATGTGTAGTTTTTATTAAAATCTCCAAAAAAAACTATATTTAAAAACGGAGGGAGTACAAACCTAAGTAGGTTAAAGGAAGCATGGTTCTACTGTGATTCGTCCGAATGTGGCCCACTAGAACGACTAGTCTTATTTGGCGCGTAGGTCGCACATTAGCGACGTCGCACGTATACCCCCCACTCCTCCCGTGCATACACTTGGGCCGACCTAACTAGGTTCTTTCCTGTTTTGGGATGGACTCTAGAACCTTCCCAAACCAACTTTTTTTGTTTTCACTTTCGAGTTTTTCCTGCATTTGAAGTTTTCATTCTTTTCTTCCTTTTTTGATTTACAAGTTTTTGTCTATTTTTTTCTATTTTCATGTTAATTTTCTCTTTTATTTTCTTTCTACATTCCATTTTCTTTTTTTATTATTTTTACTTCTATTGTTTTCTCATTTGGTATAACTTTCACAATTTGCAATTTTCTCGGAAAACATACAGATTGTTTCGAAATTCTGGACATTTTTTCGAATTCATGAACATTTTATTCAAATTGTGAATAATTTTCAAATTAGGGAACATTTTAAAAAATCGTGGATAATTTTCACATTTGCACTTATTTTTTTTTGGAAACTCGTGATCATTTTTTTGAATCACCAACAGTTTTTGAATCGACAAACATTTTTTATTTTGACTAGCATTTTAGTTCATGATCCTTTTTTGAATTCATGGAGATTTTAGAATCGATTATTGTTTTAAATAAAAATTGGGGACACTTGTTTCTATTTTTGTGAAAATTTTATAATTTTTCCATCAATATTTATCAAATTCATAAACATATTTTCAAATACCCAAATATTTTTGAATACGCGAACTTTCTTTTCAAAACCATGAACATTTTCTGATGTCCCAATTTTGTTTTGAAATCGTGAATATTTTTTGAATCAGCGGACATTTTTAAAAATCATGAACGTTTTTGAATCACAATCATTTTACGATTTCTCAGTTAAAAAAAAGCATAATTTCTTTGAACCAAATTATTTAAAGAAGAAAAAACATAAAAAAGGATAAAGCAAAAAAACGAAACAAAAAACAGGGGATGTCCCGCCCCGCACATGGGTACCACTAGGTTTTTTCTGTCAATTAACAACGTACTCCTGCCACCACCTCTCTCTCTCTCTCTCTCATTAGAGGCTATTGTGATTTATTGGCAATCATAAGCTAAGATAAGAGGATAAACATTATGACCCTTTATTTGGGACCGAGTGTGTATTTTGAAGGCATTCAACTAGACAAAGTTATGTACTAAGAGCATCCCTGGCTCTTTTCCTAAAGAACATTTAACCCCTAGATGGCCTTCTTTTTGAGGAGTTAAACCATGTCTAGCACTTCCACCAATGTTTGATTTCTCAAAACATTAAGAGTTAACACTTAAACATCCCCACGACATTGTAGACTTGAGCAGCCATAAAAAATCTTCCCCTTTCCTTTCTCTTTCACGTCACGTCTCATCCTCTTCCTGTCCTGCCGTTGTTGCCTGCTGCCAACCCCCCCCCCCCCCTCCCCCTCGTCGAGGGAATGGATGCTCTAGCCCTCTCCCATCCCTAGACACTCGCGGCCACTTGCCCTCTAATTTTGTTCACTGATGGCAAGAGGAAGTGCAAGCCGATGGCGACGACGAAGGCTCTTGAGGAATCGACGGTCAAGAAGAGTCAATGGGAGGACCAATTTTACACCTCCTCTACCTTCGGCCGTCCCGATGCTATCTCCTCCACCTTCGGTCACCCCTACACTTTCTCCGGTGCCCCCGAAGGCCACTGACGTCGGTAGACATGATCATGCTCATCACATGCCCGACACAATGCCGAATATGTAGAATTCCTTCCTTTTCGCCTCTTTTCTGGACGAATTTTGGCGATATGATTTGTGATGCTGATGTAATATGTTCATTTTTGAGGAGTTAAGGTTGGAGGGGTGGGTGGAGATGCTCGAAACAAACCTAAGGAAAAAGATGTGTACTAAACAAACCTTAAGAAAGAACACATGTACTACACAATGTTTAGTTATTAGTCAAACATATGTTTTTCTAGCATCCAATCAAGCATATGGTTGAGTGGTTTCAGTGTTTACCACTTACCAATCGGCATGGCAATTGGTTGAAAATGTATTGTGACCTAGGATGCTTATTTTGAGTGGGTTAATCAGGGTGTGAACATACTAGAGTTCAATGAATCGTATGCATAAATGGATTCAGGTAGTAGTAAAAACACATAAGTACGTAACACATTTTGAACTACAATCACAACAAGTATTTTGAAACGGAGGAAGTGTTTGCGAATACGAAAATGATGGACAAACTAGAGCATCTGTTTTTTTAGCCGTTGGTACATGCCTGGATTTCGTCCGTGAGGTGACATGCCTGGATTGGTTTGACCCGGTGTGTAACATATGTCCCTTAACCCAAACAATGGGAGTTAATTTCATATAAGTACCACATTTGTGGCTACGGTAACGAATTGGTATCGGCTTTCGTTTTTTTTGCAAATTAGTATCGAGTCTGGGCAGGCAGCAACAAATCACACTAATTCATGACTTAGCCCATTTTGACAGAGAAACTGATGAGTAGGGCCGCTTGTCAGGAGCCTACGTGACAAGGAGGCGTGTGTGGGCTGCTGACTAGGACTAGCGGACACGACATCACCTTTTCTTTTCTTTTCTTTGAGTGGCCCACAACTGGACCCCACCAAGGCTCCTACTACCTCTGCTCAATCTCGGAGCCGCCGCGACCAAAGTGAACTTTGATTCGCTCACTCCCCTTGCCCCTTCTCATATTCGTGGTAACTGAGCGACGGATATCAATCTCCTCTCCTGATTCCGCCTCCCACCCATCGACATCAAGCTCGAAATCGAGCACACCAAACTCACGAAGGTCCGCAGTCGCTGCCTTCTCCGGCGACCAATTCGGCCACTTCAGTAAGCACTGATCCTCGAGTCTCTTTCCATTATCTTCTCCTTGACATAGAGCACCTTCGTAATCCCTTTTCTCGCCCAGGTGCGCACTAAATCGAGTCCTCCATCTGGACCTGGAGTACACCATCGCCACCGCGTGCATCTGCTCGTCGCCGCCGCCACTACTAGAACCCTCATCCTCGGCAACAGAGTGATTGCTGGCTTATGGCGCGAGAGAAGCTCGTGCACGGCGTCGAGGTGGCACCCTTCTTTCTCCTCTCTTATTCCCCCCTTGTCTCCTCCATTAACCCCATTTCTCTGCATCGCGTGGGGTTGAAGATGGTGAGCCGCGGCGACACGAAAACGTGGGCACGGGCATAGGAGGAGGCCAGAGGACCTCGGGGGCGGCGCTTGAGGGCGAGCTCAAGCACAAAGAGGATCTAGCCGGCAGAGCACGAAAAGGAGCGAGGCTTGAGTTCGCCATGCTCTTCTGCTTGCTTCGGTGCCTTCCCTGATCCAATATAGTACTAGTCAGCAGCCGACACGTGCCTCCTCGCCACGTCGACTCAACAAGCGGGCCCTGATCATAAGTTTTGCTGTCAAAACGGGCTAACCGACGAATCAATGCGATTTGTTGATGTCTGTCCAGACTCAGTACTGATCTAAAAACAAAAAAAATAGCTATCAATTCATGACCCTATCCACAAATGTGGTATTTATATGCAATTAACTCAGACGAAGGGATAAAAATTGTAAATTCCATGACGCGGCATGCACGACACAGCACATCAAAGAACGAAGAACAACACGTGGCCCATACAGAATTAGCCATCCCGCGTTTGGCCGGCCACCGACCAGAAACCTCTCCTCCAAAAAACAATTAGTAAAGGAGTCAAAGTGCATTTCTGTCACATCAAGTTAGGGACAAAGATATCTCGTTCTTAATGTACTGGTGCAAATGTGCATGCTCTTCCTTTTTCTACAAATAAATTAATCAAAGTTAAAAGGTCCATATCGTCATAAAAAAATCAGAAAAAGATCATATATATATATATATATACACACACATACATACACACGCGCGCGCGCGCACACACTAATCAAAGCTACATGAATACTCCCTTCATTCCTAAATATAAATCATTTTAGAGATTTTACATAAACTACACATCAAGCAATGAATCCACACTTTAAAGTATGTCTATATTACATTCACATGCAGTACGTAGTGAAATCTTTAAAAAGACTTTTACATATTTAGAAACAGAGGGAGTTGTCAAGGCACAAGGCAAAGAATTTGTTGACCAAGAAACGGCAACGAGACGTGTTCGTACGGTAGATTTTGTCATATGCGCTTTGGGGCTAATTCATTGACAGTGTTGACGCGCGGGCAAAAGTAGACTATATATATTGTGGTGGCACCGTCTGGTTGCCGCTGCGACGGTGCGATCACCATGTCTAGAGACACCGTGCTGATATGCGCCTCCGTGGCCGCGCTCGTCCTGCTCTCCGTCCTCACCTTCTTCTGCTCCAGCCGGCGGCGCTATCAGGGGCACGGCTCCTCCTTGTCGTCGTCGCACGCGAACGTCGTGGACATCGAGCTCGGCTGCCGGTGCGCCACTGCAGGTATTGACGAGGCCGTCCTGGCCGCGAACCCGACGATGGTATACTCCTCGCCGACGCGCGTAGACAACGACGTTCGGCCTGCCGCCGCGCCTTCGACCGACGCCGACAGCGATCGGGCGCCCGACGACACGACGTGCGCGGTGTGCCTGGCGGAGTACGCGGACGGCGACGAGCTCCGGCGGCTGCTGGGGTGCCGGCACGCGTTCCATCGGCGGTGCGTCGACGAGTGGCTGCGCCGGTGGCCCAGCTGCCCGCTCTGCCGCACGTCGCCGCAGTCCACCGCCGCTAAGAATTCCTGAACCGCGCGTCATAGTGTCAGCGTGCTGCGTGCAGCCAAGAGATGGAGCTAGTAGCTAGATAGGTCGCCTATGATGTCGGGACCATTTCGTCCGGCGGAAACAGATGATGTTTCCTGTTTTTTTTTCTTTTGAAAAATACGATGTTTCCCGTTAACCGTATGGAGCCGCAGCGGCCGTGCAGACATAGGACATAGGTGGTACATCGTTTTGGCCTTGTGACTACTCATGTCTGTTTGACTCTTTCCATGAAAAAAAGCTAAAGACATAGCTTGCACATTCATGTTCTTTGGTCAGATTGTAGTTTTTCGTATATATGGATTTGAATATTTGATAATTCCCAATTCACATGGTAAGTGTCTGATCTCGTGTAAGTGCGACTCTATAGCTTTTTTTTTTTTATGTTGCTTCGCTGGGCTCTATTCTGTCCAGGGGAGAGCTGGGATATAGGCCCATCATTCATACCGTTTTTCTTTTCCTTTGGGCCAAGGCTTTGTTACAATAAGCATGTGTGTATGTGTTTTTATTTTCACTCTGTACGGGCGCATTTCCTATTCCGCGCCTTGAGCGCTTGTTTCTTCGATATCTGCAAACAAGCGCACATCCCCTCTGCCTTGGGCTGGCCCATCTCACACTTTTTTTCCATTTTACAAAACCTTTAAAAAGGGCAGTGATAGGCGCCGGTCGACCGGCCCAAATTTGGGCCGGTCAACGTGTAGCCGCCAGATCTATTCGTTTTCAGCCATTTGATTTGGCCCTTCCCCGCGTCGCCTTCTTTCCCGCAACGCTCACAAGAAAAAGACATGTGGGATCCACACGCTCCTCACGAACACAGCACCCACCCCTTTTCCCCTTCCCATGCTCGGCGTCATTAACGCCGTAGCTGATGAGCTCCGACGAGGTTCCCAAAAAAAACCTAAAGAACTCAGTGGTTGATTGTAGCAAAAAAAAAAGAAGATTATTGTTCCAGCAAAAATAAAAACCGGTTCCAACAAAAATCACTCAGTAGGGAGATTCTCACTGGTTCGATTGTAGCAAAACAAAAAAAGATTGTAACAAAAAATATTGCTAGTTCCAGCAAAAATAAGCACTGGTTCCAGCAAATAAACTCAAACAACGAGACTCTAGTGGTTTTATTGTGGCAAAAAAAAGGCTAGTTCCAGCAAAATCAATTGCCAGTTCCAGCAAAAAAACACCACCTCTTGAGGATCCGCAGCAAAATCTGTAGCCGGTTCCAGCAAAAATCGCCACCGGTACCAACAACAAAGAAAGGCGGTTGCAACACTGGTGCCGCCTGGGTGCAAAAACGCCGGTGGTTGTAGCGCTGACCATGGCCGGTTCCAGCATCTACCCATGCTGGTCCTAGCATCGCATGAGGCCGGTTCTACCGCCGCTCTTGTTGGCCATAGCATCCAGTCGGACTTGCAGTATGGGTGCGTGAGCTCGCCGTCGTTGGTCGCAGCAACACCGCGCACCGTTTCGGCATGCCGCGCCTGCCTCCTCGAGTCGCCGTCGTTCCAGCTCCTCCCACCCTGTCGGCGCATACGTCTTCCCCTTACGTTCGCAGCAGCACCGGCATGGTAGCTTGCATCACATGCGATGCCTCCCCTCCACACGGCCGGAGCTGGAGTAGAGGATTTAGGAGCGGAAGCTGCCTGGTGTGGAAAAAGGAGAAGAAGAGAAGGGAAGGGAATGGAGCGGATGGGGTTTGACTGCGAACAGGGTGTTTGGTTGGGGGTAATTAGAGTCAGGGAATGGGAATTAAAGGGGTATGATACTTTAAATCTATTGTTTGGTTAGGGGGATTGGAAATTTATAAAGGAATAGGCATGGGACTTGAGACTCCAACTTCCACCATTTTATTAACAGGGGAGGGGGTAGGAGTTGGGAGGGAATTGTTTTAGTAAGTCAATCTTAACCCTTCATCATAACTTATGTCCACTTCCCTGATCTAGTCCCTCGTCAATTCCCACGAACCAAACAAGGGAATACAAATTCTCCTCAAATTCTCACATATAATTCCTATCATGTGCCAAACAGGGGATTGGGAATAAAATGACTCATCCCATGTCTAATCTCAATACAACTCCCTACATTAAACTCCCATTCCTCTTCCCAAATATTGCCAAACATGCAGTGCGTTGGCCCGCTGATGCGTCCGAGACAACACCCGTGGTCCGCAGCATAGGCGTGCGAGCGAGCATGACCGGCCGAACGCTTGGCCGGCCGTAAGGCATGAAACGTTTTCCTTCAACTAGTAAACTTGCACGTGCAAATGCACGTCTTGACCCGTGCTAATTTCAACAACACACCTACTAACAATCATACCCGTGTACCTAAACCATGACAAACATGTATTCGAAGATCCAAAGAAATACACTCAAAGAGCTTGAATATGAACAAAGCCAGCAGATATGACTCGCTATCATCATGTAAGTTGAGAAACAATGAGAGTACCCAGGATTAGACGAACCTTGGGCATAGGGTCCAATATGGACCACTGAATATACTACAAGGAAAAAAAAATATAATGCAAATGACTGAACAATTGGCAAAAGGAATGTGACCAAACATGAATGGCGCAAGCTTACGGAGAAAATGGAACATGATTTATTGGATAACAATGTCCAACCATGTTATGAATTTTGTAGAGAAATTTCAAATTTCTTTGTGAGGTATCATCAATGCCAAGCAGTGGCGGAGCCAGAAACTGAATATAGAGGGGGCCAAATCACCTAAACCTAGCTAATTTTGTTTGACAAATGGAGGATTAGGATTACATATAGGTGTATTTGTGAGAGCATAGGGGGCCAAGGCCCCTGCTAGCACCACCTGCCTCCGCCACTAATAGCACCACCTGCCTAAGCCACTGATGCCAAGTTCATAATTCATATAAATACATCGTAAAGGGAATGTAGAAACCAAGCAATAGAATTTCCTATTGCTCTAGTTCAATAAATTTACTCTTACAACACTATCGCTGTCTCCGATGAAATGTCTTCCCTAAGATTATATTCTCTGCTTACTCTTTATCCAGATTCATTACTGAAAAGGCATTTAAGTTGATGATTGGTCAGCAACATGAGAGATAAATAAACTGTCGCAGTAAACCGCTAAAAAGAAAAGACTCATTGTTGCCGGTGTTAGAAAATGACGCGAAGCCAAGATTACATTCATAATATGACATGGTACAATATTTTCCATGTTAGATTCATTAGCTAACTATCTGGAATTTTCCAAATTAGTTCCGTTAGCTAGCAATCTGAAACTACATATACCAATTGAAATATAAGATGTGCCTAGTACAACAACCAGAGTACCTTCAGCCATCTTCACAACAACCAGCAAAAAAGGTTTACTAATCTCTGAAAAATAGGTGGATTTTTCTTCCAGTATATTCAAATCACATATTTGCTCCATTCTATTAAAGTAACTTTGGTCAAGATTAATTTTCACGTCTAAAGTTCCAAGCCTACTGAAAAAATGCATATGCATCGGATATAATGGGTGCATGATATTTTGTTAAATGAGCCACCCATTGCAACCAGAAAATATTTGAATTCTATTCATTTTCATATAAAAATTCCTAGTGTACGGTTCATCAAGGTGTAAGCATGCGAGGAAGATCTTGCGAGATAAAAAAGGAGTAAAACCGATGATTCAAGGTGTCAAAGAACTGTACTTAAATGTCCAAGTATTAGATAACTAATGTGAGTTTTGCTATAATACACACTGATCCCAGTGATACCATTTCAACGAATAAGAACATTGCCTTGTTTCTTGTAGTTATTCAACCACCAGGATGAAAAGCTATAGAAAGGACTTCACCAGTGTTGAAACAAAAAAAAAATCTGTGTTTTTGGATTCTGCATGAACAACTGGTTTTTCCACCTCCGGGCTGAGATTAGGATAGCCGGTACATCCTGGAAGGAAATCCAAATTAAATTCATGCTCCATAAGTATGATATATTTAGTTTGGATTGTACAGATACGGAATATGTCACTCCAATGTCCAACAAAAATGTTAACCAAACATTAAGAACCTGAAGCTCTTGTAGCATGCCTATATCTATATCTCACCATATCTATCTCCCTAATGATTACAAGGTGAGATTAATGCTACAAAATTCTTTTACAAATGTGAGAAAAATGAACCATGTTTAATTTGAGAACCAGAAGAACATAAGATCAGTGTAATCTCGAAAACACTATAAAAATGCCAAAGGTCCAGTTTTATCAAAAGTTAAAAGAAATGGCCATGAACTAAATTCTCATACTGCGCCAACATAAATTGTTAATCCACTGAAAGCAAAATAATGACCTTGGCCGCTTTTATGAGAATGTTCTAAAGATACTTTTGTTATATAACATAACAATGTAAAGAACACAGTAAGTTCTAAAAATCATATGCACTATCCACGGTCCAATGGAGGCACCGACAAGCATCTTCAGACGGCTGCACCAAGTCTTCACGGATGATACACTAACAATTAAGTGCTATTTTAGAGTAGTTTGCACAAAATCATTTTTCAGCAGACCATGACTTATCAACAACTAATATAGTTACTGCAAGTCTGCGACTACTCACCTTAATAATATGTTAAGATAATCACATTAGTGTGTCTCTGATAATTCCAACTCTCATAGTTACCTAGATCACTCGACTTTGAGAGAAAAATTCCTCACTTAAAACCTGAAACAAAAGGAAAAGAAATGAAACTGTTTTGACACAAAGTCATGCATAACAATGCCAGGAATTGCATGTAAAATACTCCCTCAGTCCCATAATATAAGAGTGTTTTTTGCACTATCCTAGTGTAAAAAACGCTCTTATATTATGGAACGGAGGGAGTAGCAATTAATCCGTTATAGTTCGATGGAGTATGTGAAATAGCAGAAATTTTGCTCTTTCTTTTAACATAGCAGCAGCGCATATACAAGGGAAAAAAAAGACTAATCCCTACAATAACAGTTGTATAAAATTGTAGACTTTTGATTTTCGATAGTACTGCCAACAATCACAGATGGAAGGTTCCTACAAAAATGTCATAGAGGAAGTACTCAAGAGATAAGGACCAAAGGAGAAAACAAACATTGTCTAATATTAAAATTAAAAACTCACCCATATATGCATCCTGAATCTGAACATCTGCGTTTGCAGCAGCCAACAACATCAGGAGATTCAGTTTGTGTATGCAACAGCCAGCAACAGCAGGAGATTCAGTTTGGGTCTGCAGCAGCCAGCAACAGCAGGGCGCAAGGCGTCGGCAGCAACTCCAGGGCCGGAGGCGTCCGCATCGGAGGCGTGTTGCTGCCCCTGCTGAGCGGAAAATCGAAGGGACGGTTCAGGTCGTCCAGGGCCGGAGGCGTCCGCGTTGGGGGCGTGGTGCTGGCGTGCTGCCCTGCCGAGCGGCGCCAACCCCTGGTCGGCCGGCGTCCGGGGTGTGTGCATCCTCTCTGCTCACCGCGCTGTCTCCATTGCAGTCGCTCTTGTTCTGCCTCTCATCGTTGAGAGGCTGGGCGGCGGCGGGAACGGCGGGTCTGGGGCTGGGCGCAGGGGCTGGGCGGCGGCGGGAACGGCGGGGCGGGGCTGGGCGGCGGGTGCGAATCGGGTGCGTGAAGGAGAGGCTTGCGGGGGGAGCGGTTTGAGGGGTGACGTCGTGCGGGATGATCCGACCCGGTGGGGATTAGCATTTCGTTAACGAAGGTAATTTCGTTAACAACGTTTTTAGACCATTGATAGTTTGATTAGACGGTTCAGATTGTAAGTTGGATCTGTCCTTTCGTGCTTTTACAGGGGTATTAGATAGAAAAATGAGAGCCGACGAGATACGAAACCCTCGCTCGTAGGGTGTGTACAACCATGGTAACAAATTCGACAAATTTCCTTTTGTGCCTAGCAATCTTCTTTATTCTTCTTCTTCAAATAAGCAACGTAAACCTGTTTGGTTTTCTTTTACTTTTTATTTTTTCATTTTATTTTCTTCTTCATGAACTATTTTCAAAATCGATAAACTTTATTAATTTGAATTTAATTTTCAAAATCATTAAACTTAATATGAAATTCACAGAAGTTTTTTTCAAAATTGACGAATGTTTTTTCAACTCTGTGATTTTTTTATAAAAATGATAAAATTTTGCAAATCAACGAACTTCTTTTTAAATTCGTGATTTTTATCTTCAAAATTGATGAACTTTTTTTCAAAATCAATGAACCTTTATCAAAATCGATGAAATTTTTCAAAAAATTGATTTTTTTGCAAATCTATGAACTGTTGTCAAATCCACTTTTTTTTTCAAAATTTCATATTTGTTTACGAATTTGACGGATTCATTATTTTTCAAAAGTCAAACAGTCAACGGTTGACAGGTAAGCCTTGACCGAGCGATGCGATCGAAAGGGAGACATGCTACCCAGTAACAGGTCAAGTCACTTTTGTTTGGGCTAGGCCGAGGCGCGTGAGCGCCAGGAAAGAAATGTGACGGTAAAGGAGCCACGTAGAACTCCCTCATACGGGTGAGCCTCGTCGCCGGCTGGTCGCGGTGATGGAAGTTTTGTTTTTCTGTCTTGCATGTTCTACATTGTAAAATTGTAGTTGTTATGTCCTTAACTAAATAAAGTCGTTAGTATGTCAAAAAAAAAATACACAATGATATGATGGTGGGAAGCGTTCTCCGTGATTTTCTTGGCAACTAATCCACAACATATACTAATGTTGTAATAGCTATAGCCTCCTGGAATCCAATATGGGTAATCCATCACATTTGTTTCTCGGGTAATTGGAGAAGTTCTTTTAGAGCGGCATACAATCAAAGTTTCTATCTATCCACCAAAGTAGCAGACTCAACAGTTGCAATCAGGCTGAGCTTCTGTGAGATATAAGTTGTTGCTAGCCATTGAAATTGAAGGACCAGAGATAGAGGAATCCACTAAACGCGCATATGTTCCGGATTCCAAGGATAGTTTTCAGAAGGATAATACCATGAGTGCATGCCAACATATTTTTAATTTTTTTCTTGGGATCTTTAATCAAGCTAATTTTTTTTAAATAATACATTTTTTTTATAAATTACAGAAATAATATACGAATTTGAAAATTTTCAAAAATAGAATCCAGTCGGCTGGAGCTAAGCCGACTGCATTCAGTCGTCTGCGGCTAAGCCGACTGGGCCCAGCATAGCCGACTGCATGCCCCCGCCGACTGCATGCCCCCCCCAGCCGACTGGGGCTCCTGTCGGCTACGGCTAAGCCGACTGGCCAGTCGGCTGGGGCTAAGCCGACTGGTTTTTTTTTTTACCCCCCCTTTCGGTGATGCTGGTGATGCCCGCCGCCGCCATCCGGCTCATCTGACCTTCTGCGGCCACCATCCACAATGCAATGCAATTCTAGCGGCAAGGCAGAGTAGCCCCACAAGCCCTTTCTCTTTTCTCGTTGCCCATATGCTGATTTAGACGGCGCTGATTCCGAGACTTAAGGCGCTGATTCCCACGATGCTCATTCCGAGGCCTGCTGCGCGGGAAACGACTGCATGTGGGACAACGCTGCTTTTTTAAAGGATGCTGATTCGCGCTGCTGGTTCGAGACAGCGTTGCTGTTGCTGCGGCGGACGCGAGAGCAAATTCTAACGCGGTGTGCCGACACTACAGTGCCCGTATTCTTTTTATACACGATGTCGGCTCTCTGTCTCGCACACAGCCTGTCAGCTCCCTCGCCTTTATATACCCTGTTTGCTATCTCGCACAGACACATTGCGTTGGAGGATAAGGGAGTGTACCTGCCTTATCCACCGGTCCACCCGCTGTCGGTTTACAGGCTGTGATGAGAGGAGGCAGTGAGGAGAAGAGGCAGTGACGAGAAGTGTTGTGAGGCTCAGTGCGCTGCCAGTCACACTCACCACCGAAAGCAACACTGCCAGTCATACTCACCACCGAAAGTGAGGGAAAATTGATGCTGTCGGGTGTGGCCGCCGCAAGGCAACGAAAAAGTGCTACTTTCGGTGGTGAGTGTGACAGGAAGTGACTGGCAGTGTTGCTTTCGGTGCTGAGTGTGACTGGCAGTGCTACTTTCGGTGGTGAGTTTGACTGGCAGTGTTGCTTTCGGTGGTGAGTGTGACTGGCAGTGCTACTTTCGGTGGTGAGTTTGACTGGCAGTGTTGCTTTCGGTGGTGAGTTTGACTGGAAGTGTTGCTTTCGGTGGTGAGTGTGACTGGAAAACAGCAGCGCACTGAGCCTCGACGGTTATTTAAAAAGAGCTCTTCTCTGCCTCTTGTCCTCACAATACTTCTCCTCACTTCCTCTTCTCCTCACTACTTGTTGTGGTAGCATTAACAAATCCGCAGTGATGGGTGATCCTCGTCCATTTTCACGAGAGGCATCTTGTGATGTCTTGATGGGTGCGGTTTCCATGAAGTCCGGGCTTCATGGAACTCCAGGTGTATCTTTCGATGAATTAGTTAGCAGTGAGAGTAACTTGCAGAGGTTTAGACAAACAGCTTGTCATAGTAGAAACACAGCGGACATTCGACTAGAACTTTTTCGGTTGCGTGCAAGGTGGGAAAGACTTTGTGAACTAATATATGAATCAGCGCGATTCACACGATCATTTGATGATTTAGATCATCATGTGATAGATTTGCCAGTTGATGAATATATTGCGTTTCAAAAGGTAATTTAAATTTCGTATTTGATTTACATATTTAATATGTTTGTCGTTTTAATTCATTTTTGTTCATTTTGTGAATTGTAGAGATACAATGTGGACGCTAAAGAAATGAACCACGATGTCAGTATGTTGGCATGGTTCAAGCTTTTATTTGGGTCCGTTCCGCCGCCGAAATATGTATCAACTCATGATGGCTCAAGCTCGAAGAAGAAGAAATGCAGCGATGCATCACCAAAGCCCGGTGATGATGGTTACTCTTCCAGCGATGAGTTTATGTCAGCCAATAAAAAATCTAAGTCGAAGAAACATGTTAGTGAGAATAGTGATGATGACTTTATGTAGTGTTAGTGAGAAGCACGATGATGTCTTCATGTAGTTTGTATGCAGTATTATTTATGGTCAGTCATACCGTTTAATTCAGATGTACTTGTATCTTAATTATCTGCAGCAGTCTCTCCGGAAATGTAACTCGATTAACAAAGCGAATGAACAGAAATATGTCTCTCGCATACATAGGTAGAATATGTCTCTCGCATACATAGGCAGATATATGTCTATCGCATACATAGCTAGATATAAGTGACACACAATCATCAGCCACCTCGTCCGCCACGTCGTTGAGGTGGTGTCTCCGGCGTCGGCCACATATACCTGTGGGGTGGCCGGATGATACGGGGAGGAAGCTCGGACCCGTCCAGGTCATACTGTGTTTCCTGTGTGGGAGGTGGTGCAGGAGTCGAATACATGTCCACCCACTCGTTGTGCTGCGACAAGTATTCATGTGTGTTATGCCCATCGTCAGGCTCACTCTCCCACCTGGATTCGGACATAGACGCGTCATGTCCGGACATAGACGCCATATATCCGTAGCCTGCTGCGGGAGGGATGGAACATAAGTACTGACGAAATACGTAGTCGCAATCGATATTGGAAAGAATTAATATGAAGAAACATACCTATAGGGGGGGTTGCATCACGTAGCCTGGCGTGGGACCCTGCTGCTGTGGTCCTGGCCGAAACACGTAGCCTGACGTGGGATCCTGCTGCTGATGCCACGCCGAACTACCAGCCTGGTCAGGACGTGGTGGCCTGGGCGTCCACTGCTCTGCTAGACGTGGACGCGGGTCATGTCGGTGATGCGTGGGGTCTACCTGACCAGTCGAGTGACGCGGGGGGCGTTGTACGGGCTGCTGATGAAGAACGTCCGAAGTGCGTCTGCACGTGATAGCCCGATACACAGCTCGTAGCACCACCTCCACCACCACCTCTACCATGGTTCAACCACCTCCACCATGCCTCCTCCTCACCTCACTTGAACGAGAAAAAAAACTATCCTATTGGAAAAAAAAATACCGTAGGCCACCGGAGTTGGCTATGATCTACTCTTTCTGTGGGTTGGATGCAAAAATGGATGGACCAGCGAGGAGATCGACGGGGGGTTGCGAGAGACTGAGAGAGAAATGAGAGAGAGAGCAAGAAGAGGAAGAAGGAGAGCTCACGGGCGCAGGAGGAAGGAGATAAGGAGAAGAAGGGAAGGAGAAAAGGAGGAGGGTGGGCTGGTAGGCCCCTGTCGGCCACGCCCCGGCCGATTGGACGGCCTGTCGGCTGCGCCGGGGCCGACTGGAACCCTGTCGGCTGGGCCGCAGCCGACTGCAGCGCGCCAGGCCGACTGGCGAATCCAACGCGACGGTCGACGTGTTCGGGCAAATCAGAAGCTGCCACGTGGCCTGTCGGCTTAGCCGTAGCCGACTGAACCTGCCACGTGGCCTATCGGCTTAGCTCCAGCCGACTGGATTCTATTTTTGAAAATTTTCAAATTCGTGTATTATTTCTGTAATTTATAAAAAAATGTATTATTTAAAAAAAATTAGCTTTAATCAACACATGTTAATTTCCAAACCGAGTTGAAAATACCATGAGCGCCAATCTACTATTACATTGTTTCAACTAAGATTTATTCCTCTACAGATCTTTGCAGGTACTTAAGTGACTGGATTTCTCGTTATTGTAATAACCCCTTTGTTTAGGGTTCAATTTGTATCTCGGGA
This sequence comes from Elymus sibiricus, assembly GCA_039707655.1. Taxonomy (NCBI): domain Eukaryota; kingdom Viridiplantae; phylum Streptophyta; class Magnoliopsida; order Poales; family Poaceae; genus Elymus; species Elymus sibiricus. The sequence goes on from CM077671.1 coordinate 43,627,394, forward strand.
TATATTTATCATATATACGGTTGGATTCAATGTTCCATTAATATAGACCAAAATTGATTTTAAAACTAAATTATATCGTTAGCCTACCACCATCAATATTTACAATTTAATGAGTATATCTGTTAATGTTGTTAATCTCCTTCATCGTCAACACATTTATTTCATATGGTGCAATCTTTTCTACACATGAACTCTTCAGTTTGGCGATTCTATTGAGACCGGTACATAGCAGAGCGAAATCAACCATGCGTTCTTACCTCATTTATGGTGGGACCATTACCATTTATATCAATAAAAGTCAGAAATTGTTCCATATAAAACTGACAGAAAGGAGAAACTATCGTTTGTGTGTGTGTGTGTGTGTGTGTGTGTGTGTGTGTGTGTGTGTGTGAGTGAGAGAAAGAGAGAGTGTAACAGCCCAAGTGCATCCTTGCCATCTTGTAATATATTTCGTGTGGAACCTTCATGTTGTGCCCCATGTGGTTTGAGTAATAATCATTTTGCTTCATGAGATTTGCATCATGGCATCATAATCATCATGTCATCATTCATGTTTTGCCACATGCTTATTTTATGTGGTGATGTGGTTATGAGTGTGTGTGTGGTATGAGTGCTTGTAACCTAGTGATACTCCTTGTGATAACCTTCTCTTCAACTTCCATAGAAAACTATGCCACCTCTCCTATTATTCATATGTGCAATATGTGTTGTTTTCACTTGCTCTTTTCCCTAGATAAAAATGTTGCTCTTCCCCTAAATATTCTGTTATGAATTTTAAAATAGCTCTTGTCCTTGTTTGAAAATTATTGCCTCTCTATACGTTGCAAACATGTTCCTATAATAATTGTTTGTGATTTAAATTGTTTGCTCTAAAAATACCAAAACTATTTTTAATAAATAGAGCATATTTTCTGAGTTTAACTATATTTTTATTTCATGCCCCAACATCTCTCTATTTTCTCTGTGTTTTCTTTGTTTTCTCGTTTTTTAAAAAAAGGGAAAGGCTTTCCAGAGAGGGAGAGAGGGATCCAGCCCACCTGGGCCTTTGCCAACCGCAGCCGCAGCGAGCCCAGTGAGCCCCTCAGCGCGGTCATCCCTGTCCGCTGTATGACAGGAGATCCACCGGTGCCACGTCTCGGACCCCGTGATTTGACGGCCGTCCGACTCCCTTGGCCTCTATATATGATGTCCCCGGCGCTCTAGAGCTTGCCCTCGTTCCATTTCTGCCTTCCTCCGCGCCGCCGTCGCTAGGGATAGCTCGCCCTCGCCCCGCCATCACTATGCTCCGAAAGCACCCGAGCGCATGCGCGCCATAGCCTCTCGCGCCTTCCCTCCTTCGACTGCGACCTCAAGGAGCTCCGGGTCGACTGCAGCAGCTTCCCTCGCCCGCGTCGTATCGTCAGGACCCCGGGATCGGCCTCATCGCGACGTCCTCTTCCTCTGCTTCGCGTCCAGGAACCTCGTCGTGCACCGTCGTCGTTCGCATCATCTCCAGCCCTTCCCCGGCCTCGTCTGCGTGCCCGAAGAGCACTGGGTGAGCAGCTCCCCGTCCTAGACTTTTCCTTCCGCCGCTAGATGACTGTAGCCGCCGTTAGAGCCATGTCGCCGCCGTGTTCTCCGAGCTCTGTCCCAAGGTGCTTCCTTTTTTTGTGTGTGCTGTGGTGTTGACGTGGAGGCATTAGTCCGCACCACGCCCAGCTGACCGCGCCCCAGCTCGCTCCCGACGGTCGCCGCGCGCTAGCCTTGCCGTCCCGCGCGCTTCCTGCAGTCCGTTAGCGCTCGCCTCGCCACTGCCATGGCTGGGAGCAACGAGCTCCTCGCGCCGCCGTGCTCCCCTTGCTCCGCGCTAGTTAGGGAAACGGATCCCCCTCGAGATCCCGCACGCCCTCCGCCGAGTCCCGAGACCTGCCGTCGTCGTTATCGCCGGCGCCGTCGTGGTGAACTTCTCCGGTCTGGAGCAGGAGACCCGGCCTGCCGTGCGGCTAGCTCTTATGGTGCAACGCGCCTCCTGTGTCAAGAGACCCGACCCAGCCCAGCTGGTCGAGCCCCCTATCCACCCCCAGGGAGACCCGGGTTCGAACCCCAGGTCCTCCCTCTTTTTCCATTAATTCTGCTGTGTATGACAGTGGGCCATGGGCCCACCAGTCAGCACCACAGGGCCCTAGCTCTCTGCCATGTGCCCCCCTTTATTATTGCATTTTGTTTTGTTTGTTTTATTATTTTATTTTATTTTTTCTGTGTTTTCTCTGGTTATTTCCTTTTAAGGAAATATGCCTGTTTAGGCAGATTCCATTTCAGTCCATAATCCTAGGATATGCCAATTTTGGCATATAAGTTGATATAAGTGGCATTGGCAATTTTGTGTGTGCATTTGTGGGAGTTTCATCAACAGTACCATATGCTTGTGATACATGTTTTTGGGGTAGAAAAATTCATTGAATCCAATGGTGGTATTGGATTTTCCATTTGAGCAAGTTTGTAAAAAAGTTATTTTGTGATATTGTGCCAATTTGTCCTTTTCACATGATTTAATCCTTGCAATATATGGTAAACTTGTTAACATGGAATATGCTCATTTGTGTATGTGCTAGCCCCTGGTATTTTTGCATGCCATGATAGTTCATGCTATGAGTGGGAAACTTGATGTCAACATGCCACTAAAATTCTGTTTTCACATGCCCAAATATTTCTAAGTGTTGAAACATGTTATTTTGTTGCCATGTTACCTAGATGATCCCCATGTATATGTTGCTCCTTTGGAGTTGGCACAATGGTACGCATTGTTGTGCTTGTCATCCGCTATATATGTGTGCTAAGATCTTATGGATTAGGCCATTGCATCTTATATAAAACTTGCTGTCAACATGCTATTCTGTTAACAAGTGCCATGTTTGCCTCTTGTAAATTTCACCAAGTCTGTGAATATGCTATTTTCAATATGTCATATTGTGAGGATGGTAGCCATGGATACATGCATATTTTGCTGTGTCAAGAGACCCGACCCAGCCCAGCTGGTCGAGCCCCCTATCCACCCCCAGGGAGACCCGGGTTCGAACCCCGGGTCCTCCCTCTTTTTCCATTAATTTCTGCTGTGTATGACAGTGGGCCATGGGCCCACCAGTCAGCACCACAGGGCCCTAGCTCTCTGCCATGTGCCCCCCTTTATTATTGCATTTTGTTTTGTTTGTTTTATTATTTTATTTTATTTTTTCTGTGTTTTCTCTGGTTATTTCCATTTAAGGAAATATGCCTGTTTAGGCAGATTCCATTTCTGTCCATAATCCTAGGATATGCCAATTTTGGCTTATAAGTTGATATAAGTGGCATTGGCAATTTTGTGTGTGCATTTGTGGGAGTTTCATCAACAGTACCATATGCTTGTGATACATGTTTTTGGGGTAGAAAAATTCATTGAATCCAATGGTGGTATTGGATTTTCCATTTGAGCAAGTTTGTAAAAAAGTTATTTTGTGATATTGTGCCAATTTGTCCTTTTCACATGATTTAATCCTTGCAATATATGGTAAACTTGTTAACATGGAATATGCTCATTTGTGTATGTGCTAGCCCCTGGTATTTTTGCATGCCATGATAGTTCATGCTATGAGTGGGAAACTTGATGTCAACATGCCACTAAAATTCTGTTTTCACATGCCCAAATATTTCTAAGTGTTGAAACATGTTATTTTGTTGCCATGTTACCTAGATGATCCCCATGTATATGTTGCTCCTTTGGAGTTGGCACAATGGTACGCATTGTTGTGCTTGTCATCCTCTATATGTGTGCCAAGATCTTATGGATTAGGCCATTGCATCTTATATAAAACTTGCTGTCAACATGCTATTCTGTTAACAAGTGCCATGTTTGCCTCTTGTAAATTTCACCAAGTCTGTGAATATGCTATTTTCAATATGTCATATTGTGAGGATGGTAGCCATGTATACATGCATATTTTGCCGTGTCAAGAGACCCGACCCAGCCCAGCTAGTCGAGCCCGCTATCCACCCCCAGGGAGACCCGGGTTCGAACCCCGGGTCCTCCCTCTTTTTCCATTAATTTCTGCTGTGTATGACAGTGGGCCATTGGCCCACCAGTCAGCACCACAGGGCCCTAGCTCTCTGCCATGTGCCCCCCTTTATTATTGCATTTTGTTTTGTTTGTTTGTTTTATTATTTTATTTTATTTTTTCTATGTTTTCTCTGGTTATTTCCATTTAAGGAAATATGCCTGTTTAGGCAGATTCCATTTCTGTCCATAATCCTAGGATATGCCAATTTTGGCATATAAGTTGATATAAGTGGCATTGGCAATTTTGTGTGTGCATTTGTGGGAGTTTCATCAACAGTACCATATGCTTGTGATACATGTTTTTGGGGTAGAAAAATTCATTGAATCCAATGGTGGTATTGGATTTTCCATTTGAGCAAGTTTGTAAAAAAGTTATTTTGTGATATTGTGCCAATTTGTCCTTTGCACATGATTTAATCCTTGCAATATATGGTAAACTTGTTAACATGGAATATGCTCATTTGTGTATGTGCTAGCTCCTGGTATTTTTGCATGCCAGGATAGTTCATGCTATGAGTGGGAAACTTGATGTCAACATGCCACTAAAATTCTGTTTTCACATGCCCAAATATTTCTAAGTGTTGAAACATGTTATTTTGTTGCCATGTTACCTAGATGATCTCCATGTATATGTTGCTCCTTTGGAGTTGGCACAATGGTACGCATTGTTGTGCTTGTCATCCTCTATATATGTGTGCCAAGATCTTATGGATTAGGCCATTGCATCTTATATAAAACTTGCTGTCAACATGCTATTCTGTTAACAAGTGCCATGTTTGCCTCTGGTAAATTTCACCAAGTCTGTGAATATGCTATTTTCAATATGTCATATTGTGAGGATGGTAGCCATGTATACATGCATATTTTGCTGTGTCAAGAGACCCGACCCAGCCCTGCTGGTCGAGCCCGCTATCCACCCCCAGGGAGACCCGGGTTCGAACCCCGGGTCCTCCCTCTATTTCCATTAATTTCTGCTGTGTATGACAGTGGGCCATTGGCCCACCAGTCAGCACCACAGGGCCCTAGCTCTCTGTCATGTGCCCCCCTTTATTATTGCATTTTGTTTTGTTTGTTTGTTTTATTATTTTATTTTATTTTTTCTATGTTTTCTCTGGTTATTTCCATTTAAGGAAATATGCCTGTTTAGGCAGATTCCATTTCTGTCCATAATCCTAGGATATGCCAATTTTGGCATATAAGTTGATATAAGTGGCATTGGCAATTTTGTGTGTGCATTTGTGGGAGTTTCATCAACAGTACCATATGCTTGTGATACATGTTTTTGGGGTAGAAAAATTCATTGAATCCAATGGTGGTATTGGATTTTCCATTTGAGCAAGTTTGTAAAAAAGTTATTTTGTGATATTGTGCCAATTTGTCCTTTGCACATGATTTAATCCTTGCAATATATGGTAAACTTGTTAACATGGAATATGCTCATTTGTGTATGTGCTAGCTCCTGGTATTTTTGCATGCCATGATAGTTCATGCTATGAGTGGGAAACTTGATGTCAACATGCCACTAAAATTCTGTTTTCACATGCCCAAATATTTCTAAGTGTTGAAACATGTTAGTTTGTTGCCATGTTACCTAGATGATCTCCATGTATATGTTGCTCCTTTGGAGTTGGCACAATGGTACGCATTGTTGTGCTTGTCATCCTCTATATATGTGTGCCAAGATCTTATGGATTAGGCCATTGCATCTTATATAAAACTTGCTGTCAACATGCTATTCTGTTAACAAGTGCCATGTTTGCCTCTGGTAAATTTCACCAAGTCTGTGAATATGCTATTTTCAATATGTCATATTGTGAGGATGGTAGCCATGTATACATGCATATTTTGCTGTGTCAAGAGACCCGACCCAGCCCTGCTGGTCGAGCCCGCTATCCACCCCCAGGGAGACCCGGGTTCGAACCCCGGGTCCTCCCTCTTTTTCCATTAATTTCTGCTGTGTATGACAGTGGGCCATTGGCCCACCAGTCAGCGCCACAGGGCCCTAGCTCTCTGTCATGTGCCCCCCTTTATTATTGCATTTTGTTTTGTTTGTTTGTTTTATTATTTTATTTTATTTTTTCTATGTTTTCTCTGGTTATTTCCATTTAAGGAAATATGCCTGTTTAGGCAGATTCCATTTCTGTCCATAATCCTAGGATATGCCAATTTTGGCATATAAGTTGATATAAGTGGCATTGGCAATTTTGTGTGTGCATTTGTGGGAGTTTCATCAACAGTACCATATGCTTGTGATACATGTTTTTGGGGTAGAAAAATTCATTGAATCCAATGGTGGTATTGGATTTTCCATTTGAGCAAGTTTGTAAAAAAGTTATTTTGTGATATTGTGCCAATTTGTCCTTTTCACATGATTTAATCCTTGCAATATATGGTAAACTTGTTAACATGGAATATGCTCATTTGTGTATGTGCTAGCCCCTGGTATTTTTGCATGCCATGATAGTTCATGCTATGAGTGGGAAACTTGATGTCAACATGCCACTAAAATTCTGTTTTCACATGCCCAAATATTTCTAAGTGTTGAAACATGTTATTTTGTTGCCATGTTACCTAGATGATCCCCATGTATATGTTGCTCCTTTGGAGTTGGCACAATGGTACGCATTGTTGTGCTTGTCATCCTCTATATATGTGTGCCAAGATCTTATGGATTAGGCCATTGCATCTTATATAAAACTTGCTGTCAACATGCTATTCTGTTAACAAGTGCCATGTTTGCCTCTTGTAAATTTCACCAAGTCTGTGAATATGCTATTTTCAATATGTCATATTGTGAGGATGGTAGCCATGGATACATGCATATTTTGCTGTGTCAAGAGACCCGACCCAGCCCAGCTGGTCGAGCCCCCTATCCACCCCCAGGGAGACCCGGGTTCGAACCCCGGGTCCTCCCTCTTTTTCCATTAATTTCTGCTGTGTATGACAGTGGGCCATGGGCCCACCAGTCAGCACCACAGGGCCCTAGCTCTCTGCCATGTGCCCCCCTTTATTATTGCATTTTGTTTTGTTTGTTTTATTATTTTATTTTATTTTTTCTGTGTTTTCTCTGGTTATTTCCATTTAAGGAAATATGCCTGTTTAGGCAGATTCCATTTCTGTCCATAATCCTAGGATATGCCAATTTTGGCATATAAGTTGATATAAGTGGCATTGGCAATTTTGTGTGTGCATTTGTGGGAGTTTCATCAACAGTACCATATGCTTGTGATACATGTTTTTGGGGTAGAAAAATTCATTGAATCCAATGGTGGTATTGGATTTTCCATTTGAGCAAGTTTGTAAAAAAGTTATTTTGTGATATTGTGCCAATTTGTCCTTTTCACATGATTTAATCCTTGCAATATATGGTAAACTTGTTAACATGGAATATGCTCATTTGTGTATGTGCTAGCCCCTGGTATTTTTGCATAGCATGATAGTTCATGCTATGAGTGGGAAACTTGATGTCAACATGCCACTAAAATTCTGTTTTCACATGCCCAAATATTTCTTAGTGTTGAAACATGTTATTTTGTTGCCATGTTACCTAGATGATCCCCATGTATATGTTGCTCCTTTGGAGTTGGCACAATGGTACGCATTGTTGTGCTTGTCATCCTCTATATATGTGTGCCAAGATCTTATGGATTAGGCCATTGCATCTTATATAAAACTTGCTGTCAACATGCTATTCTGTTAACAAGTGCCATGTTTGCCTCTGGTAAATTTCACCAAGTCTGTGAATATGCTATTTTCAATATGTCATATTGTGAGGATGGTAGCCATGTATACATGCATATTTTGCTGTGTCAAGAGACCCGACCCAGCCCTGCTGGTCGAGCCCGCTATCCACCCCCAGGGAGACCCGGGTTCGAACCCCGGGTCCTCCCTCTATTTCCATTAATTTCTGCTGTGTATGACAGTGGGCCATTGGCCCACCAGTCAGCACCACAGGGCCCTAGCTCTCTGCCATGTGCCCCCCTTTATTATTGCATTTTGTTTTGTTTGTTTTATTATTTTATTTTATTTTTTCTGTGTTTTCTCTGGTTATTTCCATTTAAGGAAATATGCCTGTTTAGGCAGATTCCATTTCTGTCCATAATCCTAGGATATGCCAATTTTGGCATATAAGTTGATATAAGTGGCATTGGCAATTTTGTGTGTGCATTTGTGGGAGTTTCATCAACAGTACCATATGCTTGTGATACATGTTTTTGGGGTAGAAAAATTCATTGAATCCAATGGTGGTATTGGATTTTCCATTTGAGCAAGTTTGTAAAAAAGTTATTTTGTGATATTGTGCCAATTTGTCCTTTTCACATGATTTAATCCTTGCAATATATGGTAAACTTGTTAACATGGAATATGCTCATTTGTGTATGTGCTAGCCCCTGGTATTTTTGCATAGCATGATAGTTCATGCTATGAGTGGGAAACTTGATGTCAACATGCCACTAAAATTCTGTTTTCACATGCCCAAATATTTCTTAGTGTTGAAACATGTTATTTTGTTGCCATGTTACCTAGATGATCCCCATGTATATGTTGCTCCTTTGGAGTTGGCACAATGGTACGCATTGTTGTGCTTGTCATCCTCTATATATGTGTGCCAAGATCTTATGGATTAGGCCATTGCATCTTATATAAAACTTGCTGTCAACATGCTATTCTGTTAACAAGTGCCATGTTTGCCTCTTGTAAATTTCACCAAGTCTGTGAATATGCTATTTTCAATATGTCATATTGTGAGGATGGTAGCCATGGATACATGCATATTTTGCTGTGTCAAGAGACCCGACCCAGCCCAGCTGGTCGAGCCCCCTATCCACCCCCAGGGAGACCCGGGTTCGAACCCCGGGTCCTCCCTCTTTTTCCATTAATTTCTGCTGTGTATGACAGTGGGCCATGGGCCCACCAGTCAGCACCACAGGGCCCTAGCTCTCTGCCATGTGCCCCCCTTTATTATTGCATTTTGTTTTGTTTGTTTTATTATTTTATTTTATTTTTTCTGTGTTTTCTCTGGTTATTTCCATTTAAGGAAATATGCCTGTTTAGGCAGATTCCATTTCTGTCCATAATCCTAGGATATGCCAATTTTGGCATATAAGTTGATATAAGTGGCATTGGCAATTTTGTGTGTGCATTTGTGGGAGTTTCATCAACAGTACCATATGCTTGTGATACATGTTTTTGGGGTAGAAAAATTCATTGAATCCAATGGTGGTATTGGATTTTCCATTTGAGCAAGTTTGTAAAAAAGTTATTTTGTGATATTGTGCCAATTTGTCCTTTTCACATGATTTAATCCTTGCAATATATGGTAAACTTGTTAACATGGAATATGCTCATTTGTGTATGTGCTAGCCCCTGGTATTTTTGCATAGCATGATAGTTCATGCTATGAGTGGGAAACTTGATGTCAACATGCCACTAAAATTCTGTTTTCACATGCCCAAATATTTCTTAGTGTTGAAACATGTTATTTTGTTGCCATGTTACCTAGATGATCTCCATGTATATGTTGCTCCTTTGGAGTTGGCACAATGGTACGCATTGTTGTGCTTGTCATCCTCTATATATGTGTGCCAAGATCTTATGGATTAGGCCATTGCATCTTATATAAAACTTGCTGTCAACATGCTATTCTGTTAACAAGTACCATGTTTGCCATGTCATATTGTGAATTTCACCAAGTCTGTGAATATGCTATTTTCAATATGTCATATTGTGAGGATGGTAGCCATGTATACATGCATATTTTGCTGTGTCAAGAGACCCGACCCAGCCCAGCTAGTCGAGCCCGCTATCCACCCCCAGGGAGACCCGGGTTCGAACCCCGGGTCCTCCCTCTTTTTCCATTAATTTCTGCTGTGTATGACAGTGGGCCATTGGCCCACCAGTCAGCACCACAGGGCCCTAGCTCTCTGTCATGTGCCCCCCTTTATTATTGCATTTTGTTTTGTTTGTTTGTTTTATTATTTTATTTTATTTTTTCTATGTTTTCTCTGGTTATTTCCATTTAAGGAAATATGCCTGTTTAGGCAGATTCCATTTCTGTCCATAATCCTAGGATATGCCAATTTTGGCATATAAGTTGATATAAGTGGCATTGGCAATTTTGTGTGTGCATTTGTGGGAGTTTCATCAACAGTACCATATGCTTGTGATACATGTTTTTGGGGTAGAAAAATTCATTGAATCCAATGGTGGTATTGGATTTTCCATTTGAGCAAGTTTGTAAAAAAGTTATTTTGTGATATTGTGCCAATTTGTCCTTTGCACATGATTTAATCCTTGCAATATATGGTAAACTTGTTAACATGGAATATGCTCATTTGTGTATGTGCTAGCTCCTGGTATTTTTGCATGCCATGATAGTTCATGCTATGAGTGGGAAACTTGATGTCAACATGCCACTAAAATTCTGTTTTCACATGCCCAAATATTTCTAAGTGTTGAAACATGTTAGTTTGTTGCCATGTTACCTAGATGATCTCCATGTATATGTTGCTCCTTTGGAGTTGGCACAATGGTACGCATTGTTGTGCTTGTCATCCTCTATATATGTGTGCCAAGATCTTATGGATTAGGCCATTGCATCTTATATAAAACTTGCTGTCAACATGCTATTCTGTTAACAAGTGCCATGTTTGCCTCTGGTAAATTTCACCAAGTCTGTGAATATGCTATTTTCAATATGTCATATTGTGAGGATGGTAGCCATGTATACATGCATATTTTGCTGTGTCAAGAGACCCGACCCAGCCCTGCTGGTCGAGCCCGCTATCCACCCCCAGGGAGACCCGGGTTCGAACCCCGGGTCCTCCCTCTTTTTCCATTAATTTCTGCTGTGTATGACAGTGGGCCATTGGCCCACCAGTCAGCACCACAGGGCCCTAGCTCTCTGTCATGTGCCCCCCTTTATTATTGCATTTTGTTTTGTTTGTTTGTTTTATTATTTTATTTTATTTTTTCTATGTTTTCTCTAGTTATTTCCATTTAAGGAAATATGCCTGTTTAGGCAGATTCCATTTCTGTCCATAATCCTAGGATATGCCAATTTTGGCATATAAGTTGATATAAGTGGCATTGGCAATTTTGTGTGTGCATTTGTGGGAGTTTCATCAACAGTACCATATGCTTGTGATACATGTTTTTGGGGTAGAAAAATTCATTGAATCCAATGGTGGTATTGGATTTTCCATTTGAGCAAGTTTGTAAAAAAGTTATTTTGTGATATTGTGCCAATTTGTCCTTTTCACATGATTTAATCCTTGCAATATATGGTAAACTTGTTAACATGGAATATGCTCATTTGTGTATGTGCTAGCCCCTGGTATTTTTGCATGCCATGATAGTTCATGCTATGAGTGGGAAACTTGATGTCAACATGCCACTAAAATTCTGTTTACACATGCCCAAATATTTCTAAGTGTTGAAACATGTTATTTTGTTGCCATGTTACCTAGATGATCCCCATGTATATGTTGCTCCTTTGGAGTTGGCACAATGGTACGCATTGTTGTGCTTGTCATCCTCTATATATGTGTGCCAAGATCTTATGGATTAGGCCATTGCATCTTATATAAAACTTGCTGTCAACATGCTATTCTGTTAACAAGTGCCATGTTTGCCTCTTGTAAATTTCACCAAGTCTGTGAATATGCTATTTTCAATATGTCATATTGTGAGGATGGTAGCCATGGATACATGCATATTTTGCTGTGTCAAGAGACCCGACCCAGCCCAGCTGGTCGAGCCCCCTATCCACCCCCAGGGAGACCCGGGTTCGAACCCCGGGTCCTCCCTCTTTTTCCATTAATTTCTGCTGTGTATGACAGTGGGCCATGGGCCCACCAGTCAGCACCACAGGGCCCTAGCTCTCTGCCATGTGCCCCCCTTTATTATTGCATTTTGTTTTGTTTGTTTTATTATTTTATTTTATTTTTTCTGTGTTTTCTCTGGTTATTTCCATTTAAGGAAATATGCCTGTTTAGGCAGATTCCATTTCTGTCCATAATCCTAGGATATGCCAATTTTGGCATATAAGTTGATATAAGTGGCATTGGCAATTTTGTGTGTGCATTTGTGGGAGTTTCATCAACAGTACCATATGCTTGTGATACATGTTTTTGGGGTAGAAAAATTCATTGAATCCAATGGTGGTATTGGATTTTCCATTTGAGCAAGTTTGTAAAAAAGTTATTTTGTGATATTGTGCCAATTTGTCCTTTTCACATGATTTAATCCTTGCAATATATGGTAAACTTGTTAACATGGAATATGCTCATTTGTGTATGTGCTAGCCCCTGGTATTTTTGCATAGCATGATAGTTCATGCTATGAGTGGGAAACTTGATGTCAACATGCCACTAAAATTCTGTTTTCACATGCCCAAATATTTCTTAGTGTTGAAACATGTTATTTTGTTGCCATGTTACCTAGATGATCTCCATGTATATGTTGCTCCTTTGGAGTTGGCACAATGGTACGCATTGTTGTGCTTGTCATCCTCTATATATGTGTGCCAAGATCTTATGGATTAGGCCATTGCATCTTATATAAAACTTGCTGTCAACATGCTATTCTGTTAACAAGTACCATGTTTGCCATGTCATATTGTGAATTTCACCAAGTCTGTGAATATGCTATTTTCAATATGTCATATTGTGAGGATGGTAGCCATGTATACATGCATATTTTGCTGTGTCAAGAGACCCGACCCAGCCCAGCTAGTCGAGCCCGCTATCCACCCCCAGGGAGACCCGGGTTCGAACCCCGGGTCCTCCCTCTTTTTCCATTAATTTCTGCTGTGTATGACAGTGGGCCATTGGCCCACCAGTCAGCACCACAGGGCCCTAGCTCTCTGCCATGTGCCCCCCTTTATTATTGCATTTTGTTTTGTTTGTTTGTTTTATTATTTTATTTTATTTTTTCTATGTTTTCTCTGGTTATTTCCATTTAAGGAAATATGCCTGTTTAGGCAGATTCCATTTCTGTCCATAATCCTAGGATATGCCAATTTTGGCATATAAGTTGATATAAGTGGCATTGGCAATTTTGTGTGTGCATTTGTGGGAGTTTCATCAACAGTACCATATGGTTGTGATACATGTTTTTGGGGTAGAAAAATTCATTGAATCCAATGGTGGTATTGGATTTTCCATTTGAGCAAGTTTGTAAAAAAGTTATTTTCTGATATTGTGCCAATTTGTCCTTTTCACATGATTTAATCCTTGCAATATATGGTAAACTTGTTAACATGGAATATGCTCATTTGTGTATGTGCTAGCCCCTGGTATTTTTGCATGCCATGATAGTTCATGCTATGAGTGGGAAACTTGATGTCAACATGCCACTAAAATTCTGTTTTCACATGCCCAAATATTTCTAAGTGTTGAAACATGTTATTTTGTTGCCATGTTACCTAGATGATCCCCATGTATATGTTGCTCCTTTGGAGTTGGCACAATGGTACGCATTGTTGTGCTTGTCATCCTCTATATATGTGTGCCAAGATCTTATGGATTAGGCCATTGCATCTTATATAAAACTTGCTGTCAACATGCTATTCTGTTAACAAGTGCCATGTCTGCCTCTTGTAAATTTCACCAAGTCTGTGAATATGCTATTTTCAATATGTCATATTGTGAGGATGGTAGCCATGGATACATGCATATTTAGCTGTGTCAAGAGACCCGACCCAGCCCAGCTGGTCGAGCCCCCTATCCACCCCCAGGGAGACCCGGGTTCGAACCCCGGGTCCTCCCTCTTTTTCCATTAATTTCTGCTGTGTATGACAGTGGGCCATGGGCCCACCAGTCAGCACCACAGGGCCCTAGCTCTCTGCCATGTGCCCCCCTTTATTATTGCATTTTGTTTTGTTTGTTTTATTATTTTATTTTATTTTTTCTGTGTTTTCTCTGGTTATTTCCATTTAAGGAAATATGCCTGTTTAGGCAGATTCCATTTCTGTCCATAATCCTAGGATATGCCAATTTTGGCATATAAGTTGATATAAGTGGCATTGGCAATTTTGTGTGTGCATTTGTGGGAGTTTCATCAACAGTACCATATGCTTGTGATACATGTTTTTGGGGTAGAAAAATTCATTGAATCCAATGGTGGTATTGGATTTTCCATTTGAGCAAGTTTGTAAAAAAGTTATTTTGTGATATTGTGCCAATTTGTCCTTTTCACATGATTTAATCCTTGCAATATATGGTAAACTTGTTAACATGGAATATGCTCATTTGTGTATGTGCTAGCCCCTGGTATTTTTGCATGCCATGATAGTTCATGCTATGAGTGGGAAACTTGATGTCAACATGCCACTAAAATTCTGTTTTCACATGCCCAAATATTTCTAAGTGTTGAAACATGTTATTTTGTTGCCATGTTACCTAGATGATCCCCATGTATATGTTGCTCCTTTGGAGTTGGCACAATGGTACGCATTGTTGTGCTTGTCATCCTCTATATATGTGTGCCAAGATCTTATGGATTAGGCCATTGCATCTTATATAAAACTTGCTGTCAACATGTTATTCTGTTAGCAAGTGCCATGTTTGCCTCTTGTAAATTTCACCAAGTCTGTGAATATGCTATTTTCAATATGTCATATTGTGAGGATGGTAGCCATGGATACATGCATATTTTGCTGTGTCAAGAGACCCGACCCAGCCCAGCTGGTCGAGCCCCCTATCCACCCCCAGGGAGACCCGGGTTCGAACCCCGGGTCCTCCCTCTTTTTCCATTAATTTCTGCTGTGTATGACAGTGGGCCATGGGCCCAACAGTCAGCACCATAGGGCCCTAGCTCTCTGCCATGTGCCCCCCTTTATTATTGCATTTTGTTTTGTTTGTTTTATTATTTTATTTTATTTTTTCTGTGTTTTCTCTGGTTATTTCCTTTTAAGAAAATATGCCTGTTTAGGCAGATTCCATTTCTGTCCATAATCCTAGGATATGCCAATTTTGGCATATAAGTTGATATAAGTGGCATTGGCAATTTTGTGTGTGCATTTGTGTGAGTTTCATCAACAGTACCATATGTTTGTGATACATGTTTTTGGGGTAGAAAAATTCATTGAATCCAATGGTGGTATTGGATTTTCCATTTGAGCAAGTTTGTAAAAAAGTTATTTTGTGATATTGTGCCAATTTGTCCTTTTCACATGATTTAATCCTTGCAATATATGGTAAACTTGTTAACATGGAATATGCTCATTTGTGTATGTGCTAGCCCCTGGTATTTTTGCATGCCATGATAGTTCATGCTATGAGTGGGAAACTTGATGTCAACATGCCACTAAAATTCTGTTTTCACATGCCCAAATATTTCTAAGTGTTGAAACATGTTATTTTGTTGCCATGTTACCTAGATGATCCCCATGTATATGTTGCTCCTTTGGAGTTGGCACAATGGTACGCATTGTTGTGCTTGTCATCCTCTATATATGTGTGCCAAGATCTTATGGATTAGGCCATTGCATCTTATATAAAACTTGCTGTCAACATGCTATTCTGTTAGCAAGTGCCATGTTTGCCTCTTGTAAATTTCACCAAGTCTGTGAATATGCTATTTTCAATATGTCATATTGTGAGGATGGTAGCCATGGATACATGCATATTTTGCTGTGTCAAGAGACCCGACCCAGCCCAGCTGGTCGAGCCCCCTATCCACCCCCAGGGAGACCCGGGTTCGAACCCCGGGTCCTCCCTCTTTTTCCATTAATTTCTGCTGTGTATGACAGTGGGCCATGGGCCCAACAGTCAGCACCATAGGGCCCTAGCTCTCTGCCATGTGCCCCCCTTTATTATTGCATTTTGTTTTGTTTGTTTTATTATTTTATTTTATTTTTTCTGTGTTTTCTCTGGTTATTTCCTTTTAAGAAAATATGCCTGTTTAGGCAAATTCCATTTCTGTCCATAATCCTAGGATATGCCAATTTTGGCATATAAGTTGATATAAGTCGCATTGGCAATTTTGTGTGTGCATTTGTGGGAGTTTCATCAACAGTACCATATGTTTGTGATACATGTTTTTGGGGTAGAAAAATTCATTGAATCCAATGGTGGTATTGGATTTTCCATTTGAGCAAGTTTGTAAAAAAGTTATTTTGTGATATTGTGCCAATTTGTCCTTTTCACATGATTTAATCCTTGCAATATATGGTAAACTTGTTAACATGGAATATGCTCATTTGTGTATGTGCTAGCCCCTGGTATTTTTGCATGCCATGATAGTTCATGCTATGAGTGGGAAACTTGATGTCAACATGCCACTAAAATTCTGTTTTCACATGCCCAAATATTTCTAAGTGTTGAAACATGTTATTTTGTTGCCATGTTACCTAGATGATCCCCATGTATATGTTGCTCCTTTGGAGTTGGCACAATGGTACGCATTGTTGTGCTTGTCATCCTCTATATATGTGTGCCAAGATCTTATGGATTAGGCCATTGCATCTTATATAAAACTTGCTGTCAACATGCTATTCTGTTAACAAGTGCCATGTTTGCCTCTGGTAAATTTCACCAAGTCTGTGAATATGCTATTTTCAATATGTCATATTGTGAGGATGGTAGCCATGTATACATGCATATTTTGCTGTGTCAAGAGACCCGACCCAGCCCTGCTGGTCGAGCCCGCTATCCACCCCCAGGGAGACCCGGGTTCGAACCCCGGGTCCTCCCTCTTTTTCCATTAATTTCTGCTGTGTATGACAGTGGGCCATTGGCCCACCAGTCAGCACCACAGGGCCCTAGCTCTCTGTCATGTGCCCCCCTTTATTATTGCATTTTGTTTTGTTTGTTTGTTTTATTATTTTATTTTATTTTTTCTATGTTTTCTCTAGTTATTTCCATTTAAGGAAATATGCCTGTTTAGGCAGATTCCATTTCTGTCCATAATCCTAGGATATGCCAATTTTGGCATATAAGTTGATATAAGTGGCATTGGCAATTTTGTGTGTGCATTTGTGGGAGTTTCATCAACAGTACCATATGCTTGTGATACATGTTTTTGGGGTAGAAAAATTCATTGAATCCAATGGTGGTATTGGATTTTCCATTTGAGCAAGTTTGTAAAAAAGTTATTTTGTGATATTGTGCCAATTTGTCCTTTTCACATGATTTAATCCTTGCAATATATGGTAAACTTGTTAACATGGAATATGCTCATTTGTGTATGTGCTAGCCCCTGGTATTTTTGCATGCCATGATAGTTCATGCTATGAGTGGGAAACTTGATGTCAACATGCCACTAAAATTCTGTTTTCACATGCCCAAATATTTCTAAGTGTTGAAACATGTTATTTTGTTGCCATGTTACCTAGATGATCCCCATGTATATGTTGCTCCTTTGGAGTTGGCACAATGGTACGCATTGTTGTGCTTGTCATCCTCTATATATGTGTGCCAAGATCGTATGGATTAGGCCATTGCATCTTATATAAAACTTGCTGTCAACATGCTATTCTGTTAGCAAGTGCCATGTTTGCCTCTTGTAAATTTCACCAAGTCTGTGAATATGCTATTTTCAATATGTCATATTGTGAGGATGGTAGCCATGGATACATGCATATTTTGCTGTGTCAAGAGACCCGACCCAGCCCAGCTGGTCGAGCCCCCTATCCACCCCCAGGGAGACCCGGGTTCGAACCCCGGGTCCTCCCTCTTTTTCCATTAATTTCTGCTGTGTATGACAGTGGGCCATGGGCCCAACAGTCAGCACCATAGGGCCCTAGCTCTCTGCCATGTGCCCCCCTTTATTATTGCATTTTGTTTTGTTTGTTTTATTATTTTATTTTATTTTTTCTGTGTTTTCTCTGGTTATTTCCTTTTAAGAAAATATGCCTGTTTAGGCAGATTCCATTTCTGTCCATAATCCTAGGATATGCCAATTTTGGCATATAAGTTGATATAAGTGGCATTGGCAATTTTGTGTGTGCATTTGTGTGAGTTTCATCAACAGTACCATATGTTTGTGATACATGTTTTTGGGGTAGAAAAATTCATTGAATCCAATGGTGGTATTGGATTTTCCATTTGAGCAAGTTTGTAAAAAAGTTATTTTGTGATATTGTGCCAATTTGTCCTTTTCACATGATTTAATCCTTGCAATATATGGTAAACTTGTTAACATGGAATATGCTCATTTGTGTATGTGCTAGCCCCTGGTATTTTTGCATGCCATGATAGTTCATGCTATGAGTGGGAAACTTGATGTCAACATGCCACTAAAATTCTGTTTTCACATGCCCAAATATTTCTAAGTGTTGAAACATGTTATTTTGTTGCCATGTTACCTAGATGATCCCCATGTATATGTTGCTCCTTTGGAGTTGGCACAATGGTACGCATTGTTGTGCTTGTCATCCTCTATATATGTGTGCCAAGATCTTATGGATTAGGCCATTGCATCTTATATAAAACTTGCTGTCAACATGCTATTCTGTTAACAAGTGCCATGTCTGCCTCTTGTAAATTTCACCAAGTCTGTGAATATGCTATTTTCAATATGTCATATTGTGAGGATGGTAGCCATGGATACATGCATATTTAGCTGTGTCAAGAGACCCGACCCAGCCCAGCTGGTCGAGCCCCCTATCCACCCCCAGGGAGACCCGGGTTCGAACCCCGGGTCCTCCCTCTTTTTCCATTAATTTCTGCTGTGTATGACAGTGGGCCATGGGCCCACCAGTCAGCACCACAGGGCCCTAGCTCTCTGCCATGTGCCCCCCTTTATTATTGCATTTTGTTTTGTTTGTTTTATTATTTTATTTTATTTTTTCTGTGTTTTCTCTGGTTATTTCCATTTAAGGAAATATGCCTGTTTAGGCAGATTCCATTTCTGTCCATAATCCTAGGATATGCCAATTTTGGCATATAAGTTGATATAAGTGGCATTGGCAATTTTGTGTGTGCATTTGTGGGAGTTTCATCAACAGTACCATATGCTTGTGATACATGTTTTTGGGGTAGAAAAATTCATTGAATCCAATGGTGGTATTGGATTTTCCATTTGAGCAAGTTTGTAAAAAAGTTATTTTGTGATATTGTGCCAATTTGTCCTTTTCACATGATTTAATGCTTGCAATATATGGTAAACTTGTTAACATGGAATATGCTCATTTGTGTATGTGCTAGCCCCTGGTATTTTTGCATGCCATGATAGTTCATGCTATGAGTGGGAAACTTGATGTCAACATGCCACTAAAATTCTGTTTTCACATGCCCAAATATTTCTAAGTGTTGAAACATGTTATTTTGTTGCCATGTTACCTAGATGATCCCCATGTATATGTTGCTCCTTTGGAGTTGGCACAATGGTACGCATTGTTGTGCTTGTCATCCTCTATATATGTGTGCCAAGATCTTATGGATTAGGCCATTGCATCTTATATAAAACTTGCTGTCAACATGCTATTCTGTTAACAAGTGCCATGTCTGCCTCTTGTAAATCTCACCAAGTCTGTGAATATGCTATTTTCAATATGTCATATTGTGAGGATGGTAGCCATGGATACATGCATATTTTGCTGTGTCAAGAGACCCGACCCAGCCCAGCTGGTCGAGCCCCCTATCCACCCCCAGGGAGACCCGGGTTCGAACCCCGGGTCCTCCCTCTTTTTCCATTAATTTCTGCTGTGTATGACAGTGGGCCATGGGCCCAACAGTCAGCACCATAGGGCCCTAGCTCTCTGCCATGTGCCCCCCTTTATTATTGCATTTTGTTTTGTTTGTTTTATTATTTTATTTTATTTTTTCTGTGTTTTCTCTGGTTATTTCCTTTTAAGAAAATATGCCTGTTTAGGCAGATTCCATTTCTGTCCATAATCCTAGGATATGCCAATTTTGGCATATAAGTTGATATAAGTGGCATTGGCAATTTTGTGTGTGCATTTGTGGGAGTTTCATCAACAGTACCATATGCTTGTGATACATGTTTTTGGGGTAGAAAAATTCATTGAATCCAATGGTGGTATTGGATTTTCCATTTGAGCAAGTTTGTAAAAAAGTTATTTTGTGATATTGTGCCAATTTGTCCTTTTCACATGATTTAATCCTTGCAATATATGGTAAACTTGTTAACATGGAATATGCTCATTTGTGTATGTGCTAGCCCCTGGTATTTTTGCATGCCATGATAGTTCATGCTATGAGTGGGAAACTTGATGTCAACATGCCACTAAAATTCTGTTTTCACATGCCCAAATATTTCTAAGTGTTGAAACATGTTATTTTGTTGCCATGTTACCTAGATGATCCCCATGTATATGTTGCTCCTTTGGAGTTGGCACAATGGTACGCATTGTTGTGCTTGTCATCCTCTATATATGTGTGCCAAGATCTTATGGATTAGGCCATTGCATCTTATATAAAACTTGCTGTCAACATGCTATTCTGTTAACAAGTGCCATGTCTGCCTCTTGTAAATCTCACCAAGTCTGTGAATATGCTATTTTCAATATGTCATATTGTGAGGATGGTAGCCATGGATACATGCATATTTTGCTGTGTCAAGAGACCCGACCCAGCCCAGCTGGTCGAGCCCCCTATCCACCCCCAGGGAGACCCGGGTTCGAACCCCGGGTCCTCCCTCTTTTTCCATTAATTTCTGCTGTGTATGACAGTGGGCCATGGGCCCAACAGTCAGCACCACAGGGCCCTAGCTCTCTGCCATGTGCCCCCCTTTATTATTGCATTTTGTTTTGTTTGTTTTATTATTTTATTTTATTTTTTCTGTGTTTTCTCAGGTTATTTCCTTTTAAGAAAATATGCCTGTTTAGGCAGATTCCATTTCTGTCCATAATCCTAGGATATGCCAATTTTGGCATATAAGTTGATATAAGTGGCATTGGCAATTTTGTGTGTGCATTTGTGGGAGTTTCATCAACAGTACCATATGCTTGTGATACATGTTTTTGGGGTAGAAAAATTCATTGAATCCAATGGTGGTATTGGATTTTCCATTTGAGCAAGTTTGTAAAAAAGTTATTTTGTGATATTGTGCCAATTTGTCCTTTTCACATGATTTAATCCTTGCAATATATGGTAAACTTGTTAACATGGAATATGCTCATTTGTGTATGTGCTAGCCCCTGGTATTTTTGCATGCCATGATAGTTCATGCTATGAGTGGGAAACTTGATGTCAACATGCCACTAAAATTCTGTTTTCACATGCCCAAATATTTCTAAGTGTTGAAACATGTTATTTTGTTGCCATGTTACCTAGATGATCCCCATGTATATGTTGCTCCTTTGGAGTTGGCACAATGGTACGCATTGTTGTGCTTGTCATCCTCTATATATGTGTGCCAAGATCTTATGGATTAGGCCATTGCATCTTATATAAAACTTGCTGTCAACATGCTATTCTGTTAACAAGTGCCATGTCTGCCTCTTGTAAATCTCACCAAGTCTGTGAATATGCTATTTTCAATATGTCATATTGTGAGGATGGTAGCCATGGATACATGCATATTTTGCTGTGTCAAGAGACCCGACCCAGCCCAGCTGGTCGAGCCCCCTATCCACCCCCAGGGAGACCCGGGTTCGAACCCCGGGTCCTCCCTCTTTTTCCATTAATTTCTGCTGTGTATGACAGTGGGCCATGGGCCCAACAGTCAGCACCACAGGGCCCTAGCTCTCTGCCATGTGCCCCCCTTTATTATTGCATTTTGTTTTGTTTGTTTTATTATTTTATTTTATTTTTTCTGTGTTTTCTCTGGTTATTTCCATTTAAGGAAATATGCCTGTTTAGGCAGATTCCATTTCTGTCCATAATCCTAGGATATGCCAATTTTGGCATATAAGTTGATATAAGTGGCATTGGCAATTTTGTGTGTGCATTTGTGGGAGTTTCATCAACAGTACCATATGCTTGTGATACATGTTTTTGGGGTAGAAAAATTCATTGAATCCAATGGTGGTATTGGATTTTCCATTTGAGCAAGTTTGTAAAAAAGTTATTTTGTGATATTGTGCCAATTTGTCCTTTTCACATGATTTAATCCTTGCAATATATGGTAAACTTGTTAACATGGAATATGCTCATTTGTGTATGTGCTAGCCCC
This sequence comes from Elymus sibiricus, assembly GCA_039707655.1. Taxonomy (NCBI): domain Eukaryota; kingdom Viridiplantae; phylum Streptophyta; class Magnoliopsida; order Poales; family Poaceae; genus Elymus; species Elymus sibiricus. The sequence continues at coordinate 43,649,547 of CM077671.1, forward strand.
TGGTATTTTTGCATGCCATGATAGTTCATGCTATGAGTGGGAAACTTGATGTCAACATGCCACTAAAATTCTGTTTTCACATGCCCAAATATTTCTAAGTGTTGAAACATGTTATTTTGTTGCCATGTTACCTAGATGATCCCCATGTATATGTTGCTCCTTTGGAGTTGGCACAATGGTACGCATTGTTGTGCTTGTCATCCTCTATATATGTGTGCCAAGATCTTATGGATTAGGCCATTGCATCTTATATAAAACTTGCTGTCAACATGCTATTCTGTTAACAAGTGCCATGTCTGCCTCTTGTAAATCTCACCAAGTCTGTGAATATGCTATTTTCAATATGTCATATTGTGAGGATGGTAGCCATGGATACATGCATATTTTGCTGTGTCAAGAGACCCGACCCAGCCCAGCTGGTCGAGCCCCCTATCCACCCCCAGGGAGACCCGGGTTCGAACCCCGGGTCCTCCCTCTTTTTCCATTAATTTCTGCTGTGTATGACAGTGGGCCATGGGCCCAACAGTCAGCACCACAGGGCCCTAGCTCTCTGCCATGTGCCCCCCTTTATTATTGCATTTTGTTTTGTTTGTTTTATTATTTTATTTTATTTTTTCTGTGTTTTCTCTGGTTATTTCCATTTAAGGAAATATGCCTGTTTAGGCAGATTCCATTTCTGTCCATAATCCTAGGATATGCCAATTTTGGCATATAAGTTGATATAAGTCGCATTGGCAATTTTGTGTGTGCATTTGTGGGAGTTTCATCAACAGTACCATATGCTTGTGATACATGTTTTTGGGGTAGAAAAATTCATTGAATCCAATGGTGGTATTGGATTTTCCATTTGAGCAAGTTTGTAAAAAAGTTATTTTGTGATATTGTGCCAATTTGTCCTTTTCACATGATTTAATCCTTGCAATATATGGTAAACTTGTTAACATGGAATATGCTCATTTGTGTATGTGCTAGCCCCTGGTATTTTTGCATGCCATGATAGTTCATGCTATGAGTGGGAAACTTGATGTCAACATGCCACTAAAATTCTGTTTTCACATGCCCAAATATTTCTAAGTGTTGAAACATGTTATTTTGTTGCCATGTTACCTAGATGATCCCCATGTATATGTTGCTCCTTTGGAGTTGGCACAATGGTACGCATTGTTGTGCTTGTCATCCTCTATATATGTGTGCCAAGATCTTATGGATTAGGCCATTGCATCTTATATAAAACTTGCTGTCAACATGCTATTCTGTTAACAAGTGCCATGTCTGCCTCTTGTAAATCTCACCAAGTCTGTGAATATGCTATTTTCAATATGTCATATTGTGAGGATGGTAGCCATGGATACATGCATATTTTGCTGTGTCAAGAGACCCGACCCAGCCCAGCTGGTCGAGCCCCCTATCCACCCCCAGGGAGACCCGGGTTCGAACCCCGGGTCCTCCCTCTTTTTCCATTAATTTCTGCTGTGTATGACAGTGGGCCATGGGCCCAACAGTCAGCACCACAGGGCCCTAGCTCTCTGCCATGTGCCCCCCTTTATTATTGCATTTTGTTTTGTTTGTTTTATTATTTTATTTTATTTTTTCTGTGTTTTCTCAGGTTATTTCCTTTTAAGAAAATATGCCTGTTTAGGCAGATTCCATTTCTGTCCATAATCCTAGGATATGCCAATTTTGGCATATAAGTTGATATAAGTGGCATTGGCAATTTTGTGTGTGCATTTGTGGGAGTTTCATCAACAGTACCATATGCTTGTGATACATGTTTTTGGGGTAGAAAAATTCATTGAATCCAATGGTGGTATTGGATTTTCCATTTGAGCAAGTTTGTAGAAAAGTTATTTTGTGATATTGTGCCAATTTGTCCTTTTCACATGATTTAATCCTTGCAATATATGGTAAACTTGTTAACATGGAATATGCTCATTTGTGTATGTGCTAGCCCCTGGTATTTTTGCATGCCATGATAGTTCATGCTATGAGTGGGAAACTTGATGTCAACATGCCACTAAAATTCTGTTTTCACATGCCCAAATATTTCTAAGTGTTGAAACATGTTATTTTGTTGCCATGTTACCTAGATGATCCCCATGTATATGTTGCTCCTTTGGAGTTGGCACAATGGTACGCATTGTTGTGCTTGTCATCCTCTATATATGTGTGCCAAGATCTTATGGATTAGGCCATTGCATCTTATATAAAACTTGCTGTCAACATGCTATTCTGTTAACAAGTGCCATGTCTGCCTCTTGTAAATCTCACCAAGTCTGTGAATATGCTATTTTCAATATGTCATATTGTGAGGATGGTAGCCATGGATACATGCATATTTTGCTGTGTCAAGAGACCCGACCCAGCCCAGCTGGTCGAGCCCCCTATCCACCCCCAGGGAGACCCGGGTTCGAACCCCGGGTCCTCCCTCTTTTTCCATTAATTTCTGCTGTGTATGACAGTGGGCCATGGGCCCAACAGTCAGCACCACAGGGCCCTAGCTCTTTGCCATGTGCCCCCCTTTATTATTGCATTTTGTTTTGTTTGTTTTATTATTTTATTTTATTTTTTCTGTGTTTTCTCAGGTTATTTCCTTTTAAGAAAATATGCCTGTTTAGGCAGATTCCATTTCTGTCCATAATCCTAGGATATGCCAATTTTGGCATATAAGTTGATATAAGTGGCATTGGCAATTTTGTGTGTGCATTTGTGGGAGTTTCATCAACAGTACCATATGCTTGTGATACATGTTTTTGGGGTAGAAAAATTCATTGAATCCAATGGTGGTATTGGATTTTCCATTTGAGCAAGTTTGTAAAAAAGTTATTTTGTGATATTGTGCCAATTTGTCCTTTTCACATGATTTAATCCTTGCAATATATGGTAAACTTGTTAACATGGAATATGCTCATTTGTGTATGTGCTAGCCCCTGGTATTTTTGCATGCCATGATAGTTCATGCTATGAGTGGGAAACTTGATGTCAACATGCCACTAAAATTCTGTTTTCACATGCCCAAATATTTCTAAGTGTTGAAACATGTTATTTTGTTGCCATGTTACCTAGATGATCCCCATGTATATGTTGCTCCTTTGGAGTTGGCACAATGGTACGCATTGTTGTGCTTGTCATCCTCTATATATGTGTGCCAAGATCTTATGGATTAGGCCATTGCATCTTATATAAAACTTGCTGTCAACATGCTATTCTGTTAACAAGTGCCATGTCTGCCTCTTGTAAATCTCACCAAGTCTGTGAATATGCTATTTTCAATATGTCATATTGTGAGGATGGTAGCCATGGATACATGCATATTTTGCTGTGTCAAGAGACCCGACCCAGCCCAGCTGGTCGAGCCCCCTATCCACCCCCAGGGAGACCCGGGTTCGAACCCCGGGTCCTCCCTCTTTTTCCATTAATTTCTGCTGTGTATGACAGTGGGCCATGGGCCCAACAGTCAGCACCACAGGGCCCTAGCTCTCTGCCATGTGCCCCCCTTTATTATTGCATTTTGTTTTGTTTGTTTTATTATTTTATTTTATTTTTTCTGTGTTTTCTCAGGTTATTTCCTTTTAAGAAAATATGCCTGTTTAGGCAGATTCCATTTCTGTCCATAATCCTAGGATATGCCAATTTTGGCATATAAGTTGATATAAGTGGCATTGGCAATTTTGTGTGTGCATTTGTGGGAGTTTCATCAACAGTACCATATGCTTGTGATACATGTTTTTGGGGTAGAAAAATTCATTGAATCCAATGGTGGTATTGGATTTTCCATTTGAGCAAGTTTGTAGAAAAGTTATTTTGTGATATTGTGCCAATTTGTCCTTTTCACATGATTTAATCCTTGCAATATATGGTAAACTTGTTAACATGGAATATGCTCATTTGTGTATGTGCTAGCCCCTGGTATTTTTGCATGCCATGATAGTTCATGCTATGAGTGGGAAACTTGATGTCAACATGCCACTAAAATTCTGTTTTCACATGCCCAAATATTTCTAAGTGTTGAAACATGTTATTTTGTTGCCATGTTACCTAGATGATCCCCATGTATATGTTGCTCCTTTGGAGTTGGCACAATGGTACGCATTGTTGTGCTTGTCATCCTCTATATATGTGTGCCAAGATCTTATGGATTAGGCCATTGCATCTTATATAAAACTTGCTGTCAACATGCTATTCTGTTAACAAGTGCCATGTCTGCCTCTTGTAAATCTCACCAAGTCTGTGAATATGCTATTTTCAATATGTCATATTGTGAGGATGGTAGCCATGGATACATGCATATTTTGCTGTGTCAAGAGACCCGACCCAGCCCAGCTGGTCGAGCCCCCTATCCACCCCCAGGGAGACCCGGGTTCGAACCCCGGGTCCTCCCTCTTTTTCCATTAATTTCTGCTGTGTATGACAGTGGGCCATGGGCCCAACAGTCAGCACCACAGGGCCCTAGCTCTCTGCCATGTGCCCCCCTTTATTATTGCATTTTGTTTTGTTTGTTTTATTATTTTATTTTATTTTTTCTGTGTTTTCTCTGGTTATTTCCATTTAAGGAAATATGCCTGTTTAGGCAGATTCCATTTCTGTCCATAATCCTAGGATATGCCAATTTTGGCATATAAGTTGATATAAGTGGCATTGGCAATTTTGTGTGTGCATTTGTGGGAGTTTCATCAACAGTACCATATGCTTGTGATACATGTTTTTGGGGTAGAAAAATTCATTGAATCCAATGGTGGTATTGGATTTTCCATTTGAGCAAGTTTGTAAAAAAGTTATTTTGTGATATTGTGCCAATTTGTCCTTTTCACATGATTTAATCCTTGCAATATATGGTAAACTTGTTAACATGGAATATGCTCATTTGTGTATGTGCTAGCCCCTGGTATTTTTGCATGCCATGATAGTTCATGCTATGAGTGGGAAACTTGATGTCAACATGCCACTAAAATTCTGTTTTCACATGCCCAAATATTTCTAAGTGTTGAAACATGTTATTTTGTTGCCATGTTACCTAGATGATCCCCATGTATATGTTGCTCCTTTGGAGTTGGCACAATGGTACGCATTGTTGTGCTTGTCATCCTCTATATATGTGTGCCAAGATCTTATGGATTAGGCCATTGCATCTTATATAAAACTTGCTGTCAACATGCTATTCTGTTAACAAGTGCCATGTCTGCCTCTTGTAAATCTCACCAAGTCTGTGAATATGCTATTTTCAATATGTCATATTGTGAGGATGGTAGCCATGGATACATGCATATTTTGCTGTGTCAAGAGACCCGACCCAGCCCAGCTGGTCGAGCCCCCTATCCACCCCCAGGGAGACCCGGGTTCGAACCCCGGGTCCTCCCTCTTTTTCCATTAATTTCTGCTGTGTATGACAGTGGGCCATGGGCCCAACAGTCAGCACCACAGGGCCCTAGCTCTCTGCCATGTGCCCCCCTTTATTATTGCATTTTGTTTTGTTTGTTTTATTATTTTATTTTATTTTTTCTGTGTTTTCTCAGGTTATTTCCTTTTAAGAAAATATGCCTGTTTAGGCAGATTCCATTTCTGTCCATAATCCTAGGATATGCCAATTTTGGCATATAAGTTGATATAAGTGGCATTGGCAATTTTGTGTGTGCATTTGTGGGAGTTTCATCAACAGTACCATATGCTTGTGATACATGTTTTTGGGGTAGAAAAATTCATTGAATCCAATGGTGGTATTGGATTTTCCATTTGAGCAAGTTTGTAGAAAAGTTATTTTGTGATATTGTGCCAATTTGTCCTTTTCACATGATTTAATCCTTGCAATATATGGTAAACTTGTTAACATGGAATATGCTCATTTGTGTATGTGCTAGCCCCTGGTATTTTTGCATGCCATGATAGTTCATGCTATGAGTGGGAAACTTGATGTCAACATGCCACTAAAATTCTGTTTTCACATGCCCAAATATTTCTAAGTGTTGAAACATGTTATTTTGTTGCCATGTTACCTAGATGATCCCCATGTATATGTTGCTCCTTTGGAGTTGGCACAATGGTACGCATTGTTGTGCTTGTCATCCTCTATATATGTGTGCCAAGATCTTATGGATTAGGCCATTGCATCTTATATAAAACTTGCTGTCAACATGCTATTCTGTTAACAAGTGCCATGTCTGCCTCTTGTAAATCTCACCAAGTCTGTGAATATGCTATTTTCAATATGTCATATTGTGAGGATGGTAGCCATGGATACATGCATATTTTGCTGTGTCAAGAGACCCGACCCAGCCCAGCTGGTCGAGCCCCCTATCCACCCCCAGGGAGACCCGGGTTCGAACCCCGGGTCCTCCCTCTTTTTCCATTAATTTCTGCTGTGTATGACAGTGGGCCATGGGCCCAACAGTCAGCACCACAGGGCCCTAGCTCTCTGCCATGTGCCCCCCTTTATTATTGCATTTTGTTTTGTTTGTTTTATTATTTTATTTTATTTTTTCTGTGTTTTCTCTGGTTATTTCCATTTAAGGAAATATGCCTGTTTAGGCAGATTCCATTTCTGTCCATAATCCTAGGATATGCCAATTTTGGCATATAAGTTGATATAAGTGGCATTGGCAATTTTGTGTGTGCATTTGTGGGAGTTTCATCAACAGTACCATATGCTTGTGATACATGTTTTTGGGGTAGAAAAATTCATTGAATCCAATGGTGGTATTGGATTTTCCATTTGAGCAAGTTTGTAAAAAAGTTATTTTGTGATATTGTGCCAATTTGTCCTTTTCACATGATTTAATCCTTGCAATATATGGTAAACTTGTTAACATGGAATATGCTCATTTGTGTATGTGCTAGCCCCTGGTATTTTTGCATGCCATGATAGTTCATGCTATGAGTGGGAAACTTGATGTCAACATGCCACTAAAATTCTGTTTTCACATGCCCAAATATTTCTAAGTGTTGAAACATGTTATTTTGTTGCCATGTTACCTAGATGATCCCCATGTATATGTTGCTCCTTTGGAGTTGGCACAATGGTACGCATTGTTGTGCTTGTCATCCTCTATATATGTGTGCCAAGATCTTATGGATTAGGCCATTGCATCTTATATAAAACTTGCTGTCAACATGCTATTCTGTTAACAAGTGCCATGTCTGCCTCTTGTAAATCTCACCAAGTCTGTGAATATGCTATTTTCAATATGTCATATTGTGAGGATGGTAGCCATGGATACATGCATATTTTGCTGTGTCAAGAGACCCGACCCAGCCCAGCTGGTCGAGCCCCCTATCCACCCCCAGGGAGACCCGGGTTCGAACCCCGGGTCCTCCCTCTTTTTCCATTAATTTCTGCTGTGTATGACAGTGGGCCATGGGCCCAACAGTCAGCACCACAGGGCCCTAGCTCTCTGCCATGTGCCCCCCTTTATTATTGCATTTTGTTTTGTTTGTTTTATTATTTTATTTTATTTTTTCTGTGTTTTCTCAGGTTATTTCCATTTAAGGAAATATGCCTGTTTAGGCAGATTCCATTTCTGTCCATAATCCTAGGATATGCCAATTTTGGCATATAAGTTGATATAAGTGGCATTGGCAATTTTGTGTGTGCATTTGTGGGAGTTTCATCAACAGTACCATATGCTTGTGATACATGTTTTTGGGGTAGAAAAATTCATTGAATCCAATGGTGGTATTGGATTTTCCATTTGAGCAAGTTTGTAAAAAAGTTATTTTGTGATATTGTGCCAATTTGTCCTTTTCACATGATTTAATCCTTGCAATATATGGTAAACTTGTTAACATGGAATATGCTCATTTGTGTATGTGCTAGCCCCTGGTAGTTTTGCATGCCATGATAGTTCATGCTATGAGTGGGAAACTTGATGTCAACATGCCACTAAAATTCTGTTTTCACATGCCCAAATATTTCTAAGTGTTGAAACATGTTATTTTGTTGCCATGTTACCTAGATGATCCCCATGTATATGTTGCTCCTTTGGAGTTGGCACAATGGTACGCATTGTTGTGCTTGTCATCCTCTATATATGTGTGCCAAGATCTTATGGATTAGGCCATTGCATCTTATATAAAACTTGCTGTCAACATGCTATTCTGTTAACAAGTGCCATGTCTGCCTCTTGTAAATCTCACCAAGTCTGTGAATATGCTATTTTCAATATGTCATATTGTGAGGATGGTAGCCATGGATACATGCATATTTTGCTGTGTCAAGAGACCCGACCCAGCCCAGCTGGTCGAGCCCCCTATCCACCCCCAGGGAGACCCGGGTTCGAACCCCGGGTCCTCCCTCTTTTTCCATTAATTTCTGCTGTGTATGACAGTGGGCCATGGGCCCAACAGTCAGCACCACAGGGCCCTAGCTCTCTGCCATGTGCCCCCCTTTATTATTGCATTTTGTTTTGTTTGTTTTATTATTTTATTTTATTTTTTCTGTGTTTTCTCTGGTTATTTCCATTTAAGGAAATATGCCTGTTTAGGCAGATTCCATTTCTGTCCATAATCCTAGGATATGCCAATTTTGGCATATAAGTTGATATAAGTGGCATTGGCAATTTTGTGTGTGCATTTGTGGGAGTTTCATCAACAGTACCATATGCTTGTGATACATGTTTTTGGGGTAGAAAAATTCATTGAATCCAATGGTGGTATTGGATTTTCCATTTGAGCAAGTTTGTAAAAAAGTTATTTTGTGATATTGTGCCAATTTGTCCTTTTCACATGATTTAATCCTTGCAATATATGGTAAACTTGTTAACATGGAATATGCTCATTTGTGTATGTGCTAGCCCCTGGTATTTTTGCATGCCATGATAGTTCATGCTATGAGTGGGAAACTTGATGTCAACATGCCACTAAAATTCTGTTTTCACATGCCCAAATATTTCTAAGTGTTGAAACATGTTATTTTGTTGCCATGTTACCTAGATGATCCCCATGTATATGTTGCTCCTTTGGAGTTGGCACAATGGTACGCATTGTTGTGCTTGTCATCCTCTATATATGTGTGCCAAGATCTTATGGATTAGGCCATTGCATCTTATATAAAACTTGCTGTCAACATGCTATTCTGTTAACAAGTGCCATGTCTGCCTCTTGTAAATCTCACCAAGTCTGTGAATATGCTATTTTCAATATGTCATATTGTGAGGATGGTAGCCATGGATACATGCATATTTTGCTGTGTCAAGAGACCCGACCCAGCCCAGCTGGTCGAGCCCCCTATCCACCCCCAGGGAGACCCGGGTTCGAACCCCGGGTCCTCCCTCTTTTTCCATTAATTTCTGCTGTGTATGACAGTGGGCCATGGGCCCAACAGTCAGCACCACAGGGCCCTAGCTCTCTGCCATGTGCCCCCCTTTATTATTGCATTTTGTTTTGTTTGTTTTATTATTTTATTTTATTTTTTCTGTGTTTTCTCAGGTTATTTCCATTTAAGGAAATATGCCTGTTTAGGCAGATTCCATTTCTGTCCATAATCCTAGGATATGCCAATTTTGGCATATAAGTTGATATAAGTGGCATTGGCAATTTTGTGTGTGCATTTGTGGGAGTTTCATCAACAGTACCATATGCTTGTGATACATGTTTTTGGGGTAGAAAAATTCATTGAATCCAATGGTGGTATTGGATTTTCCATTTGAGCAAGTTTGTAAAAAAGTTATTTTGTGATATTGTGCCAATTTGTCCTTTTCACATGATTTAATCCTTGCAATATATGGTAAACTTGTTAACATGGAATATGCTCATTTGTGTATGTGCTAGCCCCTGGTAGTTTTGCATGCCATGATAGTTCATGCTATGAGTGGGAAACTTGATGTCAACATGCCACTAAAATTCTGTTTTCACATGCCCAAATATTTCTAAGTGTTGAAACATGTTATTTTGTTGCCATGTTACCTAGATGATCCCCATGTATATGTTGCTCCTTTGGAGTTGGCACAATGGTACGCATTGTTGTGCTTGTCATCCTCTATATATGTGTGCCAAGATCTTATGGATTAGGCCATTGCATCTTATATAAAACTTGCTGTCAACATGCTATTCTGTTAACAAGTGCCATGTCTGCCTCTTGTAAATCTCACCAAGTCTGTGAATATGCTATTTTCAATATGTCATATTGTGAGGATGGTAGCCATGGATACATGCATATTTTGCTGTGTCAAGAGACCCGACCCAGCCCAGCTGGTCGAGCCCCCTATCCACCCCCAGGGAGACCCGGGTTCGAACCCCGGGTCCTCCCTCTTTTTCCATTAATTTCTGCTGTGTATGACAGTGGGCCATGGGCCCAACAGTCAGCACCACAGGGCCCTAGCTCTCTGCCATGTGCCCCCCTTTATTATTGCATTTTGTTTTGTTTGTTTTATTATTTTATTTTATTTTTTCTGTGTTTTCTCTGGTTATTTCCATTTAAGGAAATATGCCTGTTTAGGCAGATTCCATTTCTGTCCATAATCCTAGGATATGCCAATTTTGGCATATAAGTTGATATAAGTGGCATTGGCAATTTTGTGTGTGCATTTGTGGGAGTTTCATCAACAGTACCATATGCTTGTGATACATGTTTTTGGGGTAGAAAAATTCATTGAATCCAATGGTGGTATTGGATTTTCCATTTGAGCAAGTTTGTAAAAAAGTTATTTTGTGATATTGTGCCAATTTGTCCTTTTCACATGATTTAATCCTTGCAATATATGGTAAACTTGTTAACATGGAATATGCTCATTTGTGTATGTGCTAGCCCCTGGTATTTTTGCATGCCATGATAGTTCATGCTATGAGTGGGAAACTTGATGTCAACATGCCACTAAAATTCTGTTTTCACATGCCCAAATATTTCTAAGTGTTGAAACATGTTATTTTGTTGCCATGTTACCTAGATGATCCCCATGTATATGTTGCTCCTTTGGAGTTGGCACAATGGTACGCATTGTTGTGCTTGTCATCCTCTATATATGTGTGCCAAGATCTTATGGATTAGGCCATTGCATCTTATATAAAACTTGCTGTCAACATGCTATTCTGTTAACAAGTGCCATGTCTGCCTCTTGTAAATCTCACCAAGTCTGTGAATATGCTATTTTCAATATGTCATATTGTGAGGATGGTAGCCATGGATACATGCATATTTTGCTGTGTCAAGAGACCCGACCCAGCCCAGCTGGTCGAGCCCCCTATCCACCCCCAGGGAGACCCGGGTTCGAACCCCGGGTCCTCCCTCTTTTTCCATTAATTTCTGCTGTGTATGACAGTGGGCCATGGGCCCAACAGTCAGCACCACAGGGCCCTAGCTCTCTGCCATGTGCCCCCCTTTATTATTGCATTTTGTTTTGTTTGTTTTATTATTTTATTTTATTTTTTCTGTGTTTTCTCAGGTTATTTCCATTTAAGGAAATATGCCTGTTTAGGCAGATTCCATTTCTGTCCATAATCCTAGGATATGCCAATTTTGGCATATAAGTTGATATAAGTGGCATTGGCAATTTTGTGTGTGCATTTGTGGGAGTTTCATCAACAGTACCATATGCTTGTGATACATGTTTTTGGGGTAGAAAAATTCATTGAATCCAATGGTGGTATTGGATTTTCCATTTGAGCAAGTTTGTAAAAAAGTTATTTTGTGATATTGTGCCAATTTGTCCTTTTCACATGATTTAATCCTTGCAATATATGGTAAACTTGTTAACATGGAATATGCTCATTTGTGTATGTGCTAGCCCCTGGTAGTTTTGCATGCCATGATAGTTCATGCTATGAGTGGGAAACTTGATGTCAACATGCCACTAAAATTCTGTTTTCACATGCCCAAATATTTCTAAGTGTTGAAACATGTTATTTTGTTGCCATGTTACCTAGATGATCCCCATGTATATGTTGCTCCTTTGGAGTTGGCACAATGGTACGCATTGTTGTGCTTGTCATCCTCTATATATGTGTGCCAAGATCTTATGGATTAGGCCATTGCATCTTATATAAAACTTGCTGTCAACATGCTATTCTGTTAACAAGTGCCATGTCTGCCTCTTGTAAATCTCACCAAGTCTGTGAAGATGCTATTTTCAATATGTCATATTGTGAGGATGGTAGCCATGGATACATGCATATTTTGCTGTGTCAAGAGACCCGACCCAGCCCAGCTGGTCGAGCCCCCTATCCACCCCCAGGGAGACCCGGGTTCGAACCCCGGGTCCTCCCTCTTTTTCCATTAATTTCTGCTGTGTATGACAGTGGGCCATGGGCCCAACAGTCAGCACCACAGGGCCCTAGCTCTCTGCCATGTGCCCCCCTTTATTATTGCATTTTGTTTTGTTTGTTTTATTATTTTATTTTATTTTTTCTGTGTTTTCTCTGGTTATTTCCATTTAAGGAAATATGCCTGTTTAGGCAGATTCCATTTCTGTCCATAATCCTAGGATATGCCAATTTTGGCATATAAGTTGATATAAGTGGCATTGGCAATTTTGTGTGTGCATTTGTGGGAGTTTCATCAACAGTACCATATGCTTGTGATACATGTTTTTGGGGTAGAAAAATTCATTGAATCCAATGGTGGTATTGGATTTTCCATTTGAGCAAGTTTGTAAAAAAGTTATTTTGTGATATTGTGCCAATTTGTCCTTTTCACATGATTTAATCCTTGCAATATATGGTAAACTTGTTAACATGGAATATGCTCATTTGTGTATGTGCTAGCCCCTGGTAGTTTTGCATGCCATGATAGTTCATGCTATGAGTGGGAAACTTGATGTCAACATGCCACTAAAATTCTGTTTTCACATGCCCAAATATTTCTAAGTGTTGAAACATGTTATTTTGTTGCCATGTTACCTAGATGATCCCCATGTATATGTTGCTCCTTTGGAGTTGGCACAATGGTACGCATTGTTGTGCTTGTCATCCTCTATATATGTGTGCCAAGATCTTATGGATTAGGCCATTGCATCTTATATAAAACTTGCTGTCAACATGCTATTCTGTTAACAAGTGCCATGTCTGCCTCTTGTAAATCTCACCAAGTCTGTGAAGATGCTATTTTCAATATGTCATATTGTGAGGATGGTAGCCATGGATACATGCATATTTTGCTGTGTCAAGAGACCCGACCCAGCCCAGCTGGTCGAGCCCCCTATCCACCCCCAGGGAGACCCGGGTTCGAACCCCGGGTCCTCCCTCTTTTTCCATTAATTTCTGCTGTGTATGACAGTGGGCCATGGGCCCAACAGTCAGCACCACAGGGCCCTAGCTCTCTGCCATGTGCCCCCCTTTATTATTGCATTTTGTTTTGTTTGTTTTATTATTTTATTTTATTTTTTCTGTGTTTTCTCTGGTTATTTCCATTTAAGGAAATATGCCTGTTTAGGCAGATTCCATTTCTATCCATAATCCTAGGATATGCCAATTTTGGCATATAAGTTGATATAAGTGGCATTGGCAATTTTGTGTGTGCATTTGTGGGAGTTTCATCAACAGTACCATATGCTTGTGATACATGTTTTTGGGGTAGAAAAATTCATTGAATCCAATGGTGGTATTGGATTTTCCATTTGAGCAAGTTTGTAAAAAAGTTATTTTGTGATATTGTGCCAATTTGTCCTTTTCACATGATTTAATCCTTGCAATATATGGTAAACTTGTTAACATGGAATATGCTCATTTGTGTATGTGCTAGCCCCTGGTATTTTTGCATGCCATGATAGTTCATGCTATGAGTGGGAAACTTGATGTCAACATGCCACTAAAATTCTGTTTTCACATGCCCAAATATTTCTAAGTGTTGAAACATGTTATTTTGTTGCCATGTTACCTAGATGATCCCCATGTATATGTTGCTCCTTTGGAGTTGGCACAATGGTACGCATTGTTGTGCTTGTCATCCTCTATATATGTGTGCCAAGATCTTATGGATTAGGCCATTGCATCTTATATAAAACTTGCTGTCAACATGCTATTCTGTTAGCAAGTGCCATGTCTGCCTCTTGTAAATTTCACCAAGTCTGTGAATATGCTATTTTCAATATGTCATATTGTGAGGATGGTAGCCATGGATACATGCATATTTAGCTGTGTCTAGAGACCCGACCCAGCCCAGCTGGTCGAGCCCCCTATCCACCCCCAGGGAGACCCGGGTTCGAACCCCGGGTCCTCCCTCTTTTTCCATTAATTTCTGCTGTGTATGACAGTGGGCCATGGGCCCAACAGTCAGCACCACAGGGCCCTAGCTCTCTGCCATGTGCCCCCCTTTATTATTGCATTTTGTTTTGTTTGTTTTATTATTTTATTTTATTTTTTCTGTGTTTTCTCTGGTTATTTCCATTTAAGGAAATATGCCTGTTTAGGCAGATTCCATTTCTGTCCATAATCCTAGGATATGCCAATTTTGGCATATAAGTTGATATAAGTGGCATTGGCAATTTTGTGTGTGCATTTGTGGGAGTTTCATCAACAGTACCATATGCTTGTGATACATGTTTTTGGGGTAGAAAAATTCATTGAATCCAATGGTGGTATTGGATTTTCCATTTGAGCAAGTTTGTAAAAAAGTTATTTTGTGATATTGTGCCAATTTGTCCTTTTCACATGATTTAATCCTTGCAATATATGGTAAACTTGTTAACATGGAATATGCTCATTTGTGTATGTGCTAGCCCCTGGTATTTTTGCATGCCATGATAGTTCATGCTATGAGTGGGAAACTTGATGTCAACATGCCACTAAAATTCTGTTTTCACATGCCCAAATATTTCTAAGTGTTGAAACATGTTATTTTGTTGCCATGTTACCTAGATGATCCCCATGTATATGTTGCTCCTTTGGAGTTGGCACAATGGTACGCATTGTTGTGCTTGTCATCCTCTATATATGTGTGCCAAGATCTTATGGATTAGGCCATTGCATCTTATATAAAACTTGCTGTCAACATGCTATTCTGTTAGCAAGTGCCATGTCTGCCTCTTGTAAATTTCACCAAGTCTGTGAATATGCTATTTTCAATATGTCATATTGTGAGGATGGTAGCCATGGATACATGCATATTTTGCTGTGTCAAGAGACCCGACCCAGCCCAGCTGGTCGAGCCCCCTATCCACCCCCAGGGAGACCCGGGTTCGAACCCCGGGTCCTCCCTCTTTTTCCATTAATTTCTGCTGTGTATGACAGTGGGCCATGGGCCCAACAGTCAGCACCACAGGGCCCTAGCTCTCTGCCATGTGCCCCCCTTTATTATTGCATTTTGTTTTGTTTGTTTTATTATTTTATTTTATTTTTTCTGTGTTTTCTCTGGTTATTTCCTTTTAAGAAAATATGCCTGTTTAGGCAGATTCCATTTCTGTCCATAATCCTAGGATATGCCAATTTTGGCATATAAGTTGATATAAGTCGCATTGGCAATTTTGTGTGTGCATTTGTGGGAGTTTCATCAACAGTACCATATGTTTGTGATACATGTTTTTGGGGTAGAAAAATTCATTGAATCCAATGGTGGTATTGGATTTTCCATTTGAGCAAGTTTGTAAAAAAGTTATTTTGTGATATTGTGCCAATTTGTCCTTTTCACATGATTTAATCCTTGCAATATATGGTAAACTTGTTAACATGGAATATGCTCATTTGTGTATGTGCTAGCCCCTGGTATTTTTGCATGCCATGATAGTTCATGCTATGAGTGGGAAACTTGATGTCAACATGCCACTAAAATTCTGTTTTCACATGCCCAAATATTTCTAAGTGTTGAAACATGTTATTTTGTTGCCATGTTACCTAGATGATCCCCATGTATATGTTGCTCCTTTGGAGTTGGCACAATGGTACGCATTGTTGTGCTTGTCATCCTCTATATATGTGTGCCAAGATCTTATGGATTAGGCCATTGCATCTTATATAAAACTTGCTGTCAACATGCTATTCTGTTAACAAGTGCCATGTCTGCCTCTTGTAAATTTCACCAAGTCTGTGAATATGCTATTTTCAATATGTCATATTGTGAGGATGGTAGCCATGGATACATGCATATTTAGCTGTGTCAAGAGACCCGACCCAGCCCAGCTGGTCGAGCCCCCTATCCACCCCCAGGGAGACCCGGGTTCGAACCCCGGGTCCTCCCTCTTTTTCCATTAATTTCTGCTGTGTATGACAGTGGGCCATGGGCCCAACAGTCAGCACCACAGGGCCCTAGCTCTCTGCCATGTGCCCCCCTTTATTATTGCATTTTGTTTTGTTTGTTTTATTATTTTATTTTATTTTTTCTGTGTTTTCTCTGGTTATTTCCTTTTAAGAAAATATGCCTGTTTAGGCAGATTCCATTTCTGTCCATAATCCTAGGATATGCCAATTTTGGCATATAAGTTGATATAAGTCGCATTGGCAATTTTGTGTGTGCATTTGTGGGAGTTTCATCAACAGTACCATATGTTTGTGATACATGTTTTTGGGGTAGAAAAATTCATTGAATCCAATGGTGGTATTGGATTTTCCATTTGAGCAAGTTTGTAAAAAAGTTATTTTGTGATATTGTGCCAATTTGTCCTTTTCACATGATTTAATCCTTGCAATATATGGTAAACTTGTTAACATGGAATATGCTCATTTGTGTATGTGCTAGCCCCTGGTATTTTTGCATGCCATGATAGTTCATGCTATGAGTGGGAAACTTGATGTCAACATGCCACTAAAATTCTGTTTTCACATGCCCAAATATTTCTAAGTGTTGAAACATGTTATTTTGTTGCCATGTTACCTAGATGATCCCCATGTATATGTTGCTCCTTTGGAGTTGGCACAATGGTACGCATTGTTGTGCTTGTCATCCTCTATATATGTGTGCCAAGATCTTATGGATTAGGCCATTGCATCTTATATAAAACTTGCTGTCAACATGCTATTCTGTTAACAAGTGCCATGTCTGCCTCTTGTAAATTTCACCAAGTCTGTGAATATGCTATTTTCAATATGTCATATTGTGAGGATGGTAGCCATGGATACATGCATATTTAGCTGTGTCAAGAGACCCGACCCAGCCCAGCTGGTCGAGCCCCCTATCCACCCCCAGGGAGACCCGGGTTCGAACCCCGGGTCCTCCCTCTTTTTCCATTAATTTCTGCTGTGTATGACAGTGGGCCATGGGCCCACCAGTCAGCACCACAGGGCCCTAGCTCTCTGCCATGTGCCCCCCTTTATTATTGCATTTTGTTTTGTTTGTTTTATTATTTTATTTTATTTTTTCTGTGTTTTCTCTGGTTATTTCCATTTAAGGAAATATGCCTGTTTAGGCAGATTCCATTTCTGTCCATAATCCTAGGATATGCCAATTTTGGCATATAAGTTGATATAAGTGGCATTGGCAATTTTGTGTGTGCATTTGTGGGAGTTTCATCAACAGTACCATATGCTTGTGATACATGTTTTTGGGGTAGAAAAATTCATTGAATCCAATGGTGGTATTGGATTTTCCATTTGAGCAAGTTTGTAAAAAAGTTATTTTGTGATATTGTGCCAATTTGTCCTTTTCACATGATTTAATCCTTGCAATATATGGTAAACTTGTTAACATGGAATATGCTCATTTGTGTATGTGCTAGCCCCTGGTATTTTTGCATGCCATGATAGTTCATGCTATGAGTGGGAAACTTGATGTCAACATGCCACTAAAATTCTGTTTTCACATGCCCAAATATTTCTAAGTGTTGAAACATGTTATTTTGTTGCCATGTTACCTAGATGATCCCCATGTATATGTTGCTCCTTTGGAGTTGGCACAATGGTACGCATTGTTGTGCTTGTCATCCTCTATATATGTGTGCCAAGATCTTATGGATTAGGCCATTGCATCTTATATAAAACTTGCTGTCAACATGCTATTCTGTTAGCAAGTGCCATGTTTGCCTCTTGTAAATTTCACCAAGTCTGTGAATATGCTATTTTCAATATGTCATATTGTGAGGATGGTAGCCATGGATACATGCATATTTAGCTGTGTCAAGAGACCCGACCCAGCCCAGCTGGTCGAGCCCCCTATCCACCCCCAGGGAGACCCGGGTTCGAACCCCGGGTCCTCCCTCTTTTTCCATTAATTTCTGCTGTGTATGACAGTGGGCCATGGGCCCACCAGTCAGCACCACAGGGCCCTAGCTCTCTGCCATGTGCCCCCCTTTATTATTGCATTTTGTTTTGTTTGTTTTATTATTTTATTTTATTTTTTCTGTGTTTTCTCTGGTTATTTCCATTTAAGGAAATATGCCTGTTTAGGCAGATTCCATTTCTGTCCATAATCCTAGGATATGCCAATTTTGGCATATAAGTTGATATAAGTGGCATTGGCAATTTTGTGTGTGCATTTGTGGGAGTTTCATCAACAGTACCATATGCTTGTGATACATGTTTTTGGGGTAGAAAAATTCATTGAATCCAATGGTGGTATTGGATTTTCCATTTGAGCAAGTTTGTAAAAAAGTTATTTTGTGATATTGTGTCAATTTGTCCTTTTCACATGATTTAATCCTTGCAATATATGGTAAACTTGTTAACATGGAATATGCTCATTTGTGTATGTGCTAGCCCCTGGTATTTTTGCATGCCATGATAGTTCATGCTATGGGTGGGA
Organism: Elymus sibiricus; assembly: GCA_039707655.1. Classification (NCBI taxonomy): domain Eukaryota; kingdom Viridiplantae; phylum Streptophyta; class Magnoliopsida; order Poales; family Poaceae; genus Elymus; species Elymus sibiricus. The sequence continues at coordinate 43,668,133 of CM077671.1, forward strand.
AACTTGATGTCAACATGCCACTAAAATTCTGTTTTCACATGCCCAAATATTTCTAAGTGTTGAAACATGTTATTTTGTTGCCATGTTACCTAGATGATCCCCATGTATATGTTGCTCCTTTGGAGTTGGCACAATGGTACGCATTGTTGTGCTTGTCATCCTCTATATATGTGTGCCAAGATCTTATGGATTAGGCCATTGCATCTTATATAAAACTTGCTGTCAACATGCTATTCTGTTAGCAAGTGCCATGTCTGCCTCTTGTAAATTTCACCAAGTCTGTGAATATGCTATTTTCAATATGTCATATTGTGAGGATGGTAGCCATGGATACATGCATATTTAGCTGTGTCAAGAGACCCGACCCAGCCCAGCTGGTCGAGCCCCCTATCCACCCCCAGGGAGACCCGGGTTCGAACCCCGGGTCCTCCCTCTTTTTCCATTAATTTCTGCTGTGTATGACAGTGGGCCATGGGCCCACCAGTCAGCACCACAGGGCCCTAGCTCTCTGCCATGTGCCCCCCTTTATTATTGCATTTTGTTTTGTTTGTTTTATTATTTTATTTTATTTTTTCTGTGTTTTCTCTGGTTATTTCCATTTAAGGAAATATGCCTGTTTAGGCAGATTCCATTTCTGTCCATAATCCTAGGATATGCCAATTTTGGCATATAAGTTGATATAAGTGGCATTGGCAATTTTGTGTGTGCATTTGTGGGAGTTTCATCAACAGTACCATATGCTTGTGATACATGTTTTTGGGGTAGAAAAATTCATTGAATCCAATGGTGGTATTGGATTTTCCATTTGAGCAAGTTTGTAAAAAAGTTATTTTGTGATATTGTGCCAATTTGTCCTTTTCACATGATTTAATCCTTGCAATATATGGTAAACTTGTTAACATGGAATATGCTCATTTGTGTATGTGCTAGCCCCTGGTATTTTTGCATGCCATGATAGTTCATGCTATGAGTGGGAAACTTGATGTCAACATGCCACTAAAATTCTGTTTTCACATGCCCAAATATTTCTAAGTGTTGAAACATGTTATTTTGTTGCCATGTTACCTAGATTATCCCCATGTATATGTTGCTCCTTTGGAGTTGGCACAATGGTACGCATTGTTGTGCTTGTCATCCTCTATATATGTGTGCCAAGATCTTATGGATTAGGCCATTGCATCTTATATAAAACTTGCTGTCAACATGCTATTCTGTTAACAAGTGCCATGTCTGCCTCTTGTAAATCTCACCAAGTCTGTGAATATGCTATTTTCAATATGTCATATTGTGAGGATGGTAGCCATGGATACATGCATATTTAGCTGTGTCAAGAGACCCGACCCAGCCCAGCTGGTCGAGCCCCCTATCCACCCCCAGGGAGACCTGGGTTCGAACCCCGGGTCCTCCCTCTTTTTCCATTAATTTCTGCTGTGTATGACAGTGGGCCATGGGCCCACCAGTCAGCACCACAGGGCCCTAGCTCTCTGCCATGTGCCCCCCTTTATTATTGCATTTTGTTTTGTTTGTTTTATTATTTTATTTTATTTTTTCTGTGTTTTCTCTGGTTATTTCCATTTAAGGAAATATGCCTGTTTAGGCAGATTCCATTTCTGTCCATAATCCTAGGATATGCCAATTTTGGCATATAAGTTGATATAAGTGGCATTGGCAATTTTGTGTGTGCATTTGTGGGAGTTTCATCAACAGTACCATATGCTTGTGATACATGTTTTTGGGGTAGAAAAATTCATTGAATCCAATGGTGGTATTGGATTTTCCATTTGAGCAAGTTTGTAAAAAAGTTATTTTGTGATATTGTGCCAATTTGTCCTTTTCACATGATTTAATCCTTGCAATATATGGTAAACTTGTTAACATGGAATATGCTCATTTGTGTATGTGCTAGCCCCTGGTATTTTTGCATGCCATGATAGTTCATGCTATGAGTGGGAAACTTGATGTCAACATGCCACTAAAATTCTGTTTTCACATGCCCAAATATTTCTAAGTGTTGAAACATGTTATTTTGTTGCCATGTTACCTAGATGATCCCCATGTATATGTTGCTCCTTTGGAGTTGGCACAATGGTACGCATTGTTGTGCTTGTCATCCTCTATATATGTGTGCCAAGATCTTATGGATTAGGCCATTGCATCTTATATAAAACTTGCTGTCAACATGCTATTCTGTTAACAAGTGCCATGTCTGCCTCTTGTAAATTTCACCAAGTCTGTGAATATGCTATTTTCAATATGTCATATTGTGAGGATGGTAGCCATGGATACATGCATATTTAGCTGTGTCAAGAGACCCGACCCAGCCCAGCTGGTCGAGCCCCCTATCCACCCCCAGGGAGACCCGGGTTCGAACCCCGGGTCCTCCCTCTTTTTCCATTAATTTCTGCTGTGTATGACAGTGGGCCATGGGCCCACCAGTCAGCACCACAGGGCCCTAGCTCTCTGCCATGTGCCCCCCTTTATTATTGCATTTTGTTTTGTTTGTTTTATTATTTTATTTTATTTTTTCTGTGTTTTCTCTGGTTATTTCCATTTAAGGAAATATGCCTGTTTAGGCAGATTCCATTTCTGTCCATAATCCTAGGATATGCCAATTTTGGCATATAAGTTGATATAAGTGGCATTGGCAATTTTGTGTGTGCATTTGTGGGAGTTTCATCAACAGTACCATATGCTTGTGATACATGTTTTTGGGGTAGAAAAATTCATTGAATCCAATGGTGGTATTGGATTTTCCATTTGAGCAAGTTTGTAAAAAAGTTATTTTGTGATATTGTGCCAATTTGTCCTTTTCACATGATTTAATCCTTGCAATATATGGTAAACTTGTTAACATGGAATATGCTCATTTGTGTATGTGCTAGCCCCTGGTATTTTTGCATGCCATGATAGTTCATGCTATGAGTGGGAAACTTGATGTCAACATGCCACTAAAATTCTGTTTTCACATGCCCAAATATTTCTAAGTGTTGAAACATGTTATTTTGTTGCCATGTTACCTAGATGATCCCCATGTATATGTTGCTCCTTTGGAGTTGGCACAATGGTACGCATTGTTGTGCTTGTCATCCTCTATATATGTGTGCCAAGATCTTATGGATTAGGCCATTGCATCTTATATAAAACTTGCTGTCAACATGCTATTCTGTTAGCAAGTGCCATGTTTGCCTCTTGTAAATTTCACCAAGTCTGTGAATATGCTATTTTCAATATGTCATATTGTGAGGATGGTAGCCATGGATACATGCATATTTTGCTGTGTCAAGAGACCCGACCCAGCCCAGCTGGTCGAGCCCCCTATCCACCCCCAGGGAGACCCGGGTTCGAACCCCGGGTCCTCCCTCTTTTTCCATTAATTTCTGCTGTGTATGACAGTGGGCCATGGGCCCAACAGTCAGCACCATAGGGCCCTAGCTCTCTGCCATGTGCCCCCCTTTATTATTGCATTTTGTTTTGTTTGTTTTATTATTTTATTTTATTTTTTCTGTGTTTTCTCTGGTTATTTCCTTTTAAGAAAATATGCCTGTTTAGGCAGATTCCATTTCTGTCCATAATCCTAGGATATGCCAATTTTGGCATATAAGTTGATATAAGTCGCATTGGCAATTTTGTGTGTGCATTTGTGGGAGTTTCATCAACAGTACCATATGTTTGTGATACATGTTTTTGGGGTAGAAAAATTCATTGAATCCAATAGTGGTATTGGATTTTCCATTTGAGCAAGTTTGTAAAAAAGTTATTTTGTGATATTGTGCCAATTTGTCCTTTTCACATGATTTAATCCTTGCAATATATGGTAAACTTGTTAACATGGAATATGCTCATTTGTGTATGTGCTAGCCCCTGGTATTTTTGCATGCCATGATAGTTCATGCTATGAGTGGGAAACTTGATGTCAACATGCCACTAAAATTCTGTTTTCACATGCCCAAATATTTCTAAGTGTTGAAACATGTTATTTTGTTGCCATGTTACCTAGATGATCCCCATGTATATGTTGCTCCTTTGGAGTTGGCACAATGGTACGCATTGTTGTGCTTGTCATCCTCTATATATGTGTGCCAAGATCTTATGGATTAGGCCATTGCATCTTATATAAAACTTGCTATCAACATGCTATTCTGTTAACAAGTGCCATGTTTGCCTCTTGTAAATTTCACCAAGTCTGTGAATATGCTATTTTCAATATGTCATATTGTGAGGATGGTAGCCATGGATACATGCATATTTAGCTGTGTCAAGAGACCCGACCCAGCCCAGCTGGTCGAGCCCCCTATCCACCCCCAGGGAGACCCGGGTTCGAACCCCGGGTCCTCCCTCTTTTTCCATTAATTTCTGCTGTGTATGACAGTGGGCCATGGGCCCACCAGTCAGCACCACAGGGCCCTAGCTCTCTGCCATGTGCCCCCCTTTATTATTGCATTTTGTTTTGTTTGTTTTATTATTTTATTTTATTTTTTCTGTGTTTTCTCTGGTTATTTCCATTTAAGGAAATATGCCTGTTTAGGCAGATTCCATTTCTGTCCATAATCCTAGGATATGCCAATTTTGGCATATAAGTTGATATAAGTGGCATTGGCAATTTTGTGTGTGCATTTGTGGGAGTTTCATCAACAGTACCATATGCTTGTGATACATGTTTTTGGGGTAGAAAAATTCATTGAATCCAATGGTGGTATTGGATTTTCCATTTGAGCAAGTTTGTAAAAAAGTTATTTTGTGATATTGTGCCAATTTGTCCTTTTCACATGATTTAATCCTTGCAATATATGGTAAACTTGTTAACATGGAATATGCTCATTTGTGTATGTGCTAGCCCCTGGTATTTTTGCATGCCATGATAGTTCATGCTATGAGTGGGAAACTTGATGTCAACATGCCACTAAAATTCTGTTTTCACATGCCCAAATATTTCTAAGTGTTGAAACATGTTATTTTGTTGCCATGTTACCTAGATGATCCCCATGTATATGTTGCTCCTTTGGAGTTGGCACAATGGTACGCATTGTTGTGCTTGTCATCCTCTATATATGTGTGCCAAGATCTTATGGATTAGGCCATTGCATCTTATATAAAACTTGCTGTCAACATGCTATTCTGTTAGCAAGTGCCATGTCTGCCTCTTGTAAATTTCACCAAGTCTGTGAATATGCTATTTTCAATATGTCATATTGTGAGGATGGTAGCCATGGATACATGCATATTTTTCTGTGTCAAGAGACCCGACCCAGCCCAGCTGGTCGAGCCCCCTATCCACCCCCAGGGAGACCCGGGTTCGAACCCCGGGTCCTCCCTCTTTTTCCATTAATTTCTGCTGTGTATGACAGTGGGCCATGGGCCCAACAGTTAGCACCACAGGGCCCTAGCTCTCTGCCATGTGCCCCCCTTTATTATTGCATTTTGTTTTGTTTGTTTTATTATTTTATTTTATTTTTTCTGTGTTTTCTCAGGTTATTTCCTTTTAAGAAAATATGCCTGTTTAGGCAGATTCCATTTCTGTCCATAATCCTAGGATATGCCAATTTTGGCATATAAGTTGATATAAGTGGCATTGGCAATTTTGTGTGTGCATTTGTGGGAGTTTCATCAACAGTACCATATGCTTGTGATACATGTTTTTGGGGTAGAAAAATTCATTGAATCCAATGGTGGTATTGGATTTTCCATTTGAGCAAGTTTGTAAAAAAGTTATTTTGTGATATTGTGCCAATTTGTCCTTTTCACATGATTTAATCCTTGCAATATATGGTAAACTTGTTAACATGGAATATGCTCATTTGTGTATGTGCTAGCCCCTGGTATTTTTGCATGCCATGATAGTTCATGCTATGAGTGGGAAACTTGATGTCAACATGCCACTAAAATTCTGTTTTCACATGCCCAAATATTTCTAAGTGTTGAAACATGTTATTTTGTTGCCATGTTACCTAGATGATCCCCATGTATATGTTGCTCCTTTGGAGTTGGCACAATGGTACGCATTGTTGTGCTTGTCATCCTCTATATATGTGTGCCAAGATCTTATGGATTAGGCCATTGCATCTTATATAAAACTTGCTGTCAACATGCTATTCTGTTAACAAGTGCCATGTCTGCCTCTTGTAAATCTCACCAAGTCTGTGAATATGCTATTTTCAATATGTCATATTGTGAGGATGGTAGCCATGGATACATGCATATTTAGCTGTGTCAAGAGACCCGACCCAGCCCAGCTGGTCGAGCCCCCTATCCACCCCCAGGGAGACCTGGGTTCGAACCCCGGGTCCTCCCTCTTTTTCCATTAATTTCTGCTGTGTATGACAGTGGGCCATGGGCCCACCAGTCAGCACCACAGGGCCCTAGCTCTCTGCCATGTGCCCCCCTTTATTATTGCATTTTGTTTTGTTTGTTTTATTATTTTATTTTATTTTTTCTGTGTTTTCTCTGGTTATTTCCATTTAAGGAAATATGCCTGTTTAGGCAGATTCCATTTCTGTCCATAATCCTAGGATATGCCAATTTTGGCATATAAGTTGATATAAGTGGCATTGGCAATTTTGTGTGTGCATTTGTGGGAGTTTCATCAACAGTACCATATGCTTGTGATACATGTTTTTGGGGTAGAAAAATTCATTGAATCCAATGGTGGTATTGGATTTTCCATTTGAGCAAGTTTGTAAAAAAGTTATTTTGTGATATTGTGCCAATTTGTCCTTTTCACATGATTTAATCCTTGCAATATATGGTAAACTTGTTAACATGGAATATGCTCATTTGTGTATGTGCTAGCCCCTGGTATTTTTGCATGCCATGATAGTTCATGCTATGAGTGGGAAACTTGATGTCAACATGCCACTAAAATTCTGTTTTCACATGCCCAAATATTTCTAAGTGTTGAAACATGTTATTTTGTTGCCATGTTACCTAGATGATCCCCATGTATATGTTGCTCCTTTGGAGTTGGCACAATGGTACGCATTGTTGTGCTTGTCATCCTCTATATATGTGTGCCAAGATCTTATGGATTAGGCCATTGCATCTTATATAAAACTTGCTGTCAACATGCTATTCTGTTAACAAGTGCCATGTCTGCCTCTTGTAAATTTCACCAAGTCTGTGAATATGCTATTTTCAATATGTCATATTGTGAGGATGGTAGCCATGGATACATGCATATTTAGCTGTGTCAAGAGACCCGACCCAGCCCAGCTGGTCGAGCCCCCTATCCACCCCCAGGGAGACCCGGGTTCGAACCCCGGGTCCTCCCTCTTTTTCCATTAATTTCTGCTGTGTATGACAGTGGGCCATGGGCCCACCAGTCAGCACCACAGGGCCCTAGCTCTCTGCCATGTGCCCCCCTTTATTATTGCATTTTGTTTTGTTTGTTTTATTATTTTATTTTATTTTTTCTGTGTTTTCTCTGGTTATTTCCATTTAAGGAAATATGCCTGTTTAGGCAGATTCCATTTCTGTCCATAATCCTAGGATATGCCAATTTTGGCATATAAGTTGATATAAGTGGCATTGGCAATTTTGTGTGTGCATTTGTGGGAGTTTCATCAACAGTACCATATGCTTGTGATACATGTTTTTGGGGTAGAAAAATTCATTGAATCCAATGGTGGTATTGGATTTTCCATTTGAGCAAGTTTGTAAAAAAGTTATTTTGTGATATTGTGCCAATTTGTCCTTTTCACATGATTTAATCCTTGCAATATATGGTAAACTTGTTAACATGGAATATGCTCATTTGTGTATGTGCTAGCCCCTGGTATTTTTGCATGCCATGATAGTTCATGCTATGAGTGGGAAACTTGATGTCAACATGCCACTAAAATTCTGTTTTCACATGCCCAAATATTTCTAAGTGTTGAAACATGTTATTTTGTTGCCATGTTACCTAGATGATCCCCATGTATATGTTGCTCCTTTGGAGTTGGCACAATGGTACGCATTGTTGTGCTTGTCATCCTCTATATATGTGTGCCAAGATCTTATGGATTAGGCCATTGCATCTTATATAAAACTTGCTGTCAACATGCTATTCTGTTAGCAAGTGCCATGTCTGCCTCTTGTAAATTTCACCAAGTCTGTGAATATGCTATTTTCAATATGTCATATTGTGAGGATGGTAGCCATGGATACATGCATATTTTTCTGTGTCAAGAGACCCGACCCAGCCCAGCTGGTCGAGCCCCCTATCCACCCCCAGGGAGACCCGGGTTCGAACCCCGGGTCCTCCCTCTTTTTCCATTAATTTCTGCTGTGTATGACAGTGGGCCATGGGCCCAACAGTTAGCACCACAGGGCCCTAGCTCTCTGCCATGTGCCCCCCTTTATTATTGCATTTTGTTTTGTTTGTTTTATTATTTTATTTTATTTTTTCTGTGTTTTCTCAGGTTATTTCCTTTTAAGAAAATATGCCTGTTTAGGCAGATTCCATTTCTGTCCATAATCCTAGGATATGCCAATTTTGGCATATAAGTTGATATAAGTGGCATTGGCAATTTTGTGTGTGCATTTGTGGGAGTTTCATCAACAGTACCATATGCTTGTGATACATGTTTTTGGGGTAGAAAAATTCATTGAATCCAATGGTGGTATTGGATTTTCCATTTGAGCAAGTTTGTAAAAAAGTTATTTTGTGATATTGTGCCAATTTGTCCTTTTCACATGATTTAATCCTTGCAATATATGGTAAACTTGTTAACATGGAATATGCTCATTTGTGTATGTGCTAGCCCCTGGTATTTTTGCATGCCATGATAGTTCATGCTATGAGTGGGAAACTTGATGTCAACATGCCACTAAAATTCTGTTTTCACATGCCCAAATATTTCTAAGTGTTGAAACATGTTATTTTGTTGCCATGTTACCTAGATGATCCCCATGTATATGTTGCTCCTTTGGAGTTGGCACAATGGTACGCATTGTTGTGCTTGTCATCCTCTATATATGTGTGCCAAGATCTTATGGATTAGGCCATTGCATCTTATATAAAACTTGCTGTCAACATGCTATTCTGTTAACAAGTGCCATGTCTGCCTCTTGTAAATCTCACCAAGTCTGTGAATATGCTATTTTCAATATGTCATATTGTGAGGATGGTAGCCATGGATACATGCATATTTAGCTGTGTCAAGAGACCCGACCCAGCCCAGCTGGTCGAGCCCCCTATCCACCCCCAGGGAGACCTGGGTTCGAACCCCGGGTCCTCCCTCTTTTTCCATTAATTTCTGCTGTGTATGACAGTGGGCCATGGGCCCACCAGTCAGCACCACAGGGCCCTAGCTCTCTGCCATGTGCCCCCCTTTATTATTGCATTTTGTTTTGTTTGTTTTATTATTTTATTTTATTTTTTCTGTGTTTTCTCTGGTTATTTCCATTTAAGGAAATATGCCTGTTTAGGCAGATTCCATTTCTGTCCATAATCCTAGGATATGCCAATTTTGGCATATAAGTTGATATAAGTGGCATTGGCAATTTTGTGTGTGCATTTGTGGGAGTTTCATCAACAGTACCATATGCTTGTGATACATGTTTTTGGGGTAGAAAAATTCATTGAATCCAATGGTGGTATTGGATTTTCCATTTGAGCAAGTTTGTAAAAAAGTTATTTTGTGATATTGTGCCAATTTGTCCTTTTCACATGATTTAATCCTTGCAATATATGGTAAACTTGTTAACATGGAATATGCTCATTTGTGTATGTGCTAGCCCCTGGTATTTTTGCATGCCATGATAGTTCATGCTATGAGTGGGAAACTTGATGTCAACATGCCACTAAAATTCTGTTTTCACATGCCCAAATATTTCTAAGTGTTGAAACATGTTATTTTGTTGCCATGTTACCTAGATGATCCCCATGTATATGTTGCTCCTTTGGAGTTGGCACAATGGTACGCATTGTTGTGCTTGTCATCCTCTATATATGTGTGCCAAGATCTTATGGATTAGGCCATTGCATCTTATATAAAACTTGCTGTCAACATGCTATTCTGTTAACAAGTGCCATGTCTGCCTCTTGTAAATTTCACCAAGTCTGTGAATATGCTATTTTCAATATGTCATATTGTGAGGATGGTAGCCATGGATACATGCATATTTAGCTGTGTCAAGAGACCCGACCCAGCCCAGCTGGTCGAGCCCCCTATCCACCCCCAGGGAGACCCGGGTTCGAACGCCGGGTCCTCCCTCTTTTTCCATTAATTTCTGCTGTGTATGACAGTGGGCCATGGGCCCACCAGTCAGCACCACAGGGCCCTAGCTCTCTGCCATGTGCCCCCCTTTATTATTGCATTTTGTTTTGTTTGTTTTATTATTTTATTTTATTTTTTCTGTGTTTTCTCTGGTTATTTCCATTTAAGGAAATATGCCTGTTTAGGCAGATTCCATTTCTGTCCATAATCCTAGGATATGCCAATTTTGGCATATAAGTTGATATAAGTGGCATTGGCAATTTTGTGTGTGCATTTGTGGGAGTTTCATCAACAGTACCATATGCTTGTGATACATGTTTTTGGGGTAGAAAAATTCATTGAATCCAATGGTGGTATTGGATTTTCCATTTGAGCAAGTTTGTAAAAAAGTTATTTTGTGATATTGTGCCAATTTGTCCTTTTCACATGATTTAATCCTTGCAATATATGGTAAACTTGTTAACATGGAATATGCTCATTTGTGTATGTGCTAGCCCCTGGTATTTTTGCATGCCATGATAGTTCATGCTATGAGTGGGAAACTTGATGTCAACATGCCACTAAAATTCTGTTTTCACATGCCCAAATATTTCTAAGTGTTGAAACATGTTATTTTGTTGCCATGTTACCTAGATGATCCCCATGTATATGTTGCTCCTTTGGAGTTGGCACAATGGTACGCATTGTTGTGCTTGTCATCCTCTATATATGTGTGCCAAGATCTTATGGATTAGGCCATTGCATCTTATATAAAACTTGCTGTCAACATGCTATTCTGTTAACAAGTGCCATGTCTGCCTCTTGTAAATTTCACCAAGTCTGTGAATATGCTATTTTCAATATGTCATATTGTGAGGATGGTAGCCATGGATACATGCATATTTAGCTGTGTCAAGAGACCCGACCCAGCCCAGCTGGTCGAGCCCCCTATCCACCCCCAGGGAGACCCGGGTTCGAACCCCGGGTCCTCCCTCTTTTTCCATTAATTTCTGCTGTGTATGACAGTGGGCCATGGGCCCACCAGTCAGCACCACAGGGCCCTAGCTCTCTGCCATGTGCCCCCCTTTATTATTGCATTTTGTTTTGTTTGTTTTATTATTTTATTTTATTTTTTCTGTGTTTTCTCTGGTTATTTCCATTTAAGGAAATATGCCTGTTTAGGCAGATTCCATTTCTGTCCATAATCCTAGGATATGCCAATTTTGGCATATAAGTTGATATAAGTGGCATTGGCAATTTTGTGTGTGCATTTGTGGGAGTTTCATCAACAGTACCATATGCTTGTGATACATGTTTTTGGGGTAGAAAAATTCATTGAATCCAATGGTGGTATTGGATTTTCCATTTGAGCAAGTTTGTAAAAAAGTTATTTTGTGATATTGTGCCAATTTGTCCTTTTCACATGATTTAATCCTTGCAATATATGGTAAACTTGTTAACATGGAATATGCTCATTTGTGTATGTGCTAGCCCCTGGTATTTTTGCATGCCATGATAGTTCATGCTATGAGTGGGAAACTTGATGTCAACATGCCACTAAAATTCTGTTTTCACATGCCCAAATATTTCTAAGTGTTGAAACATGTTATTTTGTTGCCATGTTACCTAGATGATCCCCATGTATATGTTGCTCCTTTGGAGTTGGCACAATGGTACGCATTGTTGTGCTTGTCATCCTCTATATATGTGTGCCAAGATCTTATGGATTAGGCCATTGCATCTTATATAAAACTTGCTGTCAACATGCTATTCTGTTAGCAAGTGCCATGTTTGCCTCTTGTAAATTTCACCAAGTCTGTGAATATGCTATTTTCAATATGTCATATTGTGAGGATGGTAGCCATGGATACATGCATATTTTGCTGTGTCAAGAGACCCGACCCAGCCCAGCTGGTCGAGCCCCCTATCCACCCCCAGGGAGACCCGGGTTCGAACCCCGGGTCCTCCCTCTTTTTCCATTAATTTCTGCTGTGTATGACAGTGGGCCATGGGCCCAACAGTCAGCACCACAGGGCCCTAGCTCTCTGCCATGTGCCCCCCTTTATTATTGCATTTTGTTTTGTTTGTTTTATTATTTTATTTTATTTTTTCTGTGTTTTCTCTGGTTATTTCCATTTAAGGAAATATGCCTGTTTAGGCACATTCCATTTCTGTCCATAATCCTAGGATATGCCAATTTTGGCATATAAGTTGATATAAGTGGCATTGGCAATTTTGTGTGTGCATTTGTGGGAGTTTCATCAACAGTACCATATGCTTGTGATACATGTTTTTGGGGTAGAAAAATTCATTGAATCCAATGGTGGTATTGGATTTTCCATTTGAGCAAGTTTGTAAAAAAGTTATTTTGTGATATTGTGCCAATTTGTCCTTTTCACATGATTTAATCCTTGCAATATATGGTAAACTTGTTAACATGGAATATGCTCATTTGTGTATGTGCTAGCCCCTGGTATTTTTGCATGCCATGATAGTTCATGCTATGAGTGGGAAACTTGATGTCAACATGCCACTAAAATTCTGTTTTCACATGCCCAAATATTTCTAAGTGTTGAAACATGTTATTTTGTTGCCATGTTACCTAGATGATCCCCATGTATATGTTGCTCCTTTGGAGTTGGCACAATGGTACGCATTGTTGTGCTTGTCATCCTCTATATATGTGTGCCAAGATCTTATGGATTAGGCCATTGCATCTTATATAAAACTTGCTGTCAACATGCTATTCTGTTAGCAAGTGCCATGTTTGCCTCTTGTAAATTTCACCAAGTCTGTGAATATGCTATTTTCAATATGTCATATTGTGAGGATGGTAGCCATGGATACATGCATATTTTGCTGTGTCAAGAGACCCGACCCAGCCCAGCTGGTCGAGCCCCCTATCCACCCCCAGGGAGACCCGGGTTCGAACCCCGGGTCCTCCCTCTTTTTCCATTAATTTCTGCTGTGTATGACAGTGGGCCATGGGCCCAACAGTCAGCACCACAGGGCCCTAGCTCTCTGCCATGTGCCCCCCTTTATTATTGCATTTTGTTTTGTTTGTTTTATTATTTTATTTTATTTTTTCTGTGTTTTCTCTGGTTATTTCCATTTAAGGAAATATGCCTGTTTAGGCAGATTCCATTTCTGTCCATAATCCTAGGATATGCCAATTTTGGCATATAAGTTGATATAAGTGGCATTGGCAATTTTGTGTGTGCATTTGTGGGAGTTTCATCAACAGTACCATATGCTTGTGATACATGTTTTTGGGGTAGAAAAATTCATTGAATCCAATGGTGGTATTGGATTTTCCATTTGAGCAAGTTTGTAAAAAAGTTATTTTGTGATATTGTGCCAATTTGTCCTTTTCACATGATTTAATCCTTGCAATATATGGTAAACTTGTTAACATGGAATATGCTCATTTGTGTATGTGCTAGCCCCTGGTATTTTTGCATGCCATGATAGTTCATGCTATGAGTGGGAAACTTGATGTCAACATGCCACTAAAATTCTGTTTTCACATGCCCAAATATTTCTAAGTGTTGAAACATGTTATTTTGTTGCCATGTTACCTAGATGATCCCCATGTATATGTTGCTCCTTTGGAGTTGGCACAATGGTACGCATTGTTGTGCTTGTCATCCTCTATATATGTGTGCCAAGATCTTATGGATTAGGCCATTGCATCTTATATAAAACTTGCTGTCAACATGCTATTCTGTTAGCAAGTGCCATGTCTGCCTCTTGTAAATTTCACCAAGTCTGTGAATATGCTATTTTCAATATGTCATATTGTGAGGATGGTAGCCATGGATACATGCATATTTAGCTGTGTCTAGAGACCCGACCCAGCCCAGCTGGTCGAGCCCCCTATCCACCCCCAGGGAGACCCGGGTTCGAACCCCGGGTCCTCCCTCTTTTTCCATTAATTTCTGCTGTGTATGACAGTGGGCCATGGGCCCAACAGTCAGCACCACAGGGCCCTAGCTCTCTGCCATGTGCCCCCCTTTATTATTGCATTTTGTTTTGTTTGTTTTATTATTTTATTTTATTTTTTCTGTGTTTTCTCTGGTTATTTCCATTTAAGGAAATATGCCTGTTTAGGCAGATTCCATTTCTGTCCATAATCCTAGGATATGCCAATTTTGGCATATAAGTTGATATAAGTGGCATTGGCAATTTTGTGTGTGCATTTGTGGGAGTTTCATCAACAGTACCATATGCTTGTGATACATGTTTTTGGGGTAGAAAAATTCATTGAATCCAATGGTGGTATTGGATTTTCCATTTGAGCAAGTTTGTAAAAAAGTTATTTTGTGATATTGTGCCAATTTGTCCTTTTCACATGATTTAATCCTTGCAATATATGGTAAACTTGTTAACATGGAATATGCTCATTTGTGTATGTGCTAGCCCCTGGTATTTTTGCATGCCATGATAGTTCATGCTATGAGTGGGAAACTTGATGTCAACATGCCACTAAAATTCTGTTTTCACATGCCCAAATATTTCTAAGTGTTGAAACATGTTATTTTGTTGCCATGTTACCTAGATGATCCCCATGTATATGTTGCTCCTTTGGAGTTGGCACAATGGTACGCATTGTTGTGCTTGTCATCCTCTATATATGTGTGCCAAGATCTTATGGATTAGGCCATTGCATCTTATATAAAACTTGCTGTCAACATGCTATTCTGTTAACAAGTGCCATGTCTGCCTCTTGTAAATTTCACCAAGTCTGTGAATATGCTATTTTCAATATGTCATATTGTGAGGATGGTAGCCATGGATACATGCATATTTAGCTGTGTCAAGAGACCCGACCCAGCCCAGCTGGTCGAGCCCCCTATCCACCCCCAGGGAGACCCGGGTTCGAACCCCGGGTCCTCCCTCTTTTTCCATTAATTTCTGCTGTGTATGACAGTGGGCCATGGGCCCACCAGTCAGCACCACAGGGCCCTAGCTCTCTGCCATGTGCCCCCCTTTATTATTGCATTTTGTTTTGTTTGTTTTATTATTTTATTTTATTTTTTCTGTGTTTTCTCTGGTTATTTCCATTTAAGGAAATATGCCTGTTTAGGCAGATTCCATTTCTGTCCATAATCCTAGGATATGCCAATTTTGGCATATAAGTTGATATAAGTGGCATTGGCAATTTTGTGTGTGCATTTGTGGGAGTTTCATCAACAGTACCATATGCTTGTGATACATGTTTTTGGGGTAGAAAAATTCATTGAATCCAATGGTGGTATTGGATTTTCCATTTGAGCAAGTTTGTAAAAAAGTTATTTTGTGATATTGTGCCAATTTGTCCTTTTCACATGATTTAATCCTTGCAATATATGGTAAACTTGTTAACATGGAATATGCTCATTTGTGTATGTGCTAGCCCCTGGTATTTTTGCATGCCATGATAGTTCATGCTATGAGTGGGAAACTTGATGTCAACATGCCACTAAAATTCTGTTTTCACATGCCCAAATATTTCTAAGTGTTGAAACATGTTATTTTGTTGCCATGTTACCTAGATGATCCCCATGTATATGTTGCTCCTTTGGAGTTGGCACAATGGTACGCATTGTTGTGCTTGTCATCCTCTATATATGTGTGCCAAGATCTTATGGATTAGGCCATTGCATCTTATATAAAACTTGCTGTCAACATGCTATTCTGTTAACAAGTGCCATGTCTGCCTCTTGTAAATTTCACCAAGTCTGTGAATATGCTATTTTCAATATGTCATATTGTGAGGATGGTAGCCATGGATACATGCATATTTAGCTGTGTCAAGAGACCCGACCCAGCCCAGCTGGTCGAGCCCCCTATCCACCCCCAGGGAGACCCGGGTTCGAACCCCGGGTCCTCCCTCTTTTTCCATTAATTTCTGCTGTGTATGACAGTGGGCCATGGGCCCACCAGTCAGCACCACAGGGCCCTAGCTCTCTGCCATGTGCCCCCCTTTATTATTGCATTTTGTTTTGTTTGTTTTATTATTTTATTTTATTTTTTCTGTGTTTTCTCTGGTTATTTCCATTTAAGGAAATATGCCTGTTTAGGCAGATTCCATTTCTGTCCATAATCCTAGGATATGCCAATTTTGGCATATAAGTTGATATAAGTGGCATTGGCAATTTTGTGTGTGCATTTGTGGGAGTTTCATCAACAGTACCATATGCTTGTGATACATGTTTTTGGGGTAGAAAAATTCATTGAATCCAATGGTGGTATTGGATTTTCCATTTGAGCAAGTTTGTAAAAAAGTTATTTTGTGATATTGTGCCAATTTGTCCTTTTCACATGATTTAATCCTTGCAATATATGGTAAACTTGTTAACATGGAATATGCTCATTTGTGTATGTGCTAGCCCCTGGTATTTTTGCATGCCATGATAGTTCATGCTATGAGTGGGAAACTTGATGTCAACATGTCACTAAAATTCTGTTTTCACATGCCCAAATATTTCTAAGTGTTGAAACATGTTATTTTGTTGCCATGTTACCTAGATGATCCCCATGTATATGTTGCTCCTTTGGAGTTGGCACAATGGTACGCATTGTTGTGCTTGTCATCCTCTATATATGTGTGCCAAGATCTTATGGATTAGGCCATTGCATCTTATATAAAACTTGCTGTCAACATGCTATTCTGTTAACAAGTGCCATGTCTGCCTCTTGTAAATTTCACCAAGTCTGTGAATATGCTATTTTCAATATGTCATATTGTGAGGATGGTAGCCATGGATACATGCATATTTAGCTGTGTCAAGAGACCCGACCCAGCCCAGCTGGTCGAGCCCCCTATCCACCCCCAGGGAGACCCGGGTTCGAACCCCGGGTCCTCCCTCTTTTTCCATTAATTTCTGCTGTGTATGACAGTGGGCCATGGGCCCACCAGTCAGCACCACAGGGCCCTAGCTCTCTGCCATGTGCCCCCCTTTATTATTGCATTTTGTTTTGTTTGTTTTATTATTTTATTTTATTTTTTCTGTGTTTTCTCTGGTTATTTCCATTTAAGGAAATATGCCTGTTTAGGCAGATTCCATTTCTGTCCATAATCCTAGGATATGCCAATTTTGGCATATAAGTTGATATAAGTGGCATTGGCAATTTTGTGTGTGCATTTGTGGGAGTTTCATCAACAGTACCATATGCTTGTGATACATGTTTTTGGGGTAGAAAAATTCATTGAATCCAATGGTGGTATTGGATTTTCCATTTGAGCAAGTTTGTAAAAAAGTTATTTTGTGATATTGTGCCAATTTGTCCTTTTCACATGATTTAATCCTTGCAATATATGGTAAACTTGTTAACATGGAATATGCTCATTTGTGTATGTGCTAGCCCCTGGTATTTTTGCATGCCATGATAGTTCATGCTATGAGTGGGAAACTTGATGTCAACATGCCACTAAAATTCTGTTTTCACATGCCCAAATATTTCTAAGTGTTGAAACATGTTATTTTGTTGCCATGTTACCTAGATGATCCCCATGTATATGTTGCTCCTTTGGAGTTGGCACAATGGTACGCATTGTTGTGCTTGTCATCCTCTATATATGTGTGCCAAGATCTTATGGATTAGGCCATTGCATCTTATATAAAACTTGCTGTCAACATGCTATTCTGTTAGCAAGTGCCATGTTTGCCTCTTGTAAATTTCACCAAGTCTGTGAATATGCTATTTTCAATATGTCATATTGTGAGGATGGTAGCCATGGATACATGCATATTTTGCTGTGTCAAGAGACCCGACCCAGCCCAGCTGGTCGAGCCCCCTATCCACCCCCAGGGAGACCCGGGTTCGAACCCCGGGTCCTCCCTCTTTTTCCATTAATTTCTGCTGTGTATGACAGTGGGCCATGGGCCCAACAGTCAGCACCACAGGGCCCTAGCTCTCTGCCATGTGCCCCCCTTTATTATTGCATTTTGTTTTGTTTGTTTTATTATTTTATTTTATTTTTTCTGTGTTTTCTCTGGTTATTTCCATTTAAGGAAATATGCCTGTTTAGGCAGATTCCATTTCTGTCCATAATCCCAGGATATGCCAATTTTGGCATATAAGTTGATATAAGTGGCATTGGCAATTTTGTGTGTGCATTTGTGGGAGTTTCATCAACAGTACCATATGCTTGTGATACATGTTTTTGGGGTAGAAAAATTCATTGAATCCAATGGTGGTATTGGATTTTCCATTTGAGCAAGTTTGTAAAAAAGTTATTTTGTGATATTGTGCCAATTTGTCCTTTTCACATGATTTAATCCTTGCAATATATGGTAAACTTGTTAACATGGAATATGCTCATTTGTGTATGTGCTAGCCCCTGGTATTTTTGCATGCCATGATAGTTCATGCTATGAGTGGGAAACTTGATGTCAACATGCCACTAAAATTCTGTTTTCACATGCCCAAATATTTCTAAGTGTTGAAACATGTTATTTTGTTGCCATGTTACCTAGATGATCCCCATGTATATGTTGCTCCTTTGGAGTTGGCACAATGGTACGCATTGTTGTGCTTGTCATCCTCTATATATGTGTGCCAAGATCTTATGGATTAGGCCATTGCATCTTATATAAAACTTGCTGTCAACATGCTATTCTGTTAACAAGTGCCATGTCTGCCTCTTGTAAATTTCACCAAGTCTGTGAATATGCTATTTTCAATATGTCATATTGTGAGGATGGTAGCCATGGATACATGCATATTTAGCTGTGTCAAGAGACCCGACCCAGCCCAGCTGGTCGAGCCCCCTATCCACCCCCAGGGAGACCCGGGTTCGAACCCCGGGTCCTCCCTCTTTTTCCATTAATTTCTGCTGTGTATGACAGTGGGCCATGGGCCCACCAGTCAGCACCACAAGGCCCTAGCTCTCTGCCATGTGCCCCCCTTTATTATTGCATTTTGTTTTGTTTGTTTTATTATTTTATTTTATTTTTTCTGTGTTTTCTCTGGTTATTTCCATTTAAGGAAATATGCCTGTTTAGGCAGATTCCATTTCTGTCCATAATCCTAGGATATGCCAATTTTGGCATATAAGTTGATATAAGTGGCATTGGCAATTTTGTGTGTGCATTTGTGGGAGTTTCATCAACAGTACCATATGCTTGTGATACATGTTTTTGGGGTAGAAAAATTCATTGAATCCAATGGTGGTATTGGATTTTCCATTTGAGCAAGTTTGTAAAAAAGTTATTTTGTGATATTGTGCCATTTTGTCCTTTTCACATGATTTAATCCTTGCAATATATGGTAAACTTGTTAACATGGAATATGCTCATTTGTGTATGTGCTAGCCCCTGGTATTTTTGCATGCCATGATAGTTCATGCTATGAGTGGGAAACTTGATGTCAACATGCCACTAAAATTCTGTTTTCACATGCCCAAATATTTCTAAGTGTTGAAACATGTTATTTTGTTGCCATGTTACCTAGATGATCCCCATGTATATGTTGCTCCTTTGGAGTTGGCACAATGGTACGCATTGTTGTGCTTGTCATCCTCTATATATGTGTGCCAAGATCTTATGGATTAGGCCATTGCATCTTATATAAAACTTGCTGTCAACATGCTATTCTGTTAGCAAGTGCCATGTTTGCCTCTTGTAAATTTCACCAAGTCTGTGAATATGCTATTTTCAATATGTCATATTGTGAGGATGGTAGCCATGGATACATGCATATTTTGCTGTGTCAAGAGACCCGACCCAGCCCAGCTGGTCGAGCCCCCTATCCACCCCCAGGGAGACCCGGGTTCGAACCCCGGGTCCTCCCTCTTTTTCCATTAATTTCTGCTGTGTATGACAGTGGGCCATGGGCCCAACAGTCAGCACCACAGGGCCCTAGCTCTCTGCCATGTGCCCCCCTTTATTATTGCATTTTGTTTTGTTTGTTTTATTATTTTATTTTATTTTTTCTGTGTTTTCTCTGGTTATTTCCATTTAAGGAAATATGCCTGTTTAGGCAGATTCCATTTCTGTCCATAATCCCAGGATATGCCAATTTTGGCATATAAGTTGATATAAGTGGCATTGGCAATTTTGTGTGTGCATTTGTGGGAGTTTCATCAACAGTACCATATGCTTGTGATACATGTTTTTGGGGTAGAAAAATTCATTGAATCCAATGGTGGTATTGGATTTTCCATTTGAGCAAGTTTGTAAAAAAGTTATTTTGTGATATTGTGCCAATTTGTCCTTTTCACATGATTTAATCCTTGCAATATATGGTAAACTTGTTAACATGGAATATGCTCATTTGTGTATGTGCTAGCCCCTGGTATTTTTGCATGCCATGATAGTTCATGCTATGAGTGGGAAACTTGATGTCAACATGGCACTAAAATTCTGTTTTCACATGCCCAAATATTTCTAACTGTTGAAACATGTTATTTTGTTGCCATGTTACCTAGATGATCCCCATGTATATGTTGCTCCTTTGGAGTTGGCACAATGGTACGCATTGTTGTGCTTGTCATCCTCTATATATGTGTGCCAAGATCTTATGGATTAGGCCATTGCATGTTATATAAAACTTGCTGTCAACATGCTATTCTGTTAACAAGTGCCATGTCTGCCTCTTGTAAATTTCACCAAGTCTGTGAATATGCTATTTTCAATATGTCATATTGTGAGGATGGTAGCCATGGATACATGCATATTTAGCTGTGTCAAGAGACCCGACCCAGCCCAGCTGGTCGAGCCCCCTATCCACCCCCAGGGAGACCCGGGTTCGAACCCCGGGTCCTCCCTCTTTTTCCATTAATTTCTGCTGTGTATGACAGTGGGCCATGGGCCCACCAGTCAGCACCACAGGGCCCTAGCTCTCTGCCATGTGCCCCCCTTTATTATTGCATTTTGTTTTGTTTGTTTTATTATTTTATTTTATTTTTTCTGTGTTTTCTCTGGTTATTTCCATTTAAGGAAATATGCCTGTTTAGGCAGATTCCATTTCTGTCCATAATCCTAGGATATGCCAATTTTGGCATATAAGTTGATATAAGTGGCATTGGCAATTTTGTGTGTGCATTTGTGGGAGTTTCATCAACAGTACCATATGCTTGTGATACATGTTTTTGGGGTAGAAAAATTCATTGAATCCAATGGTGGTATTGGATTTTCCATTTGAGCAAGTTTGTAAAAAAGTTATTTTGTGATATTGTGCCAATTTGTCCTTTTCACATGATTTAATCCTTGCAATATATGGTAAACTTGTTAACATGGAATATGCTCATTTGTGTATGTGCTAGCCCCTGGTATTTTTGCATGCCATGATAGTTCATGCTATGAGTGGGAAACTTGATGTCAACATGCCACTAAAATTCTGTTTTCACATGCCCAAATATTTCTAAGTGTTGAAACATGTTATTTTGTTGCCATGTTACCTAGATGATCCCCATGTATATGTTGCTCCTTTGGAGTTGGCACAATGGTACGCATTGTTGTGCTTGTCATCCTCTATATATGTGTGCCAAGATCTTATGGATTAGGCCATTGCATCTTATATAAAACTTGCTGTCAACATGCTATTCTGTTAGCAAGTGCCATGTTTGCCTCTTGTAAATTTCACCAAGTCTGTGAATATGCTATTTTCAATATGTCATATTGTGAGGATGGTAGCCATGGATACATGCATATTTAGCTGTGTCAAGAGACCCGACCCAGCCCAGCTGGTCGAGCCCCCTATCCACCCCCAGGGAGACCCGGGTTCGAACCCCGGGTCCTCCCTCTTTTTCCATTAATTTCTGCTGTGTATGACAGTGGGCCATGGGCCCACCAGTCAGCACCACAGGGCCCTAGCTCTCTGCCATGTGCCCCCCTTTATTATTGCATTTTGTTTTGTTTGTTTTATTATTTTATTTTATTTTTTCTGTGTTTTCTCTGGTTATTTCCATTTAAGGAAATATGCCTGTTTAGGCAGATTCCATTTCTGTCCATAATCCTAGGATATGCCAATTTTGGCATATAAGTTGATATAAGTGGCATTGGCAATTTTGTGTGTGCATTTGTGGGAGTTTCATCAACAGTACCATATGCTTGTGATACATGTTTTTGGGGTAGAAAAATTCATTGAATCCAATGGTGGTATTGGATTTTCCATTTGAGCAAGTTTGTAAAAAAGTTATTTTGTGATATTGTGCCAATTTGTCCTTTTCACATGATTTAATCCTTGCAATATATGGTAAACTTGTTAACATGGAATATGCTCATTTGTGTATGTGCTAGCCCCTGGTATTTTTGCATGCCATGATAGTTCATGCTATGAGTGGGAAACTTGATGTCAACATGCCACTAAAATTCTGTTTTCACATGCCCAAATATTTCTAAGTGTTGAAACATGTTATTTTGTTGCCATGTTACCTAGATGATCCCCATGTATATGTTGCTCCTTTGGAGTTGGCACAATGGTACGCATTGTTGTGCTTGTCATCCTCTATATATGTGTGCCAAGATCTTCTGGATTAGGCCATTGCATCTTATATAAAACTTGCTGTCAACATGCTATTCTGTTAGCAAGTGCCATGTTTGCCTCTTGTAAATTTCACCAAGTCTGTGAATATGCTATTTTCAATATGTCATATTGTGAGGATGGTAGCCATGGATACATGCATATTTTGCTGTGTCAAGAGACCCGACCCAGCCCAGCTGGTCGAGCCCCCTATCCACCCCCAGGGAGACCCGGGTTCGAACCCCGGGTCCTCCCTCTTTTTCCATTAATTTCTGCTGTGTATGACAGTGGGCCATGGGCCCAACAGTCAGCACCATAGGGCCCTAGCTCTCTGCCATGTGCCCCCCTTTATTATTGCATTTTGTTTTGTTTGTTTTATTATTTTATTTTATTTTTTCTGTGTTTTCTCTGGTTATTTCCTTTTAAGAAAATATGCCTGTTTAGGCAGATTCCATTTCTGTCCATAATCCTATGATATGCCAATTTTGGCATATAAGTTGATATAAGTGGCATTGGCAATTTTGTGTGTGCATTTGTGGGAGTTTCATCAACAGTACCATATGTTGATGATACATGTTTTTGGGGTAGAAAAATTCATTGAATCCAATGGTGGTATTGGATTTTCCATTTGAGCAAGTTTGTAAAAAAGTTATTTTGTGATATTGTGCCAATTTGTCCTTTTCACATGATTTAATCCTTGCAATATATGGTAAACTTGTTAACATGGAATATGCTCATTTGTGTATGTGCTAGCCCCTGGTATTTTTGCATGCCATGATAGTTCATGCTATGAGTGGGAAACTTGATGTCAACATGCCACTAAAATTCTGTTTTCACATGCCCAAATATTTCTAAGTGTTGAAACATGTTATTTTGTTGCCATGTTACCTAGATGATCCCCATGTATATGTTGCTCCTTTGGAGTTGGCACAATGGTACGCATTGTTGTGCTTGTCATCCTCTATATATGTGTGCCAAGATCTTATGGATTAGGCCATTGCATCTTATATAAAACTTGCTGTCAACATGCTATTCTGTTAGCAAGTGCCATGTTTGCCTCTTGTAAATTTCACCAAGTCTGTGAATATGCTATTTTCAATATGTCATATTGTGAGGATGGTAGCCATGGATACATGCATATTTTGCTGTGTCAAGAGACCCGACCCAGCCCAGCTGGTCGAGCCCCCTATCCACCCCCAGGGAGACCCGGGTTCGAACCCCGGGTCCTCCCTCTTTTTCCATTAATTTCTGCTGTGTATGACAGTGGGCCATGGGCCCAACAGTCAGCACCATAGGGCCCTAGCTCTCTGCCATGTGCCCCCCTTTATTATTGCATTTTGTTTTGTTTGTTTTATTATTTTATTTTATTTTTTCTGTGTTTTCTCTGGTTATTTCCTTTTAAGAAAATATGCCTGTTTAGGCAGATTCCATTTCTGTCCATAATCCTATGATATGCCAATTTTGGCATATAAGTTGATATAAGTGGCATTGGCAATTTTGTGTGTGCATTTGTGGGAGTTTCATCAACAGTACCATATGTTGATGATACATGTTTTTGGGGTAGAAAAATTCATTGAATCCAATGGTGGTATTGGATTTTCCATTTGAGCAAGTTTGTAAAAAAGTTATTTTGTGATATTGTGCCAATTTGTCCTTTTCACATGATTTAATCCTTGCAATATATGGTAAACTTGTTAACATGGAATATGCTCATTTGTGTATGTGCTAGCCCCTGGTATTTTTGCATGCCATGATAGTTCATGCTATGAGTGGGAAACTTGATGTCAACATGCCACTAAAATTCTGTTTTCACATGCCCAAATATTTCTAAGTGTTGAAACATGTTATTTTGTTGCCATGTTACCTAGATGATCCCCATGTATATGTTGCTCCTTTGGAGTTGGCACAATGGTACGCATTGTTGTGCTTGTCATCCTCTATATATGTGTGCCAAGATCTTATGGATTAGGCCATTGCATCTTATATAAAACTTGCTGTCAACATGCTATTCTGTTAACAAGTGCCATGTCTGCCTCTTGTAAATTTCACCAAGTCTGTGAATATGCTATTTTCAATATGTCATATTGTGAGGATGGTAGCCATGGATACATGCATATTTAGCTGTGTCAAGAGACCCGACCCAGCCCAGCTGGTCGAGCCCCCTATCCAACCCCAGGGAGACCCGGGTTCGAACCCCGGGTCCTCCCTCTTTTTCCATTAATTTCTGCTGTGTATGACAGTGGGCCATGGGCCCACCAGTCAGCACCACAGGGCCCTAGCTCTCTGCCATGTGCCCCCCTTTATTATTGCATTTTGTTTTGTTTGTTTTATTATTTTATTTTATTTTTTCTGTGTTTTCTCTGGTTATTTCCATTTAAGGAAATATGCCTGTTTAGGCAGATTCCATTTCTGTCCATAATCCTAGGATATGCCAATTTTGGCATATAAGTTGATATAAGTGGCATTGGCAATTTTGTGTGTGCATTTGTGGGAGTTTCATCAACAGTACCATATGCTTGTGATACATGTTTTTGGGGTAGAAAAATTCATTGAATCCAATGGTGGTATTGGATTTTCCATTTGAGCAAGTTTGTAAAAAAGTTATTTTGTGATATTGTGCCAATTTGTCCTTTTCACATGATTTAATCCTTGCAATATATGGTAAACTTGTTAACATGGAATATGCTCATTTGTGTATGTGCTAGCCCCTGGTATTTTTGCATGCCATGATAGTTCATGCTATGAGTGGGAAACTTGATGTCAACATGCCACTAAAATTCTGTTTTCACATGCCCAAATATTTCTAAGTGTTGAAACATGTTATTTTGTTGCCATGTTACCTAGATGATCCCCATGTATATGTTGCTCCTTTGGAGTTGGCACAATGGTACGCATTGTTGTGCTTGTCATCCTCTATATATGTGTGCCAAGATCTTATGGATTAGGCCATTGCATCTTATATAAAACTTGCTGTCAACATGCTATTCTGTTAGCAAGTGCCATGTCTGCCTCTTGTAAATTTCACCAAGTCTGTGAATATGCTATTTTCAATATGTCATATTGTGAGGATGGTAGCCATGGATACATGCATATTTTGCTGTGTCAAGAGACCCGACCCAGCCCAGCTGGTCGAGCCCCCTATCCACCCCCAGGGAGACCCGGGTTCGAACCCCGGGTCCTCCCTCTTTTTCCATTAATTTCTGCTGTGTAGGACAGTGGGCCATGGGCCCAACAGTCAGCACCACAGGGCCCTAGCTCTCTGCCATGTGCCCCCCTTTATTATTGCATTTTGTTTTGTTTGTTTTATTATTTTATTTTATTTTTTCTGTGTTTTCTCAGGTTATTTCCTTTTAAGAAAATATGCCTGTTTAGGCAGATTCCATTTCTGTCCATAATCCTAGGATATGCCAATTTTGGCATATAAGTTGATATAAGTGGCATTGGCAATTTTGTGTGTGCATTTGTGGGAGTTTCATCAACAGTACCATATGCTTGTGATACATGTTTTTGGGGTAGAAAAATTCATTGAATCCAATGGTGGTATTGGATTTTCCATTTGAGCAAGTTTGTAAAAAAGTTATTTTGTGATATTGTGCCAATTTGTCCTTTTCACATGATTTAATCCTTGCAATATATGGTAAACTTGTTAACATGGAATATGCTCATTTGTGTATGTGCTAGCCCCTGGTATTTTTGCATGCCATGATAGTTCATGCTATGAGTGGGAAACTTGATGTCAACATGCCACTAAAATTCTGTTTTCACATGCCCAAATATTTCTAAGTGTTGAAACATGTTATTTTGTTGCCATGTTACCTAGATGATCCCCATGTATATGTTGCTCCTTTGGAGTTGGCACAATGGTACGCATTGTTGTGCTTGTCATCCTCTATATATGTGTGCCAAGATCTTATGGATTAGGCCATTGCATCTTATATAAAACTTGCTGTCAACATGCTATTCTGTTAACAAGTGCCATGTCTGCCTCTTGTAAATTTCACCAAGTCTGTGAATATGCTATTTTCAATATGTCATATTGTGAGGATGGTAGCCATGGATACATGCATATTTAGCTGTGTCAAGAGACCCGACCCAGCCCAGCTGGTCGAGCCCCCTATCCACCCCCAGGGAGACCCGGGTTCGAACCCCGGGTCCTCCCTCTTTTTCCATTAATTTCTGCTGTGTATGACAGTGGGCCATGGGCCCACCAGTCAGCACCACAGGGCCCTAGCTCTCTGCCATGTGCCCCCCTTTATTATTGCATTTTGTTTTGTTTGTTTTATTATTTTATTTTATTTTTTCTGTGTTTTCTCTGGTTATTTCCATTTAAGGAAATATGCCTGTTTAGGCAGATTCCATTTCTGTCCATAATCCTAGGATATGCCAATTTTGGCATATAAGTTGATATAAGTGGCATTGGCAATTTTGTGTGTGCATTTGTGGGAGTTTCATCAACAGTACCATATGCTTGTGATACATGTTTTTGGGGTAGAAAAATTCATTGAATCCAATGGTGGTATTGGATTTTCCATTTGAGAAAGTTTGTAAAAAAGTTATTTTGTGATATTGTGCCAATTTGTCCTTTTCACATGATTTAATCCTTGCAATATATGGTAAACTTGTTAACATGGAATATGCTCATTTGTGTATGTGCTAGCCCCTGGTATTTTTGCATGCCATGATAGTTCATGCTATGAGTGGGAAACTTGATGTCAACATGCCACTAAAATTCTGTTTTCACATGCCCAAATATTTCTAAGTGTTGAAACATGTTATTTTGTTGCCATGTTACCTAGATGATCCCCATGTATATGTTGCTCCTTTGGAGTTGGCACAATGGTACGCATTGTTGTGCTTGTCATCCTCTATATATGTGTGCCAAGATCTTATGGATTAGGCCATTGCATCTTATATAAAACTTGCTGTCAACATGCTATTCTGTTAGCAAGTGCCATGTCTGCCTCTTGTAAATTTCACCAAGTCTGTGAATATGCTATTTTCAATATGTCATATTGTGAGGATGGTAGCCATGGATACATGCATATTTAGCTGTGTCAAGAGACCCGACCCAGCCCAGCTGGTCGAGCCCCCTATCCACCCCCAGGGAGACCCGGGTTCGAACCCCGGGTCCTCCCTCTTTTTCCATTAATTTCTGCTGTGTATGACAGTGGGCCATGGGCCCACCAGTCAGCACCACAGGGCCCTAGCTCTCTGCCATGTGCCCCCCTTTATTATTGCATTTTGTTTTGTTTGTTTTATTATTTTATTTTATTTTTTCTGTGTTTTCTCTGGTTATTTCCATTTAAGGAAATATGCCTGTTTAGGCAGATTCCATTTCTGTCCATAATCCTAGGATATGCCAATTTTGGCATATAAGTTGATATAAGTGGCATTAGCAATTTTGTGTGTGCATTTGTGGGAGTTTCATCAACAGTACCATATGCTTGTGATACATGTTTTTGGGGTAGAAAAATTCATTGAATCCAATGGTGGTATTGGATTTTCCATTTGAGAAAGTTTGTAAAAAAGTTATTTTGTGATATTGTGCCAATTTGTCCTTTTCACATGATTTAATCCTTGCAATATATGGTAAACTTGTTAACATGGAATATGCTCATTTGTGTATGTGCTAGCCCCTGGTATTTTTGCATGCCATGATAGTTCATGCTATGAGTGGGAAACTTGATGTCAACATGCCACTAAAATTCTGTTTTCACATGCCCAAATATTTCTAAGTGTTGAAACATGTTATTTTGTTGCCATGTTACCTAGATGATCCCCATGTATATGTTGCTCCTTTGGAGTTGGCACAATGGTACGCATTGTTGTGCTTGTCATCCTCTATATATGTGTGCCAAGATCTTATGGATTAGGCCATTGCATCTTATATAAAACTTGCTGTCAACATGCTATTCTGTTAGCAAGTGCCATGTCTGCCTCTTGTAAATTTCACCAAGTCTGTGAATATGCTATTTTCAATATGTCATATTGTGAGGATGGTAGCCATGGATACATGCATATTTAGCTGTGTCAAGAGACCCGACCCAGCCCAGCTGGTCGAGCCCCCTATCCACCCCCAGGGAGACCCGGGTTCGAACCCCGGGTCCTCCCTCTTTTTCCATTAATTTCTGCTGTGTATGACAGTGGGCCATGGGCCCACCAGTCAGAACCACACGGCCCTAGCTCTCTGCCATGTGCCCCCCTTTATTATTGCATTTTGTTTTGTTTGTTTTATTATTTTATTTTATTTTTTCTGTGTTTTCTCTGGTTATTTCCATTTAAGGAAATATGCCTGTTTAGGCAGATTCCATTTCTGTCCATAATCCTAGGATATGCCAATTTTGGCATATAAGTTGATATAAGTGGCATTGGCAATTTTGTGTGTGCATTTGTGGGAGTTTCATCAACAGTACCATATGCTTGTGATACATGTTTTTGGGGTAGAAAAATTCATTGAATCCAATGGTGGTATTGGATTTTCCATTTGAGCAAGTTTGTAAAAAAGTTATTTTGTGATATTGTGCCAATTTGTCCTTTTCACATGATTTAATCCTTGCAATATATGGTAAACTTGTTAACATGGAATATGCTCATTTGTGTATGTGCTAGCCCCTGGTATTTTTGCATGCCATGATAGTTCATGCTATGAGTGGGAAACTTGATGTCAACATGCCACTAAAATTCTGTTTTCACATGCCCAAATATTTCTAAGTGTTGAAACATGTTATTTTGTTGCCATGTTACCTAGATGATCCCCATGTATATGTTGCTCCTTTGGAGTTGGCACAATGGTACGCATTGTTGTGCTTGTCATCCTCTATATATGTGTGCCAAGATCTTATGGATTAGGCCATTGCATCTTATATAAAACTTGCTGTCAACATGCTATTCTGTTAACAAGTGCCATGTCTGCCTCTTGTAAATTTCACCAAGTCTGTGAATATGCTATTTTCAATATGTCATATTGTGAGGATGGTAGCCATGGATACATGCATATTTAGCTGTGTCAAGAGACCCGACCCAGCCCAGCTGGTCGAGCCCCCTATCCACCCCCAGGGAGACCCGGGTTCGAACCCCGGGTCCTCCCTCTTTTTCCATTAATTTCTGCTGTGTATGACAGTGGGCCATGGGCCCACCAGTCAGCACCACAGGGCCCTAGCTCTCTGCCATGTGCCCCCCTTTATTATTGCATTTTGTTTTGTTTGTTTTATTATTTTATTTTATTTTTTCTGTGTTTTCTCTGGTTATTTCCATTTAAGGAAATATGCCTGTTTAGGCAGATTCCATTTCTGTCCATAATCCTAGGATATGCCAATTTTGGCATATAAGTTGATATAAGTGGCATTGGCAATTTTGTGTGTGCATTTGTGGGAGTTTCATCAACAGTACCATATGCTTGTGATACATGTTTTTGGGGTAGAAAAATTCATTGAATCCAATGGTGGTATTGGATTTTCCATTTGAGCAAGTTTGTAAAAAAGTTATTTTGTGATATTGTGCCAATTTGTCCTTTTCACATGATTTAATCCTTGCAATATATGGTAAACTTGTTAACATGGAATATGCTCATTTGTGTATGTGCTAGCCCCTGGTATTTTTGCATGCCATGATAGTTCATGCTATGAGTGGGAAACTTGATGTCAACATGCCACTAAAATTCTGTTTTCACATGCCCAAATATTTCTAAGTGTTGAAACATGTTATTTTGTTGCCATGTTACCTAGATGATCCCCATGTATATGTTGCTCCTTTGGAGTTGGCACAATGGTACGCATTGTTGTGCTTGTCATCCTCTATATATGTGTGCCAAGATCTTATGGATTAGGCCATTGCATCTTATATAAAACTTGCTGTCAACATGCTATTCTGTTAGCAAGTGCCATGTCTGCCTCTTGTAAATTTCACCAAGTCTGTGAATATGCTATTTTCAATATGTCATATTGTGAGGATGGTAGCCATGGATACATGCATATTTAGCTGTGTCAAGAGACCCGACCCAGCCCAGCTGGTCGAGCCCCCTATCCACCCCCAGGGAGACCCGGGTTCGAACCCCGGGTCCTCCCTCTTTTTCCATTAATTTCTGCTGTGTATGACAGTGGGCCATGGGCCCACCAGTCAGCACCACAGGGCCCTAGCTCTCTGCCATGTGCCCCCCTTTATTATTGCATTTTGTTTTGTTTGTTTTATTATTTTATTTTATTTTTTCTGTGTTTTCTCTGGTTATTTCCATTTAAGGAAATATGCCTGTTTAGGCAGATTCCATTTCTGTCCATAATCCTAGGATATGCCAATTTTGGCATATAAGTTGATATAAGTGGCATTAGCAATTTTGTGTGTGCATTTGTGGGAGTTTCATCAACAGTACCATATGCTTGTGATACATGTTTTTGGGGTAGAAAAATTCATTGAATCCAATGGTGGTATTGGATTTTCCATTTGAGAAAGTTTGTAAAAAAGTTATTTTGTGATATTGTGCCAATTTGTCCTTTTCACATGATTTAATCCTTGCAATATATGGTAAACTTGTTAACATGGAATATGCTCATTTGTGTATGTGCTAGCCCCTGGTATTTTTGCATGCCATGATAGTTCATGCTATGAGTGGGAAACTTGATGTCAACATGCCACTAAAATTCTGTTTTCACATGCCCAAATATTTCTAAGTGTTGAAACATGTTATTTTGTTGCCATGTTACCTAGATGATCCCCATGTATATGTTGCTCCTTTGGAGTTGGCACAATGGTACGCATTGTTGTGCTTGTCATCCTCTATATATGTGTGCCAAGATCTTATGGATTAGGCCATTGCATCTTATATAAAACTTGCTGTCAACATGCTATTCTGTTAGCAAGTGCCATGTCTGCCTCTTGTAAATTTCACCAAGTCTGTGAATATGCTATTTTCAATATGTCATATTGTGAGGATGGTAGCCATGGATACATGCATATTTAGCTGTGTCAAGAGACCCGACCCAGCCCAGCTGGTCGAGCCCCCTATCCACCCCCAGGGAGACCCGGGTTCGAACCCCGGGTCCTCCCTCTTTTTCCATTAATTTCTGCTGTGTATGACAGTGGGCCATGGGCCCACCAGTCAGAACCACACGGCCCTAGCTCTCTGCCATGTGCCCCCCTTTATTATTGCATTTTGTTTTGTTTGTTTTATTATTTTATTTTATTTTTTCTGTGTTTTCTCTGGTTATTTCCATTTAAGGAAATATGCCTGTTTAGGCAGATTCCATTTCTGTCCATAATCCTAGGATATGCCAATTTTGGCATATAAGTTGATATAAGTGGCATTGGCAATTTTGTGTGTGCATTTGTGGGAGTTTCATCAACAGTACCATATGCTTGTGATACATGTTTTTGGGGTAGAAAAATTCATTGAATCCAATGGTGGTATTGGATTTTCCATTTGAGCAAGTTTGTAAAAAAGTTATTTTGTGATATTGTGCCAATTTGTCCTTTTCACATGATTTAATCCTTGCAATATATGGTAAACTTGTTAACATGGAATATGCTCATTTGTGTATGTGCTAGCCCCTGGTATTTTTGCATGCCATGATAGTTCATGCTATGAGTGGGAAACTTGATGTCAACATGCCACTAAAATTCTGTTTTCACATGCCCAAATATTTCTAAGTGTTGAAACATGTTATTTTGTTGCCATGTTACCTAGATGATCCCCATGTATATGTTGCTCCTTTGGAGTTGGCACAATGGTACGCATTGTTGTGCTTGTCATCCTCTATATATGTGTGCCAAGATCTTATGGATTAGGCCATTGCATCTTATATAAAACTTGCTGTCAACATGCTATTCTGTTAACAAGTGCCATGTCTGCCTCTTGTAAATTTCACCAAGTCTGTGAATATGCTATTTTCAATATGTCATATTGTGAGGATGGTAGCCATGGATACATGCATATTTAGCTGTGTCAAGAGACCCGACCCAGCCCAGCTGGTCGAGCCCCCTATCCACCCCCAGGGAGACCCGGGTTCGAACCCCGGGTCCTCCCTCTTTTTCCATTAATTTCTGCTGTGTATGACAGTGGGCCATGGGCCCACCAGTCAGCACCACAGGGCCCTAGCTCTCTGCCATGTGCCCCCCTTTATTATTGCATTTTGTTTTGTTTGTTTTATTATTTTATTTTATTTTTTCTGTGTTTTCTCTGGTTATTTCCATTTAAGGAAATATGCCTGTTTAGGCAGATTCCATTTCTGTCCATAATCCTAGGATATGCCAATTTTGGCATATAAGTTGATATAAGTGGCATTGGCAATTTTGTGTGTGCATTTGTGGGAGTTTCATCAACAGTACCATATGCTTGTGATACATGTTTTTGGGGTAGAAAAATTCATTGAATCCAATGGTGGTATTGGATTTTCCATTTGAGAAAGTTTGTAAAAAAGTTATTTTGTGATATTGTGCCAATTTGTCCTTTTCACATGATTTAATCCTTGCAATATATGGTAAACTTGTTAACATGGAATATGCTCATTTGTGTATGTGCTAGCCCCTGGTATTTTTGCATGCCATGATAGTTCATGCTATGAGTGGGAAACTTGATGTCAACATGCCACTAAAATTCTGTTTTCACATGCCCAAATATTTCTAAGTGTTGAAACATGTTATTTTGTTGCCATGTTACCTAGATGATCCCCATGTATATGTTGCTCCTTTGGAGTTGGCACAATGGTACGCATTGTTGTGCTTGTCATCCTCTATATATGTGTGCCAAGATCTTATGGATTAGGCCATTGCATCTTATATAAAACTTGCTGTCAACATGCTATTCTGTTAGCAAGTGCCATGTCTGCCTCTTGTAAATTTCACCAAGTCTGTGAATATGCTATTTTCAATATGTCATATTGTGAGGATGGTAGCCATGGATACATGCATATTTAGCTGTGTCAAGAGACCCGACCCAGCCCAGCTGGTCGAGCCCCCTATCCACCCCCAGGGAGACCCGGGTTCGAACCCCGGGTCCTCCCTCTTTTTCCATTAATTTCTGCTGTGTATGACAGTGGGCCATGGGCCCACCAGTCAGCACCACAGGGCCCTAGCTCTCTGCCATGTGCCCCCCTTTATTATTGCATTTTGTTTTGTTTGTTTTATTATTTTATTTTATTTTTTCTGTGTTTTCTCTGGTTATTTCCATTTAAGGAAATATGCCTGTTTAGGCAGATTCCATTTCTGTCCATAATCCTAGGATATGCCAATTTTGGCATATAAGTTGATATAAGTGGCATTGGCAATTTTGTGTGTGCATTTGTGGGAGTTTCATCAACAGTACCATATGCTTGTGATACATGTTTTTGGGGTAGAAAAATTCATTGAATCCAATGGTGGTATTGGATTTTCCATTTGAGAAAGTTTGTAAAAAAGTTATTTTGTGATATTGTGCCAATTTGTCCTTTTCACATGATTTAATCCTTGCAATATATGGTAAACTTGTTAACATGGAATATGCTCATTTGTGTATGTGCTAGCCCCTGGTATTTTTGCATGCCATGATAGTTCATGCTATGAGTGGGAAACTTGATGTCAACATGCCACTAAAATTCTGTTTTCACATGCCCAAATATTTCTAAGTGTTGAAACATGTTATTTTGTTGCCATGTTACCTAGATGATCCCCATGTATATGTTGCTCCTTTGGAGTTGGCACAATGGTACGCATTGTTGTGCTTGTCATCCTCTATATATGTGTGCCAAGATCTTATGGATTAGGCCATTGCATCTTATATAAAACTTGCTGTCAACATGCTATTCTGTTAGCAAGTGCCATGTCTGCCTCTTGTAAATTTCACCAAGTCTGTGAATATGCTATTTTCAATATGTCATATTGTGAGGATGGTAGCCATGGATACATGCATATTTAGCTGTGTCAAGAGACCCGACCCAGCCCAGCTGGTCGAGCCCCCTATCCACCCCCAGGGAGACCCGGGTTCGAACCCCGGGTCCTCCCTCTTTTTCCATTAATTTCTGCTGTGTATGACAGTGGGCCATGGGCCCACCAGTCAGCACCACAGGGCCCTAGCTCTCTGCCATGTGCCCCCCTTTATTATTGCATTTTGTTTTGTTTGTTTTATTATTTTATTTTATTTTTTCTGTGTTTTCTCTGGTTATTTCCATTTAAGGAAATATGCCTGTTTAGGCAGATTCCATTTCTGTCCATAATCCTAGGATATGCCAATTTTGGCATATAAGTTGATATAAGTGGCATTGGCAATTTTGTGTGTGCATTTGTGGGAGTTTCATCAACAGTACCATATGCTTGTGATACATGTTTTTGGGGTAGAAAAATTCATTGAATCCAATGGTGGTATTGGATTTTCCATTTGAGCAAGTTTGTAAAAAAGTTATTTTGTGATATTGTGCCAATTTGTCCTTTTCACATGATTTAATCCTTGCAATATATGGTAAACTTGTTAACATGGAATATGCTCATTTGTGTATGTGCTAGCCCCTGGTATTTTTGCATGCCATGATAGTTCATGCTATGAGTGGGAAACTTGATGTCAACATGCCACTAAAATTCTGTTTTCACATGCCCAAATATTTCTAAGTGTTGAAACATGTTATTTTGTTGCCATGTTACCTAGATGATCCCCATGTATATGTTGCTCCTTTGGAGTTGGCACAATGGTACGCATTGTTGTGCTTGTCATCCTCTATATATGTGTGCCAAGATCTTATGGATTAGGCCATTGCATCTTATATAAAACTTGCTGTCAACATGCTATTCTGTTAACAAGTGCCATGTCTGCCTCTTGTAAATTTCACCAAGTCTGTGAATATGCTATTTTCAATATGTCATATTGTGAGGATGGTAGCCATGGATACATGCATATTTTGCTGTGTCAAGAGACCCGACCCAGCCCAGCTGGTCGAGCCCCCTATCCACCCCCAGGGAGACCCGGGTTCGAACCCCGGGTCCTCCCTCTTTTTCCATTAATTTCTGCTGTGTATGACAGTGGGCCATGGGCCCACCAGTCAGCACCACAGGGCCCTAGCTCTCTGCCATGTGCCCCCCTTTATTATTGCATTTTGTTTTGTTTGTTTTATTATTTTATTTTATTTTTTCTGTGTTTTCTCTGGTTATTTCCATTTAAGGAAATATGCCTGTTTAGGCAGATTCCATTTCTGTCCATAATCCTAGGATATGCCAATTTTGGCATATAAGTTGATATAAGTGGCATTGGCAATTTTGTGTGTGCATTTGTGGGAGTTTCATCAACAGTACCATATGCTTGTGATACATGTTTTTGGGGTAGAAAAATTCATTGAATCCAATGGTGGTATTGGATTTTCCATTTGAGCAAGTTTGTAAAAAAGTTATTTTGTGATATTGTGCCAATTTGTCCTTTTCACATGATTTAATCCTTGCAATATATGGTAAACTTGTTAACATGGAATATGCTCATTTGTGTATGTGCTAGCCCCTGGTATTTTTGCATGCCATGATAGTTCATGCTATGAGTGGGAAACTTGATGTCAACATGCCACTAAAATTCTGTTTTCACATGCCCAAATATTTCTAAGTGTTGAAACATGTTATTTTGTTGCCATGTTACCTAGATGATCCCCATGTATATGTTGCTCCTTTGGAGTTGGCACAATGGTACGCATTGTTGTGCTTGTCATCCTCTATATATGTGTGCCAAGATCTTATGGATTAGGCCATTGCATCTTATATAAAACTTGCTGTCAACATGCTATTCTGTTAGCAAGTGCCATGTCTGCCTCTTGTAAATTTCACCAAGTCTGTGAATATGCTATTTTCAATATGTCATATTGTGAGGATGGTAGCCATGGATACATGCATATTTAGCTGTGTCAAGAGACCCGACCCAGCCCAGCTGGTCGAGCCCCCTATCCACCCCCAGGGAGACCCGGGTTCGAACCCCGGGTCCTCCCTCTTTTTCCATTAATTTCTGCTGTGTATGACAGTGGGCCATGGGCCCACCAGTCAGCACCACAGGGCCCTAGCTCTCTGCCATGTGCCCCCCTTTATTATTGCATTTTGTTTTGTTTGTTTTATTATTTTATTTTATTTTTTCTGTGTTTTCTCTGGTTATTTCCATTTAAGGAAATATGCCTGTTTAGGCAGATTCCATTTCTGTCCATAATCCTAGGATATGCCAATTTTGGCATATAAGTTGATATAAGTGGCATTGGCAATTTTGTGTGTGCATTTGTGGGAGTTTCATCAACAGTACCATATGCTTGTGATACATGTTTTTGGGGTAGAAAAATTCATTGAATCCAATGGTGGTATTGGATTTTCCATTTGAGCAAGTTTGTAAAAAAGTTATTTTGTGATATTGTGCCAATTTGTCCTTTTCACATGATTTAATCCTTGCAATATATGGTAAACTTGTTAACATGGAATATGCTCATTTGTGTATGTGCTAGCCCCTGGTATTTTTGCATGCCATGATAGTTCATGCTATGAGTGGGAAACTTGATGTCAACATGCCACTAAAATTCTGTTTTCACATGCCCAAATATTTCTAAGTGTTGAAACATGTTATTTTGTTGCCATGTTACCTAGATGATCCCCATGTATATGTTGCTCCTTTGGCGTTGGCACAATGGTACGCATTGTTGTGCTTGTCATCCTCTATATATGTGTGCCAAGATCTTATGGATTAGGCCATTGCATCTTATATAAAACTTGCTGTCAACATGCTATTCTGTTAACAAGTGCCATGTCTGCCTCTTGTAAATTTCACCAAGTCTGTGAATATGCTATTTTCAATATGTCATATTGTGAGGATGGTAGCCATGGATACATGCATATTTTGCTGTGTCAAGAGACCCGACCCAGCCCAGCTGGTCGAGCCCCCTATCCACCCCCAGGGAGACCCGGGTTCGAACCCCGGGTCCTCCCTCTTTTTCCATTAATTTCTGCTGTGTATGACAGTGGGCCATGGGCCCACCAGTCAGCACCACAGGGCCCTAGCTCTCTGCCATGTGCCCCCCTTTATTATTGCATTTTGTTTTGTTTGTTTTATTATTTTATTTTATTTTTTCTGTGTTTTCTCTGGTTATTTCCATTTAAGGAAATATGCCTGTTTAGGCAGATTCCATTTCTGTCCATAATCCTAGGATATGCCAATTTTGGCATATAAGTTGATATAAGTGGCATTGGCAATTTTGTGTGTGCATTTGTGGGAGTTTCATCAACAGTACCATATGCTTGTGATACATGTTTTTGGGGTAGAAAAATTCATTGAATCCAATGGTGGTATTGGATTTTCCATTTGAGCAAGTTTGTAAAAAAGTTATTTTGTGATATTGTGCCAATTTGTCCTTTTCACATGATTTAATCCTTGCAATATATGGTAAACTTGTTAACATGGAATATGCTCATTTGTGTATGTGCTAGCCCCTGGTATTTTTGCATGCCATGATAGTTCATGCTATGAGTGGGAAACTTGATGTCAACATGCCACTAAAATTCTGTTTTCACATGCCCAAATATTTCTAAGTGTTGAAACATGTTATTTTGTTGCCATGTTACCTAGATGATCCCCATGTATATGTTGCTCCTTTGGAGTTGGCACAATGGTACGCATTGTTGTGCTTGTCATCCTCTATATATGTGTGCCAAGATCTTATGGATTAGGCCATTGCATCTTATATAAAACTTGCTGTCAACATGCTATTCTGTTAACAAGTGCCATGTCTGCCTCTTGTAAATTTCACCAAGTCTGTGAATATGCTATTTTCAATATGTCATATTGTGAGGATGGTAGCCATGGATACATGCATATTTTGCTGTGTCAAGAGACCCGACCCAGCCCAGCTGGTCGAGCCCCCTATCCACCCCCAGGGAGACCCGGGTTCGAACCCCGGGTCCTCCCTCTTTTTCCATTAATTTCTGTTGTGTATGACAGTGGGCCATGGGCCCACCAGTCAGCACCACAGGGCCCTAGCTCTCTGCCATGTGCCCCCCTTTATTATTGCATTTTGTTTTGTTTGTTTTATTATTTTATTTTATTTTTTCTGTGTTTTCTCTGGTTATTTCCATTTAAGGAAATATGCCTGTTTAGGCAGATTCCATTTCTGTCCATAATCCTAGGATATGCCAATTTTGGCATATAAGTTGATATAAGTGGCATTGGCAATTTTGTGTGTGCATTTGTGGGAGTTTCATCAACAGTACCATATGCTTGTGATACATGTTTTTGGGGTAGAAAAATTCATTGAATCCAATGGTGGTATTGGATTTTCCATTTGAGCAAGTTTGTAAAAAAGTTATTTTGTGATATTGTGCCAATTTGTCCTTTTCACATGATTTAATCCTTGCAATATATGGTAAACTTGTTAACATGGAATATGCTCATTTGTGTATGTGCTAGCCCCTGGTATTTTTGCATGCCATGATAGTTCATGCTATGAGTGGGAAACTTGATGTCAACATGCCACTAAAATTCTGTTTTCACATGCCCAAATATTTCTAAGTGTTGAAACATGTTATTTTGTTGCCATGTTACCTAGATGATCCCCATGTATATGTTGCTCCTTTGGAGTTGGCACAATGGTACGCATTGTTGTGCTTGTCATCCTCTATATATGTGTGCCAAGATCTTATGGATTAGGCCATTGCATCTTATATAAAACTTGCTGTCAACATGCTATTCTGTTAACAAGTGCCATGTCTGCCTCTTGTAAATTTCACCAAGTCTGTGAATATGCTATTTTCAATATGTCATATTGTGAGGATGGTAGCCATGGATACATGCATATTTTGCTGTGTCAAGAGACCCGACCCAGCCCAGCTGGTCGAGCCCCCTATCCACCCCCAGGGAGACCCGGGTTCGAACCCCGGGTCCTCCCTCTTTTTCCATTAATTTCTGCTGTGTATGACAGTGGGCCATGGGCCCACCAGTCAGCACCACAGGGCCCTAGCTCTCTGCCATGTGCCCCCCTTTATTATTGCATTTTGTTTTGTTTGTTTTATTATTTTATTTTATTTTTTCTGTGTTTTCTCTGGTTATTTCCATTTAAGGAAATATGCCTGTTTAGGCAGATTCCATTTCTGTCCATAATCCTAGGATATGCCAATTTTGGCATATAAGTTGATATAAGTGGCATTGGCAATTTTGTGTGTGCATTTGTGGGAGTTTCATCAACAGTACCATATGCTTGTGATACATGTTTTTGGGGTAGAAAAATTCATTGAATCCAATGGTGGTATTGGATTTTCCATTTGAGCAAGTTTGTAAAAAAGTTATTTTGTGATATTGTGCCAATTTGTCTTTTTCACATGATTTAATCCTTGCAATATATGATAAACTTGTTAACATGGAATATGCTCATTTGTGTATGTGCTAGCCCCTGGTATTTTTGCATGCCATGATAGTTCATGCTATGAGTGGGAAACTTGATGTCAACATGCCACTAAAATTCTGTTTTCACATGCCCAAATATTTCTAAGTGTTGAAACATGTTATTTTGTTGCCATGTTACCTAGATGATCCCCATGTATATGTTGCTCCTTTGGAGTTGGCACAATGGTACGCATTGTTGTGCTTGTCATCCTCTATATATGTGTGCCAAGATCTTATGGATTAGGCCATTGCATCTTATATAAAACTTGCTGTCAACATGCTATTCTGTTAACAAGTGCCATGTCTGCCTCTTGTAAATTTCACCAAGTCTGTGAATATGCTATTTTCAATATGTCATATTGTGAGGATGGTAGCCATGGATACATGCATATTTAGCTGTGTCAAGAGACCCGACCCAGCCCAGCTGGTCGAGCCCCCTATCCACCCCCAGGGAGACCCGGGTTCGAACCCCGGGTCCTCCCTCTTTTTCCATTAATTTCTGCTGTGTATGACAGTGGGCCATGGGCCCACCAGTCAGCACCACAGGGCCCTAGCTCTCTGCCATGTGCCCCCCTTTATTATTGCATTTTGTTTTGTTTGTTTTATTATTTTATTTTATTTTTTCTGTGTTTTCTCTGGTTATTTCCATTTAAGGAAATATGCCTGTTTAGGCAGATTCCATTTCTGTCCATAATCCTAGGATATGCCAATTTTGGCATATAAGTTGATATAAGTGGCATTGGCAATTTTGTGTGTGCATTTGTGGGAGTTTCATCAACAGTACCATATGCTTGTGATACATGTTTTTGGGGTAGAAAAATTCATTGAATCCAATGGTGGTATTGGATTTTCCATTTGAGCAAGTTTGTAAAAAAGTTATTTTGTGATATTGTGCCAATTTGTCCTTTTCACATGATTTAATCCTTGCAATATATGGTAAACTTGTTAACATGGAATATGCTCATTTGTGTATGTGCTAGC
The DNA here is from genome assembly GCA_039707655.1 of Elymus sibiricus. Classification (NCBI taxonomy): domain Eukaryota; kingdom Viridiplantae; phylum Streptophyta; class Magnoliopsida; order Poales; family Poaceae; genus Elymus; species Elymus sibiricus. Next base: position 43,709,080 of record CM077671.1, read on the forward strand.
CCCTGGTATTTTTGCATGCCATGATAGTTCATGCTATGAGTGGGAAACTTGATGTCAACATGCCACTAAAATTCTGTTTTCACATGCCCAAATATTTCTAAGTGTTGAAACATGTTATTTTGTTGCCATGTTACCTAGATGATCCCCATGTATATGTTGCTCCTTTGGAGTTGGCACAATGGTACGCATTGTTGTGCTTGTCATCCTCTATATATGTGTGCCAAGATCTTATGGATTAGGCCATTGCATCTTATATAAAACTTGCTGTCAACATGCTATTCTGTTAACAAGTGCCATGTCTGCCTCTTGTAAATTTCACCAAGTCTGTGAATATGCTATTTTCAATATGTCATATTGTGAGGATGGTAGCCATGGATACATGCATATTTAGCTGTGTCAAGAGACCCGACCCAGCCCAGCTGGTCGAGCCCCCTATCCACCCCCAGGGAGACCCGGGTTCGAACCCCGGGTCCTCCCTCTTTTTCCATTAATTTCTGCTGTGTATGACAGTGGGCCATGGGCCCACCAGTCAGCACCACAGGGCCCTAGCTCTCTGCCATGTGCCCCCCTTTATTATTGCATTTTGTTTTGTTTGTTTTATTATTTTATTTTATTTTTTCTGTGTTTTCTCTGGTTATTTCCATTTAAGGAAATATGCCTGTTTAGGCAGATTCCATTTCTGTCCATAATCCTAGGATATGCCAATTTTGGCATATAAGTTGATATAAGTGGCATTGGCAATTTTGTGTGTGCATTTGTGGGAGTTTCATCAACAGTACCATATGCTTGTGATACATGTTTTTGGGGTAGAAAAATTCATTGAATCCAATGGTGGTATTGGATTTTCCATTTGAGCAAGTTTGTAAAAAAGTTATTTTGTGATATTGTGCCAATTTGTCCTTTTCACATGATTTAATCCTTGCAATATATGGTAAACTTGTTAACATGGAATATGCTCATTTGTGTATGTGCTAGCCCCTGGTATTTTTGCATGCCATGATAGTTCATGCTATGAGTGGGAAACTTGATGTCAACATGCCACTAAAATTCTGTTTTCACATGCCCAAATATTTCTAAGTGTTGAAACATGTTATTTTGTTGCCATGTTACCTAGATGATCCCCATGTATATGTTGCTCCTTTGGAGTTGGCACAATGGTACGCATTGTTGTGCTTGTCATCCTCTATATATGTGTGCCAAGATCTTATGGATTAGGCCATTGCATCTTATATAAAACTTGCTGTCAACATGCTATTCTGTTAGCAAGTGCCATGTTTGCCTCTTGTAAATTTCACCAAGTCTGTGAATATGCTATTTTCAATATGTCATATTGTGAGGATGGTAGCCATGGATACATGCATATTTTGCTGTGTCAAGAGACCCGACCCAGCCCAGCTGGTCGAGCCCCCTATCCACCCCCAGGGAGACCCGGGTTCGAACCCCGGGTCCTCCCTCTTTTTCCATTAATTTCTGCTGTGTATGACAGTGGGCCATGGGCCCACCAGTCAGCACCACAGGGCCCTAGCTCTCTGCCATGTGCCCCCCTTTATTATTGCATTTTGTTTTGTTTGTTTTATTATTTTATTTTATTTTTTCTGTGTTTTCTCTGGTTATTTCCATTTAAGGAAATATGCCTGTTTAGGCAGATTCCATTTCTGTCCATAATCCTAGGATATGCCAATTTTGGCATATAAGTTGATATAAGTGGCATTGGCAATTTTGTGTGTGCATTTGTGGGAGTTTCATCAACAGTACCATATGCTTGTGATACATGTTTTTGGGGTAGAAAAATTCATTGAATCCAATGGTGGTATTGGATTTTCCATTTGAGCAAGTTTGTAAAAAAGTTATTTTGTGATATTGTGCCAATTTGTCCTTTTCACATGATTTAATCCTTGCAATATATGGTAAACTTGTTAACATGGAATATGCTCATTTGTGTATGTGCTAGCCCCTGGTATTTTTGCATGCCATGATAGTTCATGCTATGAGTGGGAAACTTGATGTCAACATGCCACTAAAATTCTGTTTTCACATGCCCAAATATTTCTAAGTGTTGAAACATGTTATTTTGTTGCCATGTTACCTAGATGATCCCCATGTATATGTTGCTCCTTTGGAGTTGGCACAATGGTACGCATTGTTGTGCTTGTCATCCTCTATATATGTGTGCCAAGATCTTATGGATTAGGCCATTGCATCTTATATAAAACTTGCTGTCAACATGCTATTCTGTTAACAAGTGCCATGTCTGCCTCTTGTAAATTTCACCAAGTCTGTGAATATGCTATTTTCAATATGTCATATTGTGAGGATGGTAGCCATGGATACATGCATATTTAGCTGTGTCAAGAGACCCGACCCAGCCCAGCTGGTCGAGCCCCCTATCCACCCCCAGGGAGACCCGGGTTCGAACCCCGGGTCCTCCCTCTTTTTCCATTAATTTCTGCTGTGTATGACAGTGGGCCATGGGCCCACCAGTCAGCACCACAGGGCCCTAGCTCTCTGCCATGTGCCCCCCTTTATTATTGCATTTTGTTTTGTTTGTTTTATTATTTTATTTTATTTTTTCTGTGTTTTCTCTGGTTATTTCCATTTAAGGAAATATGCCTGTTTAGGCAGATTCCATTTCTGTCCATAATCCTAGGATATGCCAATTTTGGCATATAAGTTGATATAAGTGGCATTGGCAATTTTGTGTGTGCATTTGTGGGAGTTTCATCAACAGTACCATATGCTTGTGATACATGTTTTTGGGGTAGAAAAATTCATTGAATCCAATGGTGGTATTGGATTTTCCATTTGAGCAAGTTTGTAAAAAAGTTATTTTGTGATATTGTGCCAATTTGTCCTTTTCACATGATTTAATCCTTGCAATATATGGTAAACTTGTTAACATGGAATATGCTCATTTGTGTATGTGCTAGCCCCTGGTATTTTTGCATGCCATGATAGTTCATGCTATGAGTGGGAAACTTGATGTCAACATGCCACTAAAATTCTGTTTTCACATGCCCAAATATTTCTAAGTGTTGAAACATGTTATTTTGTTGCCATGTGTACCTAGATGATCCCCATGTATATGTTGCTCCTTTGGAGTTGGCACAATGGTACGCATTGTTGTGCTTGTCATCCTCTATATATGTGTGCCAAGATCTTATGGATTAGGCCATTGCATCTTATATAAAACTTGCTGTCAACATGCTATTCTGTTAACAAGTGCCATGTCTGCCTCTTGTAAATTTCACCAAGTCTGTGAATATGCTATTTTCAATATGTCATATTGTGAGGATGGTAGCCATGGATACATGCATATTTAGCTGTGTCAAGAGACCCGACCCAGCCCAGCTGGTCGAGCCCCCTATCCACCCCCAGGGAGACCCGGGTTCGAACCCCGGGTCCTCCCTCTTTTTCCATTAATTTCTGCTGTGTATGACAGTGGGCCATGGGCCCACCAGTCAGCACCACAGGGCCCTAGCTCTCTGCCATGTGCCCCCCTTTATTATTGCATTTTGTTTTGATTGTTTTATTATTTTATTTTATTTTTTCTGTGTTTTCTCTGGTTATTTCCATTTAAGGAAATATGCCTGTTTAGGCAGATTCCATTTCTGTCCATAATCCTAGGATATGCCAATTTTCGCATATAAGTTGATATAAGTGGCATTGGCAATTTTGTGTGTGCATTTGTGGGAGTTTCATCAACAGTACCATATGCTTGTGATACATGTTTTTGGGGTAGAAAAATTCATTGAATCCAATGGTGGTATTGGATTTTCCATTTGAGCAAGTTTGTAAAAAAGTTATTTTGTGATATTGTGCCAATTTGTCCTTTTCACATGATTTAATCCTTGCAATATATGGTAAACTTGTTAACATGGAATATGCTCATTTGTGTATGTGCTAGCCCCCGGTATTTTTGCATGCCATGATAGTTCATGCTATGAGTGGGAAACTTGATGTCAACATGCCACTAAAATTCTATTTTCACATGCCCAAATATTTCTAAGTGTTGAAACATGTTATTTTGTTGCCATGTTACCTAGATGATCCCCATGTATATGTTGCTCCTTTGGAGTTGGCACAATGGTACGCATTGTTGTGCTTGTCATCCTCTATATATGTGTGCCAAGATCTTATGGATTAGGCCATTGCATCTTATATAAAACTTGCTGTCAACATGCTATTCTGTTAACAAGTGCCATGTCTGCCTCTTGTAAATTTCACCAAGTCTGTGAATATGCTATTTTCAATATGTCATATTGTGAGGATGGTAGCCATGGATACATGCATATTTTGCTGTGTCAAGAGACCCGACCCAGCCCAGCTGGTCGAGCCCCCTATCCACACCCAGGGAGACCCGGGTTCGAACCCCGGGTCCTCCCTCTTTTTCCATTAATTTCTGCTGTGTATGACAGTGGGCCATGGGCCCAACAGTCAGCACCACAGGGCCCTAGCTCTCTGCCATGTGCCCCCCTTTATTATTGCATTTTGTTTTGTTTGTTTTATTATTTTATTTTATTTTTTCTGTGTTTTCTCTGGTTATTTCCTTTTAAGAAAATATGCCTGTTTAGGCAGATTCCATTTCTGTCCATAATCCTAGGATATGCCAATTTTGGCATATAAGTTGATATAAGTGGCATTGGCAATTTTGTGTGTGCATTTGTGGGAGTTTCATCAACAGTACCATATGTTTGTGATACATGTTTTTGGGGTAGAAAAATTCATTGAATCCAATGGTGGTATTGGATTTTCCATTTGAGCAAGTTTGTAAAAAAGTTATTTTGTGATATTGTGCCAATTTGTCCTTTTCACATGATTTAATCCTTGCAATATATGGTAAACTTGTTAACATGGAATATGCTCATTTGTGTATGTGCTAGCCCCTGGTATTTTTGCATGCCATGATAGTTCATGCTATGAGTGGGAAACTTGATGTCAACATGCCACTAAAATTCTGTTTTCACATGCCCAAATATTTCTAAGTGTTGAAACATGTTATTTTGTTGCCATGTTACCTAGATGATCCCCATGTATATGTTGCTCCTTTGGAGTTGGCACAATGGTACGCATTGTTGTGCTTGTCAACCTCTATATATGTGTGCCAAGATCTTATGGATTAGGCCATTGCATCTTATATAAAACTTGCTGTCAACATGCTATTCTATTAACAAGTGCCATGTCTGCCTCTTGTAAATTTCACCAAGTCTGTGAATATGCTATTTTCAATATGTCATATTGTGAGGATGGTAGCCATGGATACATGCATATTTAGCTGTGTCAAGAGACCCGACCCAGCCCAGCTGGTCGAGCCCCCTATCCACCCCCAGGGAGACCCGGGTTCGAACCCCGGGTCCTCCCTCTTTTTCCATTAATTTCTGCTGTGTATGACAGTGGGCCATGGGCCCACCAGTCAGCACCACAGGGCCCTAGCTCTCTGCCATGTGCCCCCCTTTATTATTGCATTTTGTTTTGTTTGTTTTATTATTTTATTTTATTTTTTCTGTGTTTTCTCTGGTTATTTCCATTTAAGGAAATATGCCTGTTTAGGCAGATTCAATTTCTGTCCATAATCCTAGGATATGCCAATTTTCGCATATAAGTTGATATAAGTGGCATTGGCAATTTTGTGTGTGCATTTGTGGGAGTTTCATCAACAGTACCATATGCTTGTGATACATGTTTTTGGGGTAGAAAAATTCATTGAATCCAATGGTGGTATTGGATTTTCCATTTGAGCAAGTTTGTAAAAAAGTTATTTTGTGATATTGTGCCAATTTGTCCTTTTCACATGATTTAATCCTTGCAATATATGGTAAACTTGTTAACATGGAATATGCTCATTTGTGTATGTGCTAGCCCCTGGTATTTTTGCATGCCATGATAGTTCATGCTATGAGTGGGAAACTTGATGTCAACATGCCACTAAAATTCTGTTTTCACATGCCCAAATATTTCTAAGTGTTGAAACATGTTATTTTGTTGCCATGTTACCTAGATGATCCCCATGTATATGTTGCTCCTTTGGAGTTGGCACAATGGTACGCATTGTTGTGCTTGTCATCCTCTATATATGTGTGCCAAGATCTTATGGATTAGGCCATTGCATCTTATATAAAACTTGCTGTCAACATGCTATTCTGTTAGCAAGTGCCATGTTTGCCTCTTGTAAATTTCACCAAGTCTGTGAATATGCTATTTTCAATATGTCATATTGTGAGGATGGTAGCCATGGATACATGCATATTTTGCTGTGTCAAGAGACCCGACCCAGCCCAGCTGGTCGAGCCCCCTATCCACCCCCAGGGAGACCCGGGTTCGAACCCCGGGTCCTCCCTCTTTTTCCATTAATTTCTGCTGTGTATGACAGTGGGCCATGGGCCCACCAGTCAGCACCACAGGGCCCTAGCTCTCTGCCATGTGCCCCCCTTTATTATTGCATTTTGTTTTGTTTGTTTTATTATTTTATTTTATTTTTTCTGTGTTTTCTCTGGTTATTTCCATTTAAGGAAATATGCCTGTTTAGGCAGATTCCATTTCTGTCCATAATCCTAGGATATGCCAATTTTCGCATATAAGTTGATATAAGTGGCATTGGCAATTTTGTGTGTGCATTTGTGGGAGTTTCATCAACAGTACCATATGCTTGTGATACATGTTTTTGGGGTAGAAAAATTCATTGAATCCAATGGTGGTATTGGATTTTCCATTTGAGCAAGTTTGTAAAAAAGTTATTTTGTGATATTGTGCCAATTTGTCCTTTTCACATGATTTAATCCTTGCAATATATGGTAAACTTGTTAACATGGAATATGCTCATTTGTGTATGTGCTAGCCCCTGGTATTTTTGCATGCCATGATAGTTCATGCTATGAGTGGGAAACTTGATGTCAACATGCCACTAAAATTCTGTTTTCACATGCCCAAATATTTCTAAGTGTTGAAACATGTTATTTTGTTGCCATGTTACCTAGATGATCCCCATGTATATGTTGCTCCTTTGGAGTTGGCACAATGGTACGCATTGTTGTGCTTGTCATCCTCTATATATGTGTGCCAAGATCTTATGGATTAGGCCATTGCATCTTATATAAAACTTGCTGTCAACATGCTATTCTGTTAGCAAGTGCCATGTTTGCCTCTTGTAAATTTCACCAAGTCTGTGAATATGCTATTTTCAATATGTCATATTGTGAGGATGGTAGCCATGGATACATGCATATTTTGCTGTGTCAAGAGACCCGACCCAGCCCAGCTGGTCGAGCCCCCTATCCACCCCCAGGGAGACCCGGGTTCGAACCCCGGGTCCTCCCTCTTTTTCCATTAATTTCTGCTGTGTATGACAGTGGGCCATGGGCCCAACAGTCAGCACCACAGGGCCCTAGCTCTCTGCCAAGTGCCCCCCTTTATTATTGCATTTTGTTTTGTTTGTTTTATTATTTTATTTTATTTTTTCTGTGTTTTCTCTGGTTATTTCCATTTAAGGAAATATGCCTGTTTAGGCAGATTCCATTTCTGTCCATAATCCTAGGATATGCCAATTTTCGCATATAAGTTGATATAAGTGGCATTGGCAATTTTGTGTGTGCATTTGTGGGAGTTTCATCAACAGTACCATATGCTTGTGATACATGTTTTTGGTGTAGAAAAATTCATTGAATCCAATGGTGGTATTGGATTTTCCATTTGAGCAAGTTTGTAAAAAAGTTATTTTGTGATATTGTGCCAATTTGTCCTTTTCACATGATTTAATCCTTGCAATATATGGTAAACTTGTTAACATGGAATATGCTCATTTGTGTATGTGCTAGCCCCTGGTATTTTTGCATGCCATGATAGTTCATGCTATGAGTGGGAAACTTGATGTCAACATGCCACTAAAATTCTGTTTTCACATGCCCAAATATTTCTAAGTGTTGAAACATGTTATTTTGTTGCCATGTTACCTAGATGATCCCCATGTATATGTTGCTCCTTTGGAGTTGGCACAATGGTACGCATTGTTGTGCTTGTCATCCTCTATATATGTGTGCCAAGATCTTATGGATTAGGCCATTGCATCTTATATAAAACTTGCTGTCAACATGCTATTCTGTTAGCAAGTGCCATGTTTGCCTCTTGTAAATTTCACCAAGTCTGTGAATATGCTATTTTCAATATGTCATATTGTGAGGATGGTAGCCATGGATACATGCATATTTTGCTGTGTCAAGAGACCCGACCCAGCCCAGCTGGTCGAGCCCCCTATCCACCCCCAGGGAGACCCGGGTTCGAACCCCGGGTCCTCCCTCTTTTTCCATTAATTTCTGCTGTGTATGACAGTGGGCCATGGGCCCAACAGTCAGCACCACAGGGCCCTAGCTCTCTGCCAAGTGCCCCCCTTTATTATTGCATTTTGTTTTGTTTGTTTTATTATTTTATTTTATTTTTTCTGTGTTTTCTCTGGTTATTTCCATTTAAGGAAATATGCCTGTTTAGGCAGATTCCATTTCTGTCCATAATCCTAGGATATGCCAATTTTCACATATAAGTTGATATAAGTGGCATTGGCAATTTTGTGTGTGCATTTGTGGGAGTTTCATCAACAGTACCATATGCTTGTGATACATGTTTTTGGGGTAGAAAAATTCATTGAATCCAATGGTGGTATTGGATTTTCCATTTGAGCAAGTTTGTAAAAAGGTTATTTTGTGATATTGTGCCAATTTGTCCTTTTCACATGATTTAATCCTTGCAATATATGGTAAACTTGTTAACATGGAATATGCTCATTTGTGTATGTGCTAGCCCCTGGTATTTTTGCATGCCATGATAGTTCATGCTATGAGTGGGAAACTTGATGTCAACATGCCACTAAAATTCTGTTTTCACATGCCCAAATATTTCTAAGTGTTGAAACATGTTATTTTGTTGCCATGTTACCTAGATGATCCCCATGTATATGTTGCTCCTTTGGAGTTGGCACAATGGTACGCATTGTTGTGCTTGTCATCCTCTATATATGTGTGCCAAGATCTTATGGATTAGGCCATTGCATCTTATATAAAACTTGCTGTCAACATGCTATTCTGTTAACAAGTGCCATGTCTGCCTCTTGTAAATTTCACCAAGTCTGTGAATATGCTATTTTCAATATGTCATATTGTGAGGATGGTAGCCATGGATACATGCATATTTAGCTGTGTCAAGAGACCCGACCCAGCCCAGCTGGTCGAGCCCCCTATCCACCCCCAGGGAGACCCGGGTTCGAACCCCGGGTCCTCCCTCTTTTTCCATTAATTTCTGCTGTGTATGACAGTGGGCCATGGGCCCACCAGTCAGCACCACAGGGCCCTAGCTCTCTGCCATGTGCCCCCCTTTATTATTGCATTTTGTTTTGTTTGTTTTATTATTTTATTTTATTTTTTCTGTGTTTTCTCTGGTTATTTCCATTTAAGGAAATATGCCTGTTTAGGCAGATTCCATTTCTGTCCATAATCCTAGGATATGCCAATTTTCGCATATAAGTTGATATAAGTGGCATTGGCAATTTTGTGTGTGCATTTGTGGGAGTTTCATCAACAGTACCATATGCTTGTGATACATGTTTTTGGGGTAGAAAAATTCATTGAATCCAATGGTGGTATTGGATTTTCCATTTGAGCAAGTTTGTAAAAAAGTTATTTTGTGATATTGTGCCAATTTGTCCTTTTCACATGATTTAATCCTTGCAATATATGGTAAACTTGTTAACATGGAATATGCTCATTTGTGTATGTGCTAGCCCCTGGTATTTTTGCATGCCATGATAGTTCATGCTATGAGTGGGAAACTTGATGTCAACATGCCACTAAAATTCTGTTTTCACATGCCCAAATATTTCTAAGTGTTGAAACATGTTATTTTGTTGCCATGTTACCTAGATGATCCCCATGTATATGTTGCTCCTTTGGAGTTGGCACAATGGTACGCATTGTTGTGCTTGTCATCCTCTATATATGTGTGCCAAGATCTTATGGATTAGGCCATTGCATCTTATATAAAACTTGCTGTCAACATGCTATTCTGTTAGCAAGTGCCATGTCTGCCTCTTGTAAATTTCACCAAGTCTGTGAATATGCTATTTTCAATATGTCATATTGTGAGGATGGTAGCCATGGATACATGCATATTTTGCTGTGTCAAGAGACCCGACCCAGCCCAGCTGGTCGAGCCCCCTATCCACCCCCAGGGAGACCCGGGTTCGAACCCCGGGTCCTCCCTCTTTTTCCATTAATTTCTGCTGTGTATGACAGTGGGCCATGGGCCCAACAGTCAGCACCACAGGGCCCTAGCTCTCTGCCAAGTGCCCCCCTTTATTATTGCATTTTGTTTTGTTTGTTTTATTATTTTATTTTATTTTTTCTGTGTTTTCTCTGGTTATTTCCATTTAAGGAAATATGCCTGTTTAGGCAGATTCCATTTCTGTCCATAATCCTAGGATATGCCAATTTTCGCATATAAGTTGATATAAGTGGCATTGGCAATTTTGTGTGTGCATTTGTGGGAGTTTCATCAACAGTACCATATGCTTGTGATACATGTTTTTGGGGTAGAAAAATTCATTGAATCCAATGGTGGTATTGGATTTTCCATTTGAGCAAGTTTGTAAAAAAGTTATTTTGTGATATTGTGCCAATTTGTCCTTTTCACATGATTTAATCCTTGCAATATATGGTAAACTTGTTAACATGGAATATGCTCATTTGTGTATGTGCTAGCCCCTGGTATTTTTGCATGCCATGATAGTTCATGCTATGAGTGGGAAACTTGATGTCAACATGCCACTAAAATTCTGTTTTCACATGCCCAAATATTTCTAAGTGTTGAAACATGTTATTTTGTTGCCATGTTACCTAGATGATCCCCATGTATATGTTGCTCCTTTGGAGTTGGCACAATGGTACGCATTGTTGTGCTTGTCATCCTCTATATATGTGTGCCAAGATCTTATGGATTAGGCCATTGCATCTTATATAAAACTTGCTGTCAACATGCTATTCTGTTAACAAGTGCCATGTCTGCCTCTTGTAAATTTCACCAAGTCTGTGAATATGCTATTTTCAATATGTCATATTGTGAGGATGGTAGCCATGGATACATGCATATTTAGCTGTGTCAAGAGACCCGACCCAGCCCAGCTGGTCGAGCCCCCTATCCACCCCCAGGGAGACCCGGGTTCGAACCCCGGGTCCTCCCTCTTTTTCCATTAATTTCTGCTGTGTATGACAGTGGGCCATGGGCCCACCAGTCAGCACCACAGGGCCCTAGCTCTCTGCCATGTGCCCCCCTTTATTATTGCATTTTGTTTTGTTTGTTTTATTATTTTATTTTATTTTTTCTGTGTTTTCTCTGGTTATTTCCATTTAAGGAAATATGCCTGTTTAGGCAGATTCCATTTCTGTCCATAATCCTAGGATATGCCAATTTTCGCATATAAGTTGATATAAGTGGCATTGGCAATTTTGTGTGTGCATTTGTGGGAGTTTCATCAACAGTACCATATGCTTGTGATACATGTTTTTGGGGTAGAAAAATTCATTGAATCCAATGGTGGTATTGGATTTTCCATTTGAGCAAGTTTGTAAAAAAGTTATTTTGTGATATTGTGCCAATTTGTCCTTTTCACATGATTTAATCCTTGCAATATATGGTAAACTTGTTAACATGGAATATGCTCATTTGTGTATGTGCTAGCCCCTGGTATTTTTGCATGCCATGATAGTTCATGCTATGAGTGGGAAACTTGATGTCAACATGCCACTAAAATTCTGTTTTCACATGCCCAAATATTTCTAAGTGTTGAAACATGTTATTTTGTTGCCATGTTACCTAGATGATCCCCATGTATATGTTGCTCCTTTGGAGTTGGCACAATGGTACGCATTGTTGTGCTTGTCATCCTCTATATATGTGTGCCAAGATCTTATGGATTAGGCCATTGCATCTTATATAAAACTTGCTGTCAACATGCTATTCTGTTAACAAGTGCCATGTCTGCCTCTTGTAAATTTCACCAAGTCTGTGAATATGCTATTTTCAATATGTCATATTGTGAGGATGGTAGCCATGGATACATGCATATTTAGCTGTGTCAAGAGACCCGACCCAGCCCAGCTGGTCGAGCCCCCTATCCACCCCCAGGGAGACCCGGGTTCGAACCCCGGGTCCTCCCTCTTTTTCCATTAATTTCTGCTGTGTATGACAGTGGGCCATGGGCCCACCAGTCAGCACCACAGGGCCCTAGCTCTCTGCCATGTGCCCCCCTTTATTATTGCATTTTGTTTTGTTTGTTTTATTATTTTATTTTATTTTTTCTGTGTTTTCTCTGGTTATTTCCATTTAAGGAAATATGCCTGTTTAGGCAGATTCCATTTCTGTCCATAATCCTAGGATATGCCAATTTTCGCATATAAGTTGATATAAGTGGCATTGGCAATTTTGTGTGTGCATTTGTGGGAGTTTCATCAACAGTACCATATGCTTGTGATACATGTTTTTGGGGTAGAAAAATTCATTGAATCCAATGGTGGTATTGGATTTTCCATTTGAGCAAGTTTGTAAAAAAGTTATTTTGTGATATTGTGCCAATTTGTCCTTTTCACATGATTTAATCCTTGCAATATATGGTAAACTTGTTAACATGGAATATGCTCATTTGTGTATGTGCTAGCCCCTGGTATTTTTGCATGCCATGATAGTTCATGCTATGAGTGGGAAACTTGATGTCAACATGCCACTAAAATTCTGTTTTCACATGCCCAAATATTTCTAAGTGTTGAAACATGTTATTTTGTTGCCATGTTACCTAGATGATCCCCATGTATATGTTGCTCCTTTGGAGTTGGCACAATGGTACGCATTGTTGTGCTTGTCATCCTCTATATATGTGTGCCAAGATCTTATGGATTAGGCCATTGCATCTTATATAAAACTTGCTGTCAACATGCTATTCTGTTAACAAGTGCCATGTCTGCCTCTTGTAAATTTCACCAAGTCTGTGTATATGCTATTTTCAATATGTCATATTGTGAGGATGGTAGCCATGGATACATGCATATTTAGCTGTGTCAAGAGACCCGACCCAGCCCAGCTGGTCGAGCCCCCTATCCACCCCCAGGGAGACCCGGGTTCGAACCGCGGGTCCTCCCTCTTTTTCCATTAATTTCTGCTGTGTATGACAGTGGGCCATGGGCCCACCAGTCAGCACCACAGGGCCCTAGCTCTCTGCCATGTGCCCCCCTTTATTATTGCATTTTGTTTTGTTTGTTTTATTATTTTATTTTATTTTTTCTGTGTTTTCTCTGGTTATTTCCATTTAAGGAAATATGCCTGTTTAGGCAGATTCCATTTCTGTCCATAATCCTAGGATATGCCAATTTTGGCATATAAGTTGATATAAGTGGCATTGGCAATTTTGTGTGTGCATTTGTGGGAGTTTCATCAACAGTACCATATGCTTGTGATACATGTTTTTGGGGTAGAAAAATTCATTGAATCCAATGGTGGTATTGGATTTTCCATGTGAGCAAGTTTGTAAAAAAGTTATTTTGTGATATTGTGCCAATTTGTCCTTTTCACATGATTTAATCCTTGCAATATATGGTAAACTTGTTAACATGGAATATGCTCATTTGTGTATGTGCTAGCCCCTGGTATTTTTGCATGCCATGATAGTTCATGCTATGAGTGGGAAACTTGATGTCAACATGCCACTAAAATTCTGTTTTCACATGCCCAAATATTTCTAAGTGTTGAAACATGTTATTTTGTTGCCATGTTACCTAGATGATCCCCATGTATATGTTGCTCCTTTGGAGTTGGCACAATGGTACGCATTGTTGTGCTTGTCATCCTCTATATATGTGTGCCAAGATCTTATGGATTAGGCCATTGCATCTTATATAAAACTTGCTGTCAACATGCTATTCTGTTAACAAGTGCCATGTCTGCCTCTTGTAAATTTCACCAAGTCTGTGAATATGCTATTTTCAATATGTCATATTGTGAGGATGGTAGCCATGGATACATGCATATTTAGCTGTGTCAAGAGACCCGACCCAGCCCAGCTGGTCGAGCCCCCTATCCACCCCCAGGGAGACCCGGGTTCGAACCCCGGGTCCTCCCTCTTTTTCCATTAATTTCTGCTGTGTATGACAGTGGGCCATTGGCCCACCAGTCAGCACCACAGGGCCCTAGCTCTCTGCCATGTGCCCCCCTTTATTATTGCATTTTGTTTTGTTTGTTTTATTATTTTATTTTATTTTTTCTGTGTTTTCTCTGGTTATTTCCATTTAAGGAAATATGCCTGTTTAGGCAGATTCCATTTCTGTCCATAATCCTAGGATATGCCAATTTTGGCATATAAGTTGATATAAGTGGCATTGGCAATTTTGTGTGTGCATTTGTGGGAGTTTCATCAACAGTACCATATGCTTGTGATACATGTTTTTGGGGTAGAAAAATTCATTGAATCCAATGGTGGTATTGGATTTTCCATGTGAGCAAGTTTGTAAAAAAGTTATTTTGTGATATTGTGCCAATTTGTCCTTTTCACATGATTTAATCCTTGCAATATATGGTAAACTTGTTAACATGGAATATGCTCATTTGTGTATGTGCTAGCCCCTGGTATTTTTGCATGCCATGATAGTTCATGCTATGAGTGGGAAACTTGATGTCAACATGCCACTAAAATTCTGTTTTCACATGCCCAAATATTTCTAAGTGTTGAAACATGTTATTTTGTTGCCATGTTACCTAGATGATCCCCATGTATATGTTGCTCCTTTGGAGTTGGCACAATGGTACGCATTGTTGTGCTTGTCATCCTCTATATATGTGTGCCAAGATCTTATGGATTAGGCCATTGCATCTTATATAAAACTTGCTGTCAACATGCTATTCTGTTAACAAGTGCCATGTCTGCCTCTTGTAAATTTCACCAAGTCTGTGAATATGCTATTTTCAATATGTCATATTGTGAGGATGGTAGCCATGGATACATGCATATTTAGCTGTGTCAAGAGACCCGACCCAGCCCAGCTGGTCGAGCCCCCTATCCACCCCCAGGGAGACCCGGGTTCGAACCCCGGGTCCTCCCTCTTTTTCCATTAATTTCTGCTGTGTATGACAGTGGGCCATTGGCCCACCAGTCAGCACCACAGGGCCCTAGCTCTCTGCCATGTGCCCCCCTTTATTATTGCATTTTGTTTTGTTTGTTTTATTATTTTATTTTATTTTTTCTGTGTTTTCTCTGGTTATTTCCATTTAAGGAAATATGCCTGTTTAGGCAGATTCCATTTCTGTCCATAATCCTAGGATATGCCAATTTTCGCATATAAGTTGATATAAGTGGCATTGGCAATTTTGTGTGTGCATTTGTGGGAGTTTCATCAACAGTACCATATGCTTGTGATACATGTTTTTGGGGTAGAAAAATTCATTGAATCCAATGGTGGTATTGGATTTTCCATTTGAGCAAGTTTGTAAAAAAGTTATTTTGTGATATTGTGCCAATTTGTCCTTTTCACATGATTTAATCCTTGCAATATATGGTAAACTTGTTAACATGGAATATGCTCATTTGTGTATGTGCTAGCCCCTGGTATTTTTGCATGCCATGATAGTTCATGCTATGAGTGGGAAACTTGATGTCAACATGCCACTAAAATTCTGTTTTCACATGCCCAAATATTTCTAAGTGTTGAAACATGTTATTTTGTTGCCATGTTACCTAGATGATCCCCATGTATATGTTGCTCCTTTGGAGTTGGCACAATGGTACGCATTGTTGTGCTTGTCATCCTCTATATATGTGTGCCAAGATCTTATGGATTAGGCAATTGCATCTTATATAAAACTTGCTGTCAACATGCTATTCTGTTAACAAGTGCCATGTCTGCCTCTTGTAAATTTCACCAAGTCTGTGAATATGCTATTTTCAATATGTCATATTGTGAGGATGGTAGCCATGGATACATGCATATTTAGCTGTGTCAAGAGACCCGACCCAGCCCAGCTGGTCGAGCCCCCTATCCACCCCCAGGGAGACCCGGGTTCGAACCCCGGGTCCTCCCTCTTTTTCCATTAATTTCTGCTGTGTATGACAGTGGGCCATGGGCCCACCAGTCAGCACCACAGGGCCCTAGCTCTCTGCCATGTGCCCCCCTTTATTATTGCATTTTGTTTTGTTTGTTTTATTATTTTATTTTATTTTATTTTTTCTGTGTTTTCTCTGGTTATTTCCATTTAAGGAAATATGCCTGTTTAGGCAGATTCCATTTCTGTCCATAATCCTAGGATATGCCAATTTTGGCATATAAGTTGATATAAGTGGCATTGGCAATTTTGTGTGTGCATTTGTGGGAGTTTCATCAACAGTACCATATGCTTGTGATACATGTTTTTGGGGTAGAAAAATTCATTGAATCCAATGGTGGTATTGGATTTTCCATTTGAGCAAGTTTGTAAAAAAGTTATTTTGTGATATTGTGCCAATTTGTCCTTTTCACATGATTTAATCCTTGCAATATATGGTAAACTTGTTAACATGGAATATGCTCATTTGTGTATGTGCTAGCCCCTGGTATTTTTGCATGCCATGATAGTTCATGCTATGAGTGGGAAACTTGATGTCAACATGCCACTAAAATTCTGTTTTCACATGCCCAAATATTTCTAAGTGTTGAAACATGTTATTTTGTTGCCATGTTACCTAGATGATCCCCATGTATATGTTGCTCCTTTGGAGTTGGCACAATGGTACGCATTGTTGTGCTTGTCATCCTCTATATATGTGTGCCAAGATCTTATGGATTAGGCCATTGCATCTTATATAAAACTTGCTGTCAACATGCTATTCTGTTAGCAAGTGCCATGTTTGCCTCTTGTAAATTTCACCAAGTCTGTGAATATGCTATTTTCAATATGTCATATTGTGAGGATGGTAGCCATGGATACATGCATATTTTGCTGTGTCAAGAGACCCGACCCAGCCCAGCTGGTCGAGCCCCCTATCCACCCCCAGGGAGACCCGGGTTCGAACCCCGGGTCCTCCCTCTTTTTCCATTAATTTCTGCGGTGTATGACAGTGGGCCATGGGCCCAACAGTCAGCACCACAGGGCCCTAGCTCTCTGCCATGTGCCCCCCTTTATTATTGCATTTTGTTTTGTTTGTTTTCTTATTTTATTTTATTTTTTCTGTGTTTTCTCTGGTTATTTCCATTTAAGGAAATATGCCTGTTTAGGCAGATTCCATTTCTATCCATAATCCTAGGATATGCCAATTTTGGCATATAAGTTGATATAAGTGGCATTGGCAATTTTGTGTGTGCATTTGTGAGAGTTTCATCAACAGTACCATATGCTTGTGATACATGTTTTTGGGGTAGAAAAATTCATTGAATCCAATGGTGGTATTGGATTTTCCATTTGAGCAAGTTTGTAAAAAAGTTATTTTGTGATATTGTGCCAATTTGTCCTTTTCACATGATTTAATCCTTGCAATATATGGTAAACTTGTTAACATGGAATATGCTCATTTGTGTATGTGCTAGCCCCTGGTATTTTTGCATGCCATGATAGTTCATGCTATGAGTGGGAAACTTGATGTCAACATGCCACTAAAATTCTGTTTTCACATGCCCAAATATTTCTAAGTGTTGAAACATGTTATTTTGTTGCCATGTTACCTAGATGATCCCCATGTATATGTTGCTCCTTTGGAGTTGGCACAATGGTACGCATTGTTGTGCTTGTCATCCTCTATATATGTGTGCCAAGATCTTATGGATTAGGCCATTGCATCTTATATAAAACTTGCTGTCAACATGCTATTCTGTTAACAAGTGCCATGTTTGCCTCTTGTAAATTTCACCAAGTCTGTGAATATGCTATTTTCAATATGTCATATTGTGAGGATGGTAGCCATGGATACATGCATATTTTGCTGTGTCAAGAGACCCGACCCAGCCCAGCTGGTCGAGCCCCCTATCCACCCCCAGGGAGACCTGGGTTCGAACCCCGGGTCCTCCCTCTTTTTCCATTAATTTCTGCTGTGTATGACAGTGGGCCATGGGCCCACCAGTCAGCACCACAGGGCCCTAGCTCTCTGCCATGTGCCCCCCTTTATTATTGCATTTTGTTTTGTTTGTTTTATTATTTTATTTTATTTTTTCTGTGTTTTCTCTGGTTATTTCCATTTAAGGAAATATGCCTGTTTAGGCAGATTCCATTTCTGTCCATAATCCTAGGATATGCCAATTTTCGCATATAAGTTGATATAAGTGGCATTGGCAATTTTGTGTGTGCATTTGTGGGAGTTTCATCAACAGTACCATATGCTTGTGATACATGTTTTTGGGGTAGAAAAATTCATTGAATCCAATGGTGGTATTGGATTTTCCATTTGAGCAAGTTTGTAAAAAAGTTATTTTGTGATATTGTGCCAATTTGTCCTTTTCACATGATTTAATCCTTGCAATATATGGTAAACTTGTTAACATGGAATATGCTCATTTGTGTATGTGCTAGCCCCTGGTATTTTTGCATGCCATGATAGTTCATGCTATGAGTGGGAAACTTGATGTCAACATGCCACTAAAATTCTGTTTTCACATGCCCAAATATTTCTAAGTGTTGAAACATGTTATTTTGTTGCCATGTTACCTAGATGATCCCCATGTATATGTTGCTCCTTTGGAGTTGGCACAATGGTACGCATTGTTGTGCTTGTCATCCTCTATATATGTGTGCCAAGATCTTATGGATTAGGCCATTGCATCTTATATAAAACTTGCTGTCAACATGCTATTCTGTTAGCAAGTGCCATGTTTGCCTCTTGTAAATTTCACCAAGTCTGTGAATATGCTATTTTCAATATGTCATATTGTGAGGATGGTAGCCATGGATACATGCATATTTAGCTGTGTCAAGAGACCCGACCCAGCCCAGCTGGTCGAGCCCCCTATCCACCCCCAGGGAGACCCGGGTTCGAACCCCGGGTCCTCCCTCTTTTTCCATTAACTTCTGCTGTGTATGACAGTGGGCCATGGGCCCAACAGTCAGCACCACAGGGCCCTAGCTCTCTGCCATGTGCCCCCCTTTATTATTGCATTTTGTTTTGTTTGTTTTATTATTTTATTTTATTTTTTCTGTGTTTTCTCTGGTTATTTCCATTTAAGGAAATATGCCTGTTTAGGCAGATTCCATTTCTGTCCATAATCCTAGGATATGCCAATTTTGGCATATAAGTTGATATAAGTGGCATTGGCAATTTTGTGTGTGCATTTGTGGGAGTTTCATCAACAGTACCATATGCTTGTGATACATGTTTTTGGGGTAGAAAAATTCATTGAATCCAATGGTGGTATTGGATTTTCCAATTGAGCAAGTTTGTAAAAAAGTTATTTTGTGATATTGTGCCAATTTGTCCTTTTCACATGATTTAATCCTTGCAATATATGGTAAACTTGTTAACATGGAATATGCTCATTTGTGTATGTGCTAGTCCCTGGTATTTTTGCATGCCATGATAGTTCATGCTATGAGTGGGAAACTTGATGTCAACATGCCACTAAAATTCTGTTTTCACATGCCCAAATATTTCTAAGTGTTGAAACATGTTATTTTGTTGCCATGTTACCTAGATGATCCCCATGTATATGTTGCTCCTTTGGAGTTGGCACAATGGTACGCATTGTTGTGCTTGTCATCCTCTATATATGTGTGCCAAGATCTTATGGATTAGGCCATTGCATCTTATATAAAACTTGCTGTCAACATGCTATTCTGTTAGCAAGTGCCATGTTTGCCTCTTGTAAATTTCACCAAGTCTGTGAATATGCTATTTTCAATATGTCATATTGTGAGGATGGTAGCCATGGATACATGCATATTTAGCTGTGTCAAGAGACCCGACCCAGCCCAGCTGGTCGAGCCCCCTATCCACCCCCAGGGAGACCCGGGTTCGAACCCCGGGTCCTCCCTCTTTTTCCATTAATTTCTGCTGTGTATGACAGTGGGCCATGGGCCCACAAGTCAGCACCACAGGGCCCTAGCTCTCTGCCATGTGCCCCCCTTTATTATTGCATTTTGTTTTGTTTGTTTTATTATTTTATTTTATTTTTTCTGTGTTTTCTCTGGTTATTTCCATTTAAGGAAATATGCCTGTTTAGGCAGATTCCATTTCTGTCCATAATCCTAGGATATGCCAATTTTGGCATATAAGTTGATATAAGTGGCATTGGCAATTTTGTGTGTGCATTTGTGGGAGTTTCATCAACAGTACCATATGCTTGTGATACATGTTTTTGGGGTAGAAAAATTCATTGAATCCAATGGTGGTATTGGATTTTCCATTTGAGCAAGTTTGTAAAAAAGTTATTTTGTGATATTGTGCCAATTTGTCCTTTTCACATGATTTAATCCTTGCAATATATTGTAAACTTGTTAACATGGAATATGCTCATTTGTGTATGTGCTAGCCCCTGGTATTTTTGCATGCCATGATAGTTCATGCTATGAGTGGGAAACTTGATGTCAACATGCCACTAAAATTCTGTTTTCACATGCCCAAATATTTCTAAGTGTTGAAACATGTTATTTTGTTGCCATGTTACCTAGATGATCCCCATGTATATGTTGCTCCTTTGGAGTTGGCACAATGGTACGCATTGTTGTGCTTGTCATCCTCTATATATGTGTGCCAAGATCTTATGGATTAGGCCATTGCATCTTATATAAAACTTGCTGTCAACATGCTATTCTGTTAGCAAGTGCCATGTTTGCCTCTTGTAAATTTCACCAAGTCTGTGAATATGCTATTTTCAATATGTCATATTGTGAGGATGGTAGCCATGGATACATGCATATTTAGCTGTGTCAAGAGACCCGACCCAGCCCAGCTGGTCGAGCCCCCTATCCACCCCCAGGGAGACCCGGGTTCGAACCCCGGGTCCTCCCTCTTTTTCCATTAATTTCTGCTGTGTATGACAGTGGGCCATGGGCCCACCAGTCAGCACCACAGGGCCCTAGCTCTCTGCCATGTGCCCCCCTTTATTATTGCATTTTGTTTTGTTTGTTTTATTATTTTATTTTATTTTTTCTGTGTTTTCTCTGGTTATTTCCATTTAAGGAAATATGCCTGTTTAGGCAGATTCCATTTCTGTCCATAATCCTAGGATATGCCAATTTTGGCATATAAGTTGATATAAGTGGCATTGGCAATTTTGTGTGTGCATTTGTGTGAGTTTCATCAACAGTACCATATGCTTGTGATACATGTTTTTGGGGTAGAAAAATTCATTGAATCCAATGGTGGTATTGGATTTTCGATTTGAGCAAGTTTGTAAAAAAGTTATTTTGTGATATTGTGCCAATTTGTCCTTTTCACATGATTTAATCCTTGCAATATATTGTAAACTTGTTAACATGGAATATGCTCATTTGTGTATGTGCTAGCCCCTGGTATTTTTGCATGCCATGATAGTTCATGCTATGAGTGGGAAACTTGATGTCAACATGCCACTAAAATTCTGTTTTCACATGCCCAAATATTTCTAAGTGTTGAAACATGTTATTTTGTTGCCATGTTACCTAGATGATCCCCATGTATATGTTGCTCCTTTGGAGTTGGCACAATGGTACGCATTGTTGTGCTTGTCATCCTCTATATATGTGTGCCAAGATCTTATGGATTAGGCCATTGCATCTTATATAAAACTTGCTGTCAACATGCTATTCTGTTAGCAAGTGCCATGTTTGCCTCTTGTAAATTTCACCAAGTCTGTGAATATGCTATTTTCAATATGTCATATTGTGAGGATGGTAGCCATGGATACATGCATATTTAGCTGTGTCAAGAGACCCGACCCAGCCCAGCTGGTCGAGCCCCCTATCCACCCCCAGGGAGACCCGGGTTCGAACCCCGGGTCCTCCCTCTTTTTCCATTAATTTCTGCTGTGTATGACAGTGGGCCATGGGCCCACCAGTCAGCACCACAGGGCCCTAGCTCTCTGCCATGTGCCCCCCTTTATTATTGCATTTTGTTTTGTTTGTTTTATTATTTTATTTTATTTTTTCTGTGTTTTCTCTGGTTATTTCCATTTAAGGAAATATGCCTGTTTAGGCAGATTCCATTTCTGTCCATAATCCTAGGATATGCCAATTTTGGCATATAAGTTGATATAAGTGGCATTGGCAATTTTGTGTGTGCATTTGTGGGAGTTTCATCAACAGTACCATATGCTTGTGATACATGTTTTTGGGGTAGAAAAATTCATTGAATCCAATGGTGGTATTGGATTTTCCATTTGAGCAAGTTTGTAAAAAAGTTATTTTGTGATATTGTGCCAATTTGTCCTTTTCACATGATTTAATCCTTGCAATATATTGTAAACTTGTTAACATGGAATATGCTCATTTGTGTATGTGCTAGCCCCTGGTATTTTTGCATGCCATGATAGTTCATGCTATGAGTGGGAAACTTGATGTCAACATGCCACTAAAATTCTGTTTTCACATGCCCAAATATTTCTAAGTGTTGAAACATGTTATTTTGTTGCCATGTTACCTAGATGATCCCCATGTATATGTTGCTCCTTTGGAGTTGGCACAATGGTACGCATTGTTGTGCTTGTCATCCTCTATATATGTGTGCCAAGATCTTATGGATTAGGCCATTGCATCTTATATAAAACTTGCTGTCAACATGCTATTCTGTTAGCAAGTGCCATGTCTGCCTCTTGTAAATTTCACCAAGTCTGTGAATATGCTATTTTCAATATGTCATATTGTGAGGATGGTAGCCATGGATACATGCATATTTAGCTGTGTCAAGAGACCCGACCCAGCCCAGCTGGTCGAGCCCCCTATCCACCCCCAGGGAGACCCGGGTTCGAACCCCGGGTCCTCCCTCTTTTTCCATTAATTTCTGCTGTGTATGACAGTGGGCCATGGGCCCACCAGTCAGCACCACAGGGCCCTAGCTCTCTGCCATGTGCCCCCCTTTATTATTGCATTTTGTTTTGTTTGTTTTATTATTTTATTTTATTTTTTCTGTGTTTTCTCTGGTTATTTCCATTTAAGGAAATATGCCTGTTTAGGCAGATTCCATTTCTGTCCATAATCCTAGGATATGCCAATTTTGGCATATAAGTTGATATAAGTGGCATTGGCAATTTTGTGTGTGCATTTGTGGGAGTTTCATCAACAGCACCATATGCTTGTGATACATGTTTTTGGGGTAGAAAAATTCATTGAATCCAATGGTGGTATTGGATTTTCCATTTGAGCAAGTTTGTAAAAAAGTTATTTTGTGATATTGTGCCAATTTGTCCTTTTCACATGATTTAATCCTTGCAATATATGGTAAACTTGTTAACATGGAATATGCTCATTTGTGTATGTGCTAGCCCCTGGTATTTTTGCATGCCATGATAGTTCATGCTATGAGTGGGAAACTTGATGTCAACATGCCACTAAAATTCTGTTTTCACATGCCCAAATATTTCTAAGTGTTGAAACATGTTATTTTGTTGCCATGTTACCTAGATGATCCCCATGTATATGTTGCTCCTTTGGAGTTGGCACAATGGTACGCATTGTTGTGCTTGTCATCCTCTATATATGTGTGCCAAGATCTTATGGATTAGGCCATTGCATCTGATATAAAACTTCCTGTCAACATGCTATTCTGTTAACAAGTGCCATGTTTGCCTCTTGTAAATTTCACCAAGTCTGTGAATATGCTTTTTTCAATATGTCATATTGTGAGGATGGTAGCCATGGATACATGCATATTTTGCTGTGTCAAGAGACCCGACCCAGCCCAGCTGGTCGAGCCCCCTATCCACCCCCAGGGAGACCCGGGTTCGAACCCCGGGTCCTCCCTCTTTTTCCATTAATTTCTGCTGTGTATGACAGTGGGCCATGGGCCCACCAGTCAGCACCACAGGGCCCTAGCTCTCTGCCATGTGCCCCCCTTTATTATTGCATTTTGTTTTGTTTGTTTTATTATTTTATTTTATTTTTTCTGTGTTTTCTCTGGTTATTTCCATTTAAGGAAATATGCCTGTTTAGGCAGATTCCATTTCTGTCCATAATCCTAGGATATGCCAATTTTGGCATATAAGTTGATATAAGTGGCATTGGCAATTTTGTGTGTGCATTTGTGGGAGTTTCATCAACAGTACCATATGCTTGTGATACATGTTTTTGGGGTAGAAAAATTCATTGAATCCAATGGTGGTATTGGATTTTCCATTTGAGCAAGTTTGTAAAAAAGTTATTTTGTGATATTGTGCCAATTTGTCCTTTTCACATGATTTAATCCTTGCAATATATGGTAAACTTGTTAACATGGAATATGCTCATTTGTGTATGTGCTAGCCCCTGGTATTTTTGCATGCCATGATAGTTCATGCTATGAGTGGGAAACTTGATGTCAACATGCCACTAAAATTCTGTTTTCACATGCCCAAATATTTCTAAGTGTTGAAACATGTTATTTTGTTGCCATGTTACCTAGATGATCCCCATGTATATGTTGCTCCTTTGGAGTTGGCACAATGGTACGCATTGTTGTGCTTGTCATCCTCTATATATGTGTGCCAAGATCTTATGGATTAGGCCATTGCATCTTATATAAAACTTGCTGTCAACATGCTATTCTGTTAGCAAGTGCCATGTCTGCCTCTTGTAAATTTCACCAAGTCTGTGAATATGCTATTTTCAATATGTCATATTGTGAGGATGGTAGCCATGGATACATGCATATTTAGCTGTGTCAAGAGACCCGACCCAGCCCAGCTGGTCGAGCCCCCTATCCACCCCCAGGGAGACCCGGGTTCGAACCCCGGGTCCTCCCTCTTTTTCCATTAATTTCTGCTGTGTATGACAGTGGGCCATGGGCCCACCAGTCAGCACCACAGGGCCCTAGCTCTCTGCCATGTGCCCCCCTTTATTATTGCATTTTGTTTTGTTTGTTTTATTATTTTATTTTATTTTTTCTGTGTTTTCTCTGGTTATTTCCATTTAAGGAAATATGCCTGTTTAGGCAGATTCCATTTCTGTCCATAATCCTAGGATATGCCAATTTTGGCATATAAGTTGATATAAGTGGCATTGGCAATTTTGTGTGTGCATTTGTGGGAGTTTCATCAACAGCACCATATGCTTGTGATACATGTTTTTGGGGTAGAAAAATTCATTGAATCCAATGGTGGTATTGGATTTTCCATTTGAGCAAGTTTGTAAAAAAGTTATTTTGTGATATTGTGCCAATTTGTCCTTTTCACATGATTTAATCCTTGCAATATATGGTAAACTTGTTAACATGGAATATGCTCATTTGTGTATGTGCTAGCCCCTGGTATTTTTGCATGCCATGATAGTTCATGCTATGAGTGGGAAACTTGATGTCAACATGCCACTAAAATTCTGTTTTCACATGCCCAAATATTTCTAAGTGTTGAAACATGTTATTTTGTTGCCATGTTACCTAGATGATCCCCATGTATATGTTGCTCCTTTGGAGTTGGCACAATGGTACGCATTGTTGTGCTTGTCATCCTCTATATATGTGTGCCAAGATCTTATGGATTAGGCCATTGCATCTGATATAAAACTTCCTGTCAACATGCTATTCTGTTAACAAGTGCCATGTTTGCCTCTTGTAAATTTCACCAAGTCTGTGAATATGCTTTTTTCAATATGTCATATTGTGAGGATGGTAGCCATGGATACATGCATATTTTGCTGTGTCAAGAGACCCGACCCAGCCCAGCTGGTCGAGCCCCCTATCCACCCCCAGGGAGACCCGGGTTCGAACCCCGGGTCCTCCCTCTTTTTCCATTAATTTCTGCTGTGTATGACAGTGGGCCATGGGCCCACCAGTCAGCACCACAGGGCCCTAGCTCTCTGCCATGTGCCCCCCTTTATTATTGCATTTTGTTTTGTTTGTTTTATTATTTTATTTTATTTTTTCTGTGTTTTCTCTGGTTATTTCCATTTAAGGAAATATGCCTGTTTAGGCAGATTCCATTTCTGTCCATAATCCTAGGATATGCCAATTTTGGCATATAAGTTGATATAAGTGGCATTGGCAATTTTGTGTGTGCATTTGTGGGAGTTTCATCAACAGCACCATATGCTTGTGATACATGTTTTTGGGGTAGAAAAATTCATTGAATCCAATGGTGGTATTGGATTTTCCATTTGAGCAAGTTTGTAAAAAAGTTATTTTGTGATATTGTGCCAATTTGTCCTTTTCACATGATTTAATCCTTGCAATATATGGTAAACTTGTTAACATGGAATATGCTCATTTGTGTATGTGCTAGCCCCTGGTATTTTTGCATGCCATGATAGTTCATGCTATGAGTGGGAAACTTGATGTCAACATGCCACTAAAATTCTGTTTTCACATGCCCAAATATTTCTAAGTGTTGAAACATGTTATTTTGTTGCCATGTTACCTAGATGATCCCCATGTATATGTTGCTCCTTTGGAGTTGGCACAATGGTACGCATTGTTGTGCTTGTCATCCTCTATATATGTGTGCCAAGATCTTATGGATTAGGCCATTGCATCTGATATAAAACTTCCTGTCAACATGCTATTCTGTTAACAAGTGCCATGTTTGCCTCTTGTAAATTTCACCAAGTCTGTGAATATGCTTTTTTCAATATGTCATATTGTGAGGATGGTAGCCATGGATACATGCATATTTTGCTGTGTCAAGAGACCCGACCCAGCCCAGCTGGTCGAGCCCCCTATCCACCCCCAGGGAGACCCGGGTTCGAACCCCGGGTCCTCCCTCTTTTTCCATTAATTTCTGCTGTGTATGACAGTGGGCCATGGGCCCACCAGTCAGCACCACAGGGCCCTAGCTCTCTGCCATGTGCCCCCCTTTATTATTGCATTTTGTTTTGTTTGTTTTATTATTTTATTTTATTTTTTCTGTGTTTTCTCTGGTTATTTCCATTTAAGGAAATATGCCTGTTTAGGCAGATTCCATTTCTGTCCATAATCCTAGGATATGCCAATTTTGGCATATAAGTTGATATAAGTGGCATTGGCAATTTTGTGTGTGCATTTGTGGGAGTTTCATCAACAGTACCATATGCTTGTGATACATGTTTTTGGGGTAGAAAAATTCATTGAATCCAATGGTGGTATTGGATTTTCCATTTGAGCAAGTTTGTAAAAAAGTTATTTTGTGATATTGTGCCAATTTGTCCTTTTCACATGATTTAATCCTTGCAATATATGGTAAACTTGTTAACATGGAATATGCTCATTTGTGTATGTGCTAGCCCCTGGTATTTTTGCATGCCATGATAGTTCATGCTATGAGTGGGAAACTTGATGTCAACATGCCACTAAAATTCTGTTTTCACATGCCCAAATATTTCTAAGTGTTGAAACATGTTATTTTGTTGCCATGTTACCTAGATGATCCCCATGTATATGTTGCTCCTTTGGAGTTGGCACAATGGTACGCATTGTTGTGCTTGTCATCCTCTATATATGTGTGCCAAGATCTTATGGATTAGGCCATTGCATCTTATATAAAACTTGCTGTCAACATGCTATTCTGTTAGCAAGTGCCATGTCTGCCTCTTGTAAATTTCACCAAGTCTGTGAATATGCTATTTTCAATATGTCATATTGTGAGGATGGTAGC
Source organism: Elymus sibiricus (assembly GCA_039707655.1). NCBI lineage: Eukaryota > Viridiplantae > Streptophyta > Magnoliopsida > Poales > Poaceae > Elymus > Elymus sibiricus. Next base: position 43,736,784 of record CM077671.1, read on the forward strand.
CATGGATACATGCATATTTAGCTGTGTCAAGAGACCCGACCCAGCCCAGCTGGTCGAGCCCCCTATCCACCCCCAGGGAGACCCGGGTTCGAACCCCGGGTCCTCCCTCTTTTTCCATTAATTTCTGCTGTGTATGACAGTGGGCCATGGGCCCACCAGTCAGCACCACAGGGCCCTAGCTCTCTGCCATGTGCCCCCCTTTATTATTGCATTTTGTTTTGTTTGTTTTATTATTTTATTTTATTTTTTCTGTGTTTTCTCTGGTTATTTCCATTTAAGGAAATATGCCTGTTTAGGCAGATTCCATTTCTGTCCATAATCCTAGGATATGCCAATTTTGGCATATAAGTTGATATAAGTGGCATTGGCAATTTTGTGTGTGCATTTGTGGGAGTTTCATCAACAGCACCATATGCTTGTGATACATGTTTTTGGGGTAGAAAAATTCATTGAATCCAATGGTGGTATTGGATTTTCCATTTGAGCAAGTTTGTAAAAAAGTTATTTTGTGATATTGTGCCAATTTGTCCTTTTCACATGATTTAATCCTTGCAATATATGGTAAACTTGTTAACATGGAATATGCTCATTTGTGTATGTGCTAGCCCCTGGTATTTTTGCATGCCATGATAGTTCATGCTATGAGTGGGAAACTTGATGTCAACATGCCACTAAAATTCTGTTTTCACATGCCCAAATATTTCTAAGTGTTGAAACATGTTATTTTGTTGCCATGTTACCTAGATGATCCCCATGTATATGTTGCTCCTTTGGAGTTGGCACAATGGTACGCATTGTTGTGCTTGTCATCCTCTATATATGTGTGCCAAGATCTTATGGATTAGGCCATTGCATCTGATATAAAACTTCCTGTCAACATGCTATTCTGTTAACAAGTGCCATGTTTGCCTCTTGTAAATTTCACCAAGTCTGTGAATATGCTTTTTTCAATATGTCATATTGTGAGGATGGTAGCCATGGATACATGCATATTTTGCTGTGTCAAGAGACCCGACCCAGCCCAGCTGGTCGAGCCCCCTATCCACCCCCAGGGAGACCCGGGTTCGAACCCCGGGTCCTCCCTCTTTTTCCATTAATTTCTGCTGTGTATGACAGTGGGCCATGGGCCCACCAGTCAGCACCACAGGGCCCTAGCTCTCTGCCATGTGCCCCCCTTTATTATTGCATTTTGTTTTGTTTGTTTTATTATTTTATTTTATTTTTTCTGTGTTTTCTCTGGTTATTTCCATTTAAGGAAATATGCCTGTTTAGGCAGATTCCATTTCTGTCCATAATCCTAGGATATGCCAATTTTGGCATATAAGTTGATATAAGTGGCATTGGCAATTTTGTGTGTGCATTTGTGGGAGTTTCATCAACAGTACCATATGCTTGTGATACATGTTTTTGGGGTAGAAAAATTCATTGAATCCAATGGTGGTATTGGATTTTCCATTTGAGCAAGTTTGTAAAAAAGTTATTTTGTGATATTGTGCCAATTTGTCCTTTTCACATGATTTAATCCTTGCAATATATGGTAAACTTGTTAACATGGAATATGCTCATTTGTGTATGTGCTAGCCCCTGGTATTTTTGCATGCCATGATAGTTCATGCTATGAGTGGGAAACTTGATGTCAACATGCCACTAAAATTCTGTTTTCACATGCCCAAATATTTCTAAGTGTTGAAACATGTTATTTTGTTGCCATGTTACCTAGATGATCCCCATGTATATGTTGCTCCTTTGGAGTTGGCACAATGGTACGCATTGTTGTGCTTGTCATCCTCTATATATGTGTGCCAAGATCTTATGGATTAGGCCATTGCATCTTATATAAAACTTGCTATCAACATGCTATTCTGTTAGCAAGTGCCATGTCTGCCTCTTGTAAATTTCACCAAGTCTGTGAATATGCTATTTTCAATATGTCATATTGTGAGGATGGTAGCCATGGATACATGCATATTTAGCTGTGTCAAGAGACCCGACCCAGCCCAGCTGGTCGAGCCCCCTATCCACCCCCAGGGAGACCCGGGTTCGAACCCCGGGTCCTCCCTCTTTTTCCATTAATTTCTGCTGTGTATGACAGTGGGCCATGGGCCCACCAGTCAGCACCACAGGGCCCTAGCTCTCTGCCATGTGCCCCCCTTTATTATTGCATTTTGTTTTGTTTGTTTTATTATTTTATTTTATTTTTTCTATGTTTTCTCTGGTTATTTCCATTTAAGGAAATATGCCTGTTTAGGCAGATTCCATTTCTGTCCATAATCCTAGGATATGCCAATTTTGGCATATAAGTTGATATAAGTGGCATTGGCAATTTTGTGTGTGCATTTGTGGGAGTTTCATCAACAGTACCATATGCTTGTGATACATGTTTTTGGGGTAGAAAAATTCATTGAATCCAATGGTGGTATTGGATTTTCCATTTGAGCAAGTTTGTAAAAAAGTTATTTTGTGATATTGTGCCAATTTGTCCTTTTCACATGATTTAATCCTTGTAATATATGGTAAACTTGTTAACATGGAATATGCTCATTTGTGTATGTGCTAGCCCCTGGTATTTTTGCATGCCATGATAGTTCATGCTATGAGTGGGAAACTTGATGTCAACATGCCACTAAAATTCTGTTTTCACATGCCCAAATATTTCTAAGTGTTGAAACATGTTATTTTGTTGCCATGTTACCTAGATGATCCCCATGTATATGTTGCTCCTTTGGAGTTGGCACAATGGTACGCATTGTTGTGCTTGTCATCCTCTATATATGTGTGCCAAGATCTTATGGATTAGGCCATTGCATCTTATATAAAACTTGCTGTCAACATGCTATTCTGTTAGCAAGTGCCATGTTTGCCTCTTGTAAATTTCACCAAGACTGTGAATATGCTATTTTCAATATGTCATATTGTGAGGATGGTAGCCATGGATACATGCATATTTAGCTGTGTCAAGAGACCCGACCCAGCCCAGCTGGTCGAGCCCCCTATCCACCCCCAGGGAGACCCGGGTTCGAACCCCGGGTCCTCCCTCTTTTTCCATTAATTTCTGCTGTGTATGACAGTGGGCCATGGGCCCACCAGTCAGCACCACAGGGCCCTAGCTCTCTGCCATGTGCCCCCCTTTATTATTGCATTTTGTTTTGTTTGTTTTATTATTTTATTTTATTTTTTCTGTGTTTTCTCTGGTTATTTCCATTTAAGGAAATATGCCTGTTTAGGCAGATTCCATTTCTGTCCATAATCCTAGGATATGCCAATTTTGGCATATAAGTTGATATAAGTGGCATTGGCAATTTTGTGTGTGCATTTGTGGGAGTTTCATCAACAGTACCATATGCTTGTGATACATGTTTTTGGGGTAGAAAAATTCATTGAATCCAATGGTGGTATTGGATTTTCCATTTGAGCAAGTTTGTAAAAAAGTTATTTTGTGATATTGTGCCAATTTGTCCTTTTCACATGATTTAATCCTTGCAATATATGGTAAACTTGTTAACATGGAATATGCTCATTTGTGTATGTGCTAGCCCCTGGTATTTTTGCATGCCATGATAGTTCATGCTATGAGTGGGAAACTTGATGTCAACATGCCACTAAAATTCTGTTTTCACATGCCCAAATATTTCTAAGTGTTGAAACATGTTATTTTGTTGCCATGTTACCTAGATGATCCCCATGTATATGTTGCTCCTTTGGAGTTGGCACAATGGTACGCATTGTTGTGCTTGTCATCCCCTATATATGTGTGCCAAGATCTTATGGATTAGGCCATTGCATCTTATATAAAACTTGCTGTCAACATGCTATTCTGTTAGCAAGTGCCAGGTTTGCCTCTTGTAAATTTCACCAAGTCTGTGAATATGCTATTTTCAATATGTCATATTGTGAGGATGGTAGCCATGGATACATGCATATTTTGCTGTGTCAAGAGACCCGACCCAGCCCAGCTGGTCGAGCCCCCTATCCACCCCCAGGGAGACCCGGGTTCGAACCCCGGGTCCTCCCTCTTTTTCCATTAATTTCTGCTGTGTATGACAGTGGGCCATGGGCCCAACAGTCAGCACCATAGGGCCCTAGCTCTCTGCCATGTGCCCCCCTTTATTATTGCATTTTGTTTTGTTTGTTTTATTATTTTATTTTATTTTTTCTGTGTTTTCTCTGGTTATTTCCTTTTAAGAAAATATGCCTGTTTAGGCAGATTCCATTTCTGTCCATAATCCTAGGATATGCCAATTTTGGCATATAAGTTGATATAAGTGGCATTGGCAATTTTGTGTGTGCATTTGTGGGAGTTTCATCAACAGTACCATATGCTTGTGATACATGTTTTTGGGGTAGAAAAATTCATTGAATCCAATGGTGGTATTGGATTTTCCATTTGAGCAAGTTTGTAAAAAAGTTATTTTGTGATATTGTGCCAATTTGTCCTTTTCACATGATTTAATCCTTGCAATATATGGTAAACTTGTTAACATGGAATATGCTCATTTGTGTATGTGCTAGCCCCTGGTATTTTTGCATGCCATGATAGTTCATGCTATGAGTGGGAAACTTGATGTCAACATGCCACTAAAATTCTGTTTTCACATGCCCAAATATTTCTAAGTGTTGAAACATGTTATTTTGTTGCCATGTTACCTAGATGATCCCCATGTATATGTTGCTCCTTTGGAGTTGGCACAATGGTACGCATTGTTGTGCTTGTCATCCTCTATATATGTGTGCCAAGATCTTATGGATTAGGCCATTGCATCTTATATAAAACTTGCTGTCAACATGCTATTCTGTTAGCAAGTGCCATGTTTGCCTCTTGTAAATTTCACCAAGTCTGTGAATATGCTATTTTCAATATGTCATATTGTGAGGATGGTAGCCATGGATACATGCATATTTAGCTGTGTCAAGAGACCCGACCCAGCCCAGCTGGTCGAGCCCCCTATCCACCCCCAGGGAGACCCGGGTTCGAACCCCGGGTCCTCCCTCTTTTTCCATTAATTTCTGCTGTGTATGACAGTGGGCCATGGGCCCACCAGTCAGCACCACAGGGCCCTAGCTCTCTGCCATGTGCCCCCCTTTATTATTGCATTTTGTTTTGTTTGTTTTATTATTTTATTTTATTTTTTCTGTGTTTTCTCTGGTTATTTCCATTTAAGGAAATATGCCTGTTTAGGCAGATTCCATTTCTGTCCATAATCCTAGGATATGCCAATTTTGGCATATAAGTTGATATAAGTGGCATTGGCAATTTTGTGTGTGCATTTGTGGGAGTTTCATCAACAGTACCATATGCTTGTGATACATGTTTTTGGGGTAGAAAAATTCATTGAATCCAATGGTGGTATTGGATTTTCCATTTGAGCAAGTTTGTAAAAAAGTTATTTTGTGATATTGTGCCAATTTGTCCTTTTCACATGATTTAATCCTTGCAATATATGGTAAACTTGTTAACATGGAATATGCTCATTTGTGTATGTGCTAGCCCCTGGTATTTTTGCATGCCATGATAGTTCATGCTATGAGTGGGAAACTTGATGTCAACATGCCACTAAAATTCTGTTTTCACATGCCCAAATATTTCTAAGTGTTGAAACATGTTATTTTGTTGCCATGTTACCTAGATGATCCCCATGTATATGTTGCTCCTTTGGAGTTGGCACAATGGTACGCATTGTTGTGCTTGTCATCCCCTATATATGTGTGCCAAGATCTTATGGATTAGGCCATTGCATCTTATATAAAACTTGCTGTCAACATGCTATTCTGTTAGCAAGTGCCAGGTTTGCCTCTTGTAAATTTCACCAAGTCTGTGAATATGCTATTTTCAATATGTCATATTGTGAGGATGGTAGCCATGGATACATGCATATTTTGCTGTGTCAAGAGACCCGACCCAGCCCAGCTGGTCGAGCCCCCTATCCACCCCCAGGGAGACCCGGGTTCGAACCCCGGGTCCTCCCTCTTTTTCCATTAATTTCTGCTGTGTATGACAGTGGGCCATGGGCCCAACAGTCAGCACCATAGGGCCCTAGCTCTCTGCCATGTGCCCCCCTTTATTATTGCATTTTGTTTTGTTTGTTTTATTATTTTATTTTATTTTTTCTGTGTTTTCTCTGGTTATTTCCTTTTAAGAAAATATGCCTGTTTAGGCAGATTCCATTTCTGTCCATAATCCTAGGATATGCCAATTTTGGCATATAAGTTGATATAAGTGGCATTGGCAATTTTGTGTGTGCATTTGTGGGAGTTTCATCAACAGTACCATATGCTTGTGATACATGTTTTTGGGGTAGAAAAATTCATTGAATCCAATGGTGGTATTGGATTTTCCATTTGAGCAAGTTTGTAAAAAAGTTATTTTGTGATATTGTGCCAATTTGTCCTTTTCACATGATTTAATCCTTGCAATATATGGTAAACTTGTTAACATGGAATATGCTCATTTGTGTATGTGCTAGCCCCTGGTATTTTTGCATGCCATGATAGTTCATGCTATGAGTGGGAAACTTGATGTCAACATGCCACTAAAATTCTGTTTTCACATGCCCAAATATTTCTAAGTGTTGAAACATGTTATTTTGTTGCCATGTTACCTAGATGATCCCCATGTATATGTTGCTCCTTTGGAGTTGGCACAATGGTACGCATTGTTGTGCTTGTCATCCTCTATATATGTGTGCCAAGATCTTATGGATTAGGCCATTGCATCTTATATAAAACTTGCTGTCAACATGCTATTCTGTTAGCAAGTGCCATGTTTGCCTCTTGTAAATTTCACCAAGTCTGTGAATATGCTATTTTCAATATGTCATATTGTGAGGATGGTAGCCATGGATACATGCATATTTTGCTGTGTCAAGAGACCCGACCCAGCCCAGCTGGTCGAGCCCCCTATCCACCCCCAGGGAGACCCGGGTTCGAACCCCGGGTCCTCCCTCTTTTTCCATTAATTTCTGCTGTGTATGACAGTGGGCCATGGGCCCAACAGTCAGCACCACAGGGCCCTAGCTCTCTGCCATGTGCCCCCCTTTATTATTGCATTTTGTTTTGTTTGTTTTATTATTTTATTTTATTTTTTCTGTGTTTTCTCTGGTTATTTCCATCTAAGGAAATATGCCTGTTTAGGCAGATTCCATTTCTGTCCATAATCCTAGGATATGCCAATTTTGGCATATAAGTTGATATAAGTGGCATTGGCAATTTTGTGTGTGCATTTGTGGGAGTTTCATCAACAGTACCATATGCTTGTGATACATGTTTTTGGGGTAGAAAAATTCATTGAATCCAATGGTGGTATTGGATTTTCCATTTGAGCAAGTTTGTAAAAAAGTTATTTTGTGATATTGTGCCAATTTGTCCTTTTCACATGATTTAATCCTTGCAATATATGGTAAACTTGTTAACATGGAATATGCTCATTTGTGTATGTGCTAGCCCCTGGTATTTTTGCATGCCATGATAGTTCATGCTATGAGTGGGAAACTTGATGTCAACATGCCACTAAAATTCTGTTTTCACATGCCCAAATATTTCTAAGTGTTGAAACATGTTATTTTGTTGCCATGTTACCTAGATGATCCCCATGTATATGTTGCTCCTTTGGAGTTGGCACAATGGTACGCATTGTTGTGCTTGTCATCCTCTATATATGTGTGCCAAGATCTTATAGATTAGGCCATTGCATCTTATATAAAACTTGCTGTCAACATGCTATTCTGTTAGCAAGTGCCATGTTTGCCTCTTGTAAATTTCACCAAGTCTGTGAATATGCTATTTTCAATATGTCATATTGTGAGGATGGTAGCCATGGATACATGCATATTTTGCTGTGTCAAGAGACCCGACCCAGCCCAGCTGGTCGAGCCCCCTATCCACCACCAGGGAGACCCGGGTTCGAACCCCGGGTCCTCCCTCTTTTTCCATTAATTTCTGCTGTGTATGACAGTGGGCCATGGGCCCAACAGTCAGCACCACAGGGCCCTAGCTCTCTGCCATGTGCCCCCCTTTATTATTGCATTTTGTTTTGTTTGTTTTATTATTTTATTTTATTTTTTCTGTGTTTTCTCTGGTTATTTCCATTTAAGGAAATATGCCTGTTTAGGCAGATTCCATTTCTGTCCATAATCCTAGGATATGCCAATTTTGGCATATAAGTTGATATAAGTGGCATTGGCAATTTTGTGTGTGCATTTGTGGGAGTTTCATCAACAGTACCATATGCTTGTGATACATGTTTTTGGGGTAGAAAAATTCATTGAATCCAATGGTGGTATTGGATTTTCCATTTGAGCAAGTTTGTAAAAAAGTTATTTTGTGATATTGTGCCAATTTGTCCTTTTCACATGATTTAATCCTTGCAATATATGGTAAACTTGTTAACATGGAATATGCTCATTTGTGTATGTGCTAGCCCCTGGTATTTTTGCATGCCATGATAGTTCATGCTATGAGTGGGAAACTTGATGTCAACATGCCACTAAAATTCTGTTTTCACATGCCCAAATATTTCTAAGTGTTGAAACATGTTATTTTGTTGCCATGTTACCTAGATGATCCCCATGTATATGTTGCTCCTTTGGAGTTGGCACAATGGTACGCATTGTTGTGCTTGTCATCCTCTATATATGTGTGCCAAGATCTTATGGATTAGGCCCTTGCATCTTATATAAAACTTGCTGTCAACATGCTATTCTGTTAGCAAGTGCCATGTTTGCCTCTTGTAAATTTCACCAAGTCTGTGAATATGCTATTTTCAATATGTCATATTGTGAGGATGGTAGCCATGGATACATGCATATTTTGCTGTGTCAAGAGACCCGACCCAGCCCAGCTGGTCGAGCCCCCTATCCACCCCCAGGGAGACCCGGGTTCGAACCCCGGGTCCTCCCTCTTTTTCCATTAATTTCTGCTGTGTATGACAGTGGGCCATGGGCCCAACAGTCAGCACCATAGGGCCCTAGCTCTCTGCCATGTGCCCCCCTTTATTATTGCATTTTGTTTTGTTTGTTTTATTATTTTATTTTATTTTTTCTGTGTTTTCTCTGGTTATTTCCTTTTAAGAAAATATGCCTGTTTAGGCAGATTCCATTTCTGTCCATAATCCTAGGATATGCCAATTTAGGCATATAAGTTGATATAAGTGGCATTGGCAATTTTGTGTGTGCATTTGTGGGAGTTTCATCAACAGTACCATATGCTTGTGATACATGTTTTTGGGGTAGAAAAATTCATTGAATCCAATGGTGGTACTGGATTTTCCATTTGAGCAAGTTTGTAAAAAAGTTATTTTGTGATATTGTGCCAATTTGTCCTTTTCACATGATTTAATCCTTGCAATATATGGTAAAGTTGTTAACGTGGAATATGCTCATTTGTGTATGTGCTAGCCCCTGGTATTTTTGCATGCCATGATAGTTCATGCTATGAGTGGGAAACTTGATGTCAACATGCCACTAAAATTCTGTTTTCACATGCACAAATATTTCTAAGTGTTGAAACAGGTTATTTTGTTGCCATGTTACCTAGATGATCCCCATGTATATGTTGGTCCTTTGGAGTTGGCACAATGGTACGCATTGTTGTGCTTGTCATCCTCTATATATGTGTGCCAAGATCTTATGGATTAGGCCATTGCATCTTATATAAAACATCCTGTCAACATGCTATTCTGTTAGCAAGTGCCATGTTTGCCTCTTGTAAATTTCACCAAGTCTGTGAATATGCTTTTTTCAATATGTCATATTGTGAGGATGGTAGCCATGGATACATGCATATTTTGCTGTGTCAAGAGACCCGACCCAGCCCAGCTGGTCGAGCCCCCTATCCACCCCCAGGGAGACCCGGGTTCGAACCCCGGGTCCTCCCTCTTTTTCCATTAATTTCTGCTGTGTATGACAGTGGGCCATGGGCCCACCAGTCAGCACCACAGGGCCCTAGCTGTCTGCCATGTGCCCCCCTTTATTATTGCATTTTGTTTTGTTTGTTTTATTATTTTATTTTATTTTTTCTGTGTTTTCTCTGGTTATTTCCTTTTAAGGAAATATGCCTGTTTAGGCAGATTCCATTTCTGTCCATAATCCTAGGATATGCCAATTTTGGCATATAAGTTGATATAAGTGGCATTGGCAATTTTGTGTGTGCATTTGTGGGAGTTTCATCAACAGTACCATATGCTTGTGATACATGTTTTTGGGGTAGAAAAATTCATTGAATCCAATGGTGGTACTGGATTTTCCATTTGAGCAAGTTTGTAAAAAAGTTATTTTGTGATATTGTGCCAATTTGTCCTTTTCACATGATTTAATCCTTGCAATATATGGTAAAGTTGTTAACGTGGAATATGCTCATTTGTGTATGTGCTAGCCCCTGGTATTTTTGCATGCCATGATAGTTCATGCTATGAGTGGGAAACTTGATGTCAACATGCCACTAAAATTCTGTTTTCACATGCACAAATATTTCTAAGTGTTGAAACATGTTATTTTGTTGCCATGTTACCTAGATGATCCCCATGTATATGTTGGTCCTTTGGAGTTGGCACAATGGTACGCATTGTTGTGCTTGTCATCCTCTATATATGTGTGCCAAGATCTTATGGATTAGGCCATTGCATCTTATATAAAACTTGCTGTCAACATGGTATTCTGTTAACAAGTGCCATGTTTGCCTCTTGTAAATTTCACCAAGTCTGTGAATATGCTTTTTTCAATATGTCATATTGTGAGGATGGTAGCCATGGATACATGCATATTTTGCTGTGTCAAGAGACCCGACCCAGCCCAGCTGGTCGAGCCCCCTATCCACCCCCAGGGAGACCCGGGTTCGAACCCCGGGTCCTCCCTCTTTTTTCATTAATTTCTGCTGTGTATGACAGTGGGCCATGGGCCCACCAGTCAGCACCACAGGGCCCTAGCTGTCTGCCATGTGCCCCCCTTTATTATTGCATTTTGTTTTGTTTGTTTTATTATTTTATTTTATTTTTTCTGTGTTTTCTCTGGTTATTTCCTTTTAAGGAAATATGCCTGTTTAGGCAGATTCCATTTCTGTCCATAATCCTAGGATATGCCAATTTTGGCATATAAGTTGATATAAGTGGCATTGGCAATTTTGTGTGTGCATTTGTGGGAGTTTCATCAACAGTACCATATGCTTGTGATACATGTTTTTGGGGTAGAAAAATTCATTGAATCCAATGGTGGTACTGGATTTTCCATTTGAGCAAGTTTGTAAAAAAGTTATTTTGTGATATTGTGCCAATTTGTCCTTTTCACATGATTAAATCCTTGCAATATATGGTAAAGTTGTTAACGTGGAATATGCTCATTTGGGTATGTGCTAGCCCCTGGTATTTTTGCATGCCATGATAGTTCATGCTATGAGTGGGAAACTTGATGTCAACATGCCACTAAAATTCTGTTTTCACATGCACAAATATTTCTAAGTGTTGAAACATGTTATTTTGTTGCCATGTTACCTAGATGATCCCCATGTATATGTTGGTCCTTTGGAGTTGGCACAATGGTACGCATTGTTGTGCTTGTCATCCTCTATATATGTGTGCCAAGATCTTATGGATTAGGCCATTGCATCTTATATAAAACTTGCTGTCAACATGCTATTCTGTTAACAAGTGCCATGTTTGCCTCTTGTAAATTTCACCAAGTCTGTGAATATGCTTTTTTCAATATGTCATATTGTGAGGATGGTAGCCATGGATACATGCATATTTTGCTGTGTCAAGAGACCCGACCCAGCCCAGCTGGTCGAGCCCCCTATCCACCCCCAGGGAGACCCGGGTTCGAACCCCGGGTCCTCCCTCTTTTTCCATTAATTTCTGCTGTGTATGACAGTGGGCCATGGGCCCACCAGTCAGCACCACAGGGCCCTAGCTGTCTGCCATGTGCCCCCCTTTATTATTGCATTTTGTTTTGTTTGTTTTATTATTTTATTTTATTTTTTCTGTGTTTTCTCTGGTTATTTCCTTTTAAGGAAATATGCCTGTTTAGGCAGATTCCATTTCTGTCCATAATCCTAGGATATGCCAATTTTGGCATATAAATTGATATAAGTGGCATTGGCAATTTTGTGTGTGCATTTGTGGGAGTTTCATCAACAGTACCATATGCTTGTGATACATGTTTTTGGGGTAGAAAAATTCATTGAATCCAATGGTGGTACTGGATTTTCCATTTGAGCAAGTTTGTAAAAAAGTTATTTTGTGATATTGTGCCAATTTGTCCTTTTCACATGATTTAATCCTTGCAATATATGGTAAACTTGTTAACATGGAATATGCTCATTTGTGTATGTGCTAGCCCCTGGTATTTTTGCATGCCATGATAGTTCATGCTATGAGTGGGAAACTTGATGTCAACATGCCACTAAAATTCTGTTTTCACATGCCCAAATATTTCTAAGTGTTGAAACATGTTATTTTGTTGCCATGTTACCTAGATGATCCCCATGTATATGTTGGTCCTTTGGAGTTGGCACAATGGTACGCATTGTTGTGCTTGTCATCCTCTATATATGTGTGCCAAGATCTTATGGATTAGGCCATTGCATCTGATATAAAACTTCCTGTCAACATGCTATTCTGTTAACAAGTGCCATGTTTGCCTCTTGTAAATTTCACCAAGTCTGTGAATATGCTTTTTTCAATATGTCATATTGTGAGGATGGTAGCCATGGATACATGCATATTTTGCTGTGTCAAGAGACCCGACCCAGCCCTGCTGGTCGAGCCCCCTATCCACCCCCAGGGAGACCCGGGTTCGAACCCCGGGTCCTCCCTCTTTTTCCATTAATTTCTGCTGTGTATGACAGTGGGCCATTTGCCCACCAGTCAGCACCACAGGGCCCTAGCTGTCTGCCATGTGCCCCCCTTTATTATTGCATTTTGTTTTGTTTGTTTTATTATTTTATTTTATTTTTTCTGTGTTTTCTCTGGTTATTTCCTTTTAAGGAAATATGCCTGTTTAGGCAGATTCCATTTCTGTCCATAATCCTAGGATATGCCAATTTAGGCATATAAGTTGATATAAGTGGCATTGGCAATTTTGTGTGTGCATTTGTGGGAGTTTCGTCAACAGTACCATATGCTTGTGATACATGTTTTTGGGGTAGAAAAATTCATTGAATCCAATGGTGGTACTGGATTTTCCATTTGAGCAAGTTTGTAAAAAAGTTATTTTGTGATATTGTGCCAATTTGTCCTTTTCACATGATTTAATCCTTGCAATATATGGTAAAGTTGTTAACGTGGAATATGCTCATTTGTGTATGTGCTAGCCCCTGGTATTTTTGCATGCCATGATAGTTCATGCTATGAGTGGGAAACTTGATGTCAACATGCCACTAAAATTCTGTTTTCACATGCCCAAATATTTCTAAGTGTTGAAACATGTTATTTTGTTGCCATGTTACCTAGATGATCCCCATGTATATGTTGGTCCTTTGGAGTTGGCACAATGGTACGCATTGTTGTGCTTGTCATCCTCTATATATGTGTGCCAAGATCTTATGGATTAGGCCATTGCATCTTATATAAAACTTGCTGTCAACATGGTATTCTGTTAACAAGTGCCATGTTTGCCTCTTGTAAATTTCACCAAGTCTGTGAATATGCTTTTTTCAATATGTCATATTGTGAGGATGGTAGCCATGGATACATGCATATTTTGCTGTGTCAAGAGACCCGACCCAGCCCAGCTGGTCGAGCCCCCTATCCACCCCCAGGGAGACCCGGGTTCGAACCCCGGGTCCTCCCTCTTTTTTCATTAATTTCTGCTGTGTATGACAGTGGGCCATGGGCCCACCAGTCAGCACCACAGGGCCCTAGCTGTCTGCCATGTGCCCCCCTTTATTATTGCATTTTGTTTTGTTTGTTTTATTATTTTATTTTATTTTTTCTGTGTTTTCTCTGGTTATTTCCTTTTAAGGAAATATGCCTGTTTAGGCAGATTCCATTTCTGTCCATAATCCTAGGATATGCCAATTTTGGCATATAAGTTGATATAAGTGGCATTGGCAATTTTGTGTGTGCATTTGTGGGAGTTTCATCAACAGTACCATATGCTTGTGATACATGTTTTTGGGGTAGAAAAATTCATTGAATCCAATGGTGGTACTGGATTTTCCATTTGAGCAAGTTTGTAAAAAAGTTATTTTGTGATATTGTGCCAATTTGTCCTTTTCACATGATTAAATCCTTGCAATATATGGTAAAGTTGTTAACGTGGAATATGCTCATTTGGGTATGTGCTAGCCCCTGGTATTTTTGCATGCCATGATAGTTCATGCTATGAGTGGGAAACTTGATGTCAACATGCCACTAAAATTCTGTTTTCACATGCACAAATATTTCTAAGTGTTGAAACATGTTATTTTGTTGCCATGTTACCTAGATGATCCCCATGTATATGTTGGTCCTTTGGAGTTGGCACAATGGTATGCATTGTTGTGCTTGTCATCCTCTATATATGTGTGCCAAGATCTTATGGATTAGGCCATTGCATCTTATATAAAACTTGCTGTCAACATGCTATTCTGTTAACAAGTGCCATGTTTGCCTCTTGTAAATTTCACCAAGTTTGTGAATATGCTTTTTTCAATATGTCATATTGTGAGGATGGTAGCCATGGATACATGCATATTTTGCTGTGTCAAGAGACCCGACCCAGCCCAGCTGGTCGAGCCCCCTATCCACCCCCAGGGAGACCCGGGTTCGAACCCCGGGTCCTCCCTCTTTTTCCATTAATTTCTGCTGTGTATGACAGTGGGCCATGGGCCCACCAGTCAGCACCACAGGGCCCTAGCTGTCTGCCATGTGCCCCCCTTTATTATTGCATTTTGTTTTGTTTGTTTTATTATTTTATTTTATTTTTTCTGTGTTTTCTCTGGTTATTTCCTTTTAAGGAAATATGCCTGTTTAGGCAGATTCCATTTCTGTCCATAATCCTAGGATATGCCAATTTTGGCATATAAATTGATATAAGTGGCATTGGCAATTTTGTGTGTGCATTTGTGGGAGTTTCATCAACAGTACCATATGCTTGTGATACATGTTTTTGGGGTAGAAAAATTCATTGAATCCAATGGTGGTACTGGATTTTCCATTTGAGCAAGTTTGTAAAAAAGTTATTTTGTGATATTGTGCCAATTTGTCCTTTTCACATGATTTAATCCTTGCAATATATGGTAAACTTGTTAACATGGAATATGCTCATTTGTGTATGTGCTAGCCCCTGGTATTTTTGCATGCCATGATAGTTCATGCTATGAGTGGGAAACTTGATGTCAACATGCCACTAAAATTCTGTTTTCACATGCCCAAATATTTCTAAGTGTTGAAACATGTTATTTTGTTGCCATGTTACCTAGATGATCCCCATGTATATGTTGGTCCTTTGGAGTTGGCACAATGGTACGCATTGTTGTGCTTGTCATCCTCTATATATGTGTGCCAAGATCTTATGGATTAGGCCATTGCATCTGATATAAAACTTCCTGTCAACATGCTATTCTGTTAACAAGTGCCATGTTTGCCTCTTGTAAATTTCACCAAGTCTGTGAATATGCTTTTTTCAATATGTCATATTGTGAGGATGGTAGCCATGGATACATGCATATTTTGCTGTGTCAAGAGACCCGACCCAGCCCTGCTGGTCGAGCCCCCTATCCACCCCCAGGGAGACCCGGGTTCGAACCCCGGGTCCTCCCTCTTTTTCCATTAATTTCTGCTGTGTATGACAGTGGGCCATTTGCCCACCAGTCAGCACCACAGGGCCCTAGCTGTCTGCCATGTGCCCCCCTTTATTATTGCATTTTGTTTTGTTTGTTTTATTATTTTATTTTATTTTTTCTGTGTTTTCTCTGGTTATTTCCTTTTAAGGAAATATGCCTGTTTAGGCAGATTCCATTTCTGTCCATAATCCTAGGATATGCCAATTTAGGCATATAAGTTGATATAAGTGGCATTGGCAATTTTGTGTGTGCATTTGTGGGAGTTTCGTCAACAGTACCATATGCTTGTGATACATGTTTTTGGGGTAGAAAAATTCATTGAATCCAATGGTGGTACTGGATTTTCCATTTGAGCAAGTTTGTAAAAAAGTTATTTTGTGATATTGTGCCAATTTGTCCTTTTCACATGATTTAATCCTTGCAATATATGGTAAAGTTGTTAACGTGGAATATGCTCATTTGTGTATGTGCTAGCCCCTGGTATTTTTGCATGCCATGAGTGGGAAACTTGATGTCAACATGCCACTAAAATTCTGTTTTCACATGCCCAAATATTTCTAAGTGTTGAAACATGTTATTTTGTTGCCATGTTACCTAGATGATCCCCATGTATATGTTGGTCCTTTGGAGTTGGCACAATGGTACGCATTGTTGTGCTTGTCATCCTCTATATATGTGTGCCAAGATCTTATGGATTAGGCCATTGCATCTTATATAAAACTTGCTGTCAACATGGTATTCTGTTAACAAGTGCCATGTTTGCCTCTTGTAAATTTCACCAAGTCTGTGAATATGCTTTTTTCAATATGTCATATTGTGAGGATGGTAGCCATGGATACATGCATATTTTGCTGTGTCAAGAGACCCGACCCAGCCCAGCTGGTTGAGCCCCCTATCCACCCCCAGGGAGACCCGGGTTCGAACCCCGGGTCCTCCCTCTTTTTTCATTAATTTCTGCTGTGTATGACAGTGGGCCATGGGCCCACCAGTCAGCACCACAGGGCCCTAGCTGTCTGCCATGTGCCCCCCTTTATTATTGCATTTTGTTTTGTTTGTTTTATTATTTTATTTTATTTTTTCTGTGTTTTCTCTGGTTATTTCCTTTTAAGGAAATATGCCTGTTTAGGCAGATTCCATTTCTGTCCATAATCCTAGGATATGCCAATTTTGGCATATAAGTTGATATAAGTGGCATTGGCAATTTTGTGTGTGCATTTGTGGGAGTTTCATCAACAGTACCATATGCTTGTGATACATGTTTTTGGGGTAGAAAAATTCATTGAATCCAATGGTGGTACTGGATTTTCCATTTGAGCAAGTTTGTAAAAAAGTTATTTTGTGATATTGTGCCAATTTGTCCTTTTCACATGATTAAATCCTTGCAATATATGGTAAAGTTGTTAACGTGGAATATGCTCATTTGGGTATGTGCTAGCCCCTGGTATTTTTGCATGCCATGATAGTTCATGCTATGAGTGGGAAACTTGATGTCAACATGCCACTAAAATTCTGTTTTCACATGCACAAATATTTCTAAGTGTTGAAACATGTTATTTTGTTGCCATGTTACCTAGATGATCCCCATGTATATGTTGGTCCTTTGGAGTTGGCACAATGGTACGCATTGTTGTGCTTGTCATCCTCTATATATGTGTGCCAAGATCTTATGGATTAGGCCATTGCATCTGATATAAAACTTCCTGTCAACATGCTATTCTGTTAACAAGTGCCATGTTTGCCTCTTGTAAATTTCACCAAGTCTGTGAATATGCTTTTTTCAATATGTCATATTGTGAGGATGGTAGCCATGGATACATGCATATTTTGCTGTGTCAAGAGACCCGACCCAGCCCTGCTGGTCGAGCCCCCTATCCACCCCCAGGGAGACCCGGGTTCGAACCCCGGGTCCTCCCTCTTTTTCCATTAATTTCTGCTGTGTATGACAGTGGGCCATTTGCCCACCAGTCAGCACCACAGGGCCCTAGCTGTCTGCCATGTGCCCCCCTTTATTATTGCATTTTGTTTTGTTTGTTTTATTATTTTATTTTATTTTTTCTGTGTTTTCTCTGGTTATTTCCTTTTAAGTAAATATGCCTGTTTAGGCAGATTCCATTTCTGTCCATAATCCTAGGATATGCCAATTTTGGCATATAAGTTGATATAAGTGGCATTGGCAATTTTGTGTGTGCATTTGTGGGAGTTTCGTCAACAGTACCATATGCTTGTGATACATGTTTTTGGGGTAGAAAAATTCATTGAATCCAATGGTGGTACTGGATTTTCCATTTGAGCAAGTTTGTAAAAAAGTTATTTTGTGATATTGTGCCAATTTGTCCTTTTCACATGATTAAATCCTTGCAATATATGGTAAAGTTGTTAACGTGGAATATGCTCATTTGTGTATGTGCTAGCCCCTGGTATTTTTGCATGCCATGATAGTTCATGCTATGAGTGGGAAACTTGATGTCAACATGCCACTAAAATTCTGTTTTCACATGCCCAAATATTTCTAAGTGTTGAAACATGTTATTTTGTTGCCATGTTACCTAGATGATCCCCATGTATATGTTGGTCCTTTGGAGTTGGCACAATGGTACGCATTGTTGTGCTTGTCATCCTCTATATATGTGTGCCAAGATCTTATGGATTAGGCCATTGCATCTTATATAAAACTTGCTGTCAACATGCTATTCTGTTAACAAGTGCCATGTTTGCCTCTTGTAAATTTCACCAAGTCTGTGAATATGCTTTTTTCAATATGTCATATTGTGAGGATGGTAGCCATGGATACATGCATATTTTGCTGTGTCAAGAGACCCGACCCAGCCCTGCTGGTCGAGCCCCCTATCCACCCCCAGGGAGACCCGGGTTCGAACCCCGGGTCCTCCCTCTTTTTCCATTAATTTCTGCTGTGTATGACAGTGGGCCATTTGCCCACCAGTCAGCACCACAGGGCCCTAGCTGTCTGCCATGTGCCCCCCTTTATTATTGCATTTTGTTTTGTTTGTTTTATTATTTTATTTTATTTTTTCTGTGTTTTCTCTGGTTATTTCCTTTTAAGGAAATATGCCTGTTTAGGCAGATTCCATTTCTGTCCATAATCCTAGGATATGCCAATTTTGGCATATAAGTTGATATAAGTGGCATTGGCAATTTTGTGTGTGCATTTGTGGGAGTTTCGTCAACAGTACCATATGCTTGTGATACATGTTTTTGGGGTAGAAAAATTCATTGAATCCAATGGTGGTACTGGATTTTCCATTTGAGCAAGTTTGTAAAAAAGTTATTTTGTGATATTGTGCCAATTTGTCCTTTTCACATGATTTAATCCTTGCAATATATGGTAAAGTTGTTAACGTGGAATATGCTCATTTGTGTATGTGCTAGCCCCTGGTATTTTTGCATGCCATGATAGTTCATGCTATGAGTGGGAAACTTGATGTCAACATGCCACTAAAATTCTGTTTTCACATGCCCAAATATTTCTAAGTGTTGAAACATGTTATTTTGTTGCCATGTTACCTAGATGATCCCCATGTATATGTTGGTCCTTTGGAGTTGGCACAATGGTACGCATTGTTGTGCTTGTCATCCTCTATATATGTGTGCCAAGATCTTATGGATTAGGCCATTGCATCTTATATAAAACTTGCTGTCAACATGGTATTCTGTTAACAAGTGCCATGTTTGCCTCTTGTAAATTTCACCAAGTCTGTGAATATGCTTTTTTCAATATGTCATATTGTGAGGATGGTAGCCATGGATACATGCATATTTTGCTGTGTCAAGAGACCCGACCCAGCCCAGCTGGTCGAGCCCCCTATCCACCCCCAGGGATACCCGGGTTCGAACCCCGGGTCCTCCCTCTTTTTTCATTAATTTCTGCTGTGTATGACAGTGGGCCATGGGCCCACCAGTCAGCACCACAGGGCCCTAGCTGTCTGCCATGTGCCCCCCTTTATTATTGCATTTTGTTTTGTTTGTTTTATTATTTTATTTTATTTTTTCTGTGTTTTCTCTGGTTATTTCCTTTTAAGGAAATATGCCTGTTTAGGCAGATTCCATTTCTGTCCATAATCCTAGGATATGCCAATTTTGGCATATAAGTTGATATAAGTGGCATTGGCAATTTTGTGTGTGCATTTGTGGGAGTTTCATCAACAGTACCATATGCTTGTGATACATGTTTTTGGGGTAGAAAAATTCATTGAATCCAATGGTGGTACTGGATTTTCCATTTGAGCAAGTTTGTAAAAAAGTTATTTTGTGATATTGTGCCAATTTGTCCTTTTCACATGATTTAATCCTTGCAATATATGGTAAAGTTGTTAACATGGAATATGCTCATTTGTGTATGTGCTAGCCCCTGGTATTTTTGCATGCCATGATAGTTCATGCTATGAGTGGGAAACTTGATGTCAACATGCCACTAAAATTCTGTTTTCACATGCCCAAATATTTCTAAGTGTTGAAACATGTTATTTTGTTGCCATGTTACCTAGATGATCCCCATGTATATGTTGGTCCTTTGGAGTTGGCACAATGGTACGCATTGTTGTGCTTGTCATCCTCTATATATGTGTGCCAAGATCTTATGGATTAGGCCATTGCATCTGATATAAAA
The DNA here is from genome assembly GCA_039707655.1 of Elymus sibiricus. Lineage (NCBI taxonomy): Eukaryota > Viridiplantae > Streptophyta > Magnoliopsida > Poales > Poaceae > Elymus > Elymus sibiricus. Next base: position 43,757,155 of record CM077671.1, read on the forward strand.
CTTCCTGTGAACATGCTATTCTGTTAACAAGTGCCATGTTTGCCTCTTGTAAATTTCACCAAGTCTGTGAATATGCTTTTTTCAATATGTCATATTGTGAGGATGGTAGCCATGGATACATGCATATTTTGCTGTGTCAAGAGACCCGACCCAGCCCTGCTGGTCGAGCCCCCTATCCACCCCCAGGGAGACCCGGGTTCGAACCCCGGGTCCTCCCTCTTTTTCCATTAATTTCTGCTGTGTATGACAGTGGGCCATTTGCCCACCAGTCAGCACCACAGGGCCCTAGCTGTCTGCCATGTGCCCCCCTTTATTATTGCATTTTGTTTTGTTTGTTTTATTATTTTATTTTATTTTTTCTGTGTTTTCTCTGGTTATTTCCTTTTAAGGAAATATGCCTGTTTAGGCAGATTCCATTTCTGTCCATAATCCTAGGATATGCCAATTTAGGCATATAAGTTGATATAAGTGGCATTGGCAATTTTGTGTGTGCATTTGTGGGAGTTTCGTCAACAGTACCATATGCTTGTGATACATGTTTTTGGGGTAGAAAAATTCATTGAATCCAATGGTGGTACTGGATTTTCCATTTGAGCAAGTTTGTAAAAAAGTTATTTTGTGATATTGTGCCAATTTGTCCTTTTCACATGATTTAATCCTTGCAATATATGGTAAAGTTGTTAACGTGGAATATGCTCATTTGTGTATGTGCTAGCCCCTGGTATTTTTGCATGCCATGATAGTTCATGCTATGAGTGGGAAACTTGATGTCAACATGCCACTAAAATTCTGTTTTCACATGCCCAAATATTTCTAAGTGTTGAAACATGTTATTTTGTTGCCATGTTACCTAGATGATCCCCATGTATATGTTGGTCCTTTGGAGTTGGCATAATGGTACGCATTGTTGTGCTTGTCATCCTCTATATATGTGTGCCAAGATCTTATGGATTAGGCCATTGCATCTTATATAAAACTTGCTGTCAACATGGTATTCTGTTAACAAGTGCCATGTTTGCCTCTTGTAAATTTCACCAAGTCTGTGAATATGCTTTTTTCAATATGTCATATTGTGAGGATGGTAGCCATGGATACATGCATATTTTGCTGTGTCAAGAGACCCGACCCAGCCCAGCTGGTCGAGCCCCCTATCCACCCCCAGGGATACCCGGGTTCGAACCCCGGGTCCTCCCTCTTTTTTCATTAATTTCTGCTGTGTATGACAGTGGGCCATGGGCCCACCAGTCAGCACCACAGGGCCCTAGCTGTCTGCCATGTGCCCCCCTTTATTATTGCATTTTGTTTTGTTTGTTTTATTATTTTATTTTATTTTTTCTGTGTTTTCTCTGGTTATTTCCTTTTAAGGAAATATGCCTGTTTAGGCAGATTCCATTTCTGTCCATAATCCTAGGATATGCCAATTTTGGCATATAAGTTGATATAAGTGGCATTGGCAATTTTGTGTGTGCATTTGTGGGAGTTTCATCAACAGTACCATATGCTTGTGATACATGTTTTTGGGGTAGAAAAATTCATTGAATCCAATGGTGGTACTGGATTTTCCATTTGAGCAAGTTTGTAAAAAAGTTATTTTGTGATATTGTGCCAATTTGTCCTTTTCACATGATTTAATCCTTGCAATATATGGTAAACTTGTTAACATGGAATATGCTCATTTGTGTATGTGCTAGCCCCTGGTATTTTTGCATGCCATGATAGTTCATGCTATGAGTGGGAAACTTGATGTCAACATGCCACTAAAATTCTGTTTTCACATGCCCAAATATTTCTAAGTGTTGAAACATGTTATTTTGTTGCCATGTTACCTAGATGATCCCCATGTATATGTTGGTCCTTTGGAGTTGGCACAATGGTACGCATTGTTGTGCTTGTCATCCTCTATATATGTGTGCCAAGATCTTATGGATTAGGCCATTGCATCTGATATAAAACTTCCTGTGAACATGCTATTCTGTTAACAAGTGCCATGTTTGCCTCTTGTAAATTTCACCAAGTCTGTGAATATGCTTTTTTCAATATGTCATATTGTGAGGATGGTAGCCATGGATACATGCATATTTTGCTGTGTCAAGAGACCCGACCCAGCCCTGCTGGTCGAGCCCCCTATCCACCCCCAGGGAGACCCGGGTTCGAACCCCGGGTCCTCCCTCTTTTTCCATTAATTTCTGCTGTGTATGACAGTGGGCCATTTGCCCACCAGTCAGCACCACAGGGCCCTAGCTGTCTGCCATGTGCCCCCCTTTATTATTGCATTTTGTTTTGTTTGTTTTATTATTTTATTTTATTTTTTCTGTGTTTTCTCTGGTTATTTCCTTTTAAGGAAATATGCCTGTTTAGGCAGATTCCATTTCTGTCCATAATCCTAGGATATGCCAATTTAGGCATATAAGTTGATATAAGTGGCATTGGCAATTTTGTGTGTGCATTTGTGGGAGTTTCGTCAACAGTACCATATGCTTGTGATACATGTTTTTGGGGTAGAAAAATTCATTGAATCCAATGGTGGTACTGGATTTTCCATTTGAGCAAGTTTGTAAAAAAGTTATTTTGTGATATTGTGCCAATTTGTCCTTTTCACATGATTTAATCCTTGCAATATATGGTAAAGTTGTTAACGTGGAATATGCTCATTTGTGTATGTGCTAGCCCCTGGTATTTTTGCATGCCATGATAGTTCATGCTATGAGTGGGAAACTTGATGTCAACATGCCACTAAAATTCTGTTTTCACATGCCCAAATATTTCTAAGTGTTGAAACATGTTATTTGGTTGCCATGTTACCTAGATGATCCCCATGTATATGTTGGTCCTTTGGAGTTGGCACAATGGTACGCATTGTTGTGCTTGTCATCCTCTATATATGTGTGCCAAGATCTTATGGATTAGGCCATTGCATCTGATATAAAACTTCCTGTGAACATGCTATTCTGTTAACAAGTGCCATGTTTGCCTCTTGTAAATTTCACCAAGTCTGTGAATATGCTTTTTTCAATATGTCATATTGTGAGGATGGTAGCCATGGATACATGCATATTTTGCTGTGTCAAGAGACCCGACCCAGCCCTGCTGGTCGAGCCCCCTATCCACCCCCAGGGAGACCCGGGTTCGAACCCCGGGTCCTCCCTCTTTTTCCATTAATTTCTGCTGTGTATGACAGTGGGCCATTTGCCCACCAGTCAGCACCACAGGGCCCTAGCTGTCTGCCATGTGCCCCCCTTTATTATTGCATTTTGTTTTGTTTGTTTTATTATTTTATTTTATTTTTTCTGTGTTTTCTCTGGTTATTTCCTTTTAAGGAAATATGCCTGTTTAGGCAGATTCCATTTCTGTCCATAATCCTAGGATATGCCAATTTAGGCATATAAGTTGATATAAGTGGCATTGGCAATTTTGTGTGTGCATTTGTGGGAGTTTCATCAACAGTACCATATGCTTGTGATACATGTTTTTGGGGTAGAAAAATTCATTGAATCCAATGGTGGTACTGGATTTTCCATTTGAGCAAGTTTGTAAAAAAGTTATTTTGTGATATTGTGCCAATTTGTCCTTTTCACATGATTTAATCCTTGCAATATATGGTAAACTTGTTAACATGGAATATGCTCATTTGTGTATGTGCTAGCCCCTGGTATTTTTGCATGCCATGATAGTTCATGCTATGAGTGGGAAACTTGATGTCAACATGCCACTAAAATTCTGTTTTCACATGCCCAAATATTTCTAAGTGTTGAAACATGTTATTTTGTTGCCATGTTACCTAGATGATCCCCATGTATATGTTGGTCCTTTGGAGTTGGCACAATGGTACGCATTGTTGTGCTTGTCATCCTCTATATATGTGTGCCAAGATCTTATGGATTAGGCCATTGCATCTGATATAAAACTTCCTGTGAACATGCTATTCTGTTAACAAGTGCCATGTTTGCCTCTTGTAAATTTCACCAAGTCTGTGAATATGCTTTTTTCAATATGTCATATTGTGAGGATGGTAGCCATGGATACATGCATATTTTGCTGTGTCAAGAGACCCGACCCAGCCCTGCTGGTCGAGCCCCCTATCCACCCCCAGGGAGACCCGGGTTCAAACCCCGGGTCCTCCCTCTTTTTCCATTAATTTCTGCTGTGTATGACAGTGGGCCATTTGCCCACCAGTCAGCACCACAGGGCCCTAGCTGTCTGCCATGTGCCCCCCTTTATTATTGCATTTTGTTTTGTTTGTTTTATTATTTTATTTTATTTTTTCTGTGTTTTCTCTGGTTATTTCCTTTTAAGGAAATATGCCTGTTTAGGCAGATTCCATTTCTGTCCATAATCCTAGGATATGCCAATTTAGGCATATAAGTTGATATAAATGGCATTGGCAATTTTGTGTGTGCATTTGTGGGAGTTTCGTCAACAGTACCATATGCTTGTGATACATGTTTTTGGGGTAGAAAAATTCATTGAATCCAATGGTGGTACTGGATTTTCCATTTGAGCAAGTTTGTAAAAAAGTTATTTTGTGATATTGTGCCAATTTGTCCTTTTCACATGATTTAATCCTTGCAATATATGGTAAAGTTGTTAACGTGGAATATGCTCATTTGTGTATGTGCTAGCCCCTGGTATTTTTGCATGCCATGATAGTTCATGCTATGAGTGGGAAACTTGATGTCAACATGCCACTAAAATTCTGTTTTCACATGCCCAAATATTTCTAAGTGTTGAAACATGTTATTTTGTTGCCATGTTACCTAGATGATCCCCATGTATATGTTGGTCCTTTGGAGTTGGCACAATGGTACGCATTGTTGTGCTTGTCATCCTCTATATATGTGTGCCAAGATCTTATGGATTAGGCCATTGCATCTGATATAAAACTTCCTGTGAACATGCTATTCTGTTAACAAGTGCCATGTTTGCCTCTTGTAAATTTCACCAAGTCTGTGAATATGCTTTTTTCAATATGTCATATTGTGAGGATGGTAGCCATGGATACATGCATATTTTGCTGTGTCAAGAGACCCGACCCAGCCCAGCTGGTCGAGCCCCCTATCCACCCCCAGGGAGACCCGGGTTCGAACCCCGGGTCCTCCCTCTTTTTCCATTAATTTCTGCTGTGTATGACAGTGGGCCATTTGCCCACCAGTCAGCACCACAGGGCCCTAGCTGTCTGCCATGTGCCCCCCTTTATTATTGCATTTTGTTTTGTTTGTTTTATTATTTTATTTTATTTTTTCTGTGTTTTCTCTGGTTATTTCCTTTTAAGGAAATATGCCTGTTTAGGCAGATTCCATTTCTGTCCATAATCCTAGGATATGCCAATTTAGGCATATAAGTTGATATAAGTGGCATTGGCAATTTTGTGTGTGCATTTGTGGGAGTTTCATCAACAGTACCATATGCTTGTGATACATGTTTTTGGGGTAGAAAAATTCATTGAATCCAATGGTGGTACTGGATTTTCCATTTGAGCAAGTTTGTAAAAAAGTTATTTTGTGATATTGTGCCAATTTGTCCTTTTCACATGATTTAATCCTTGCAATATATGGTAAACTTGTTAACATGGAATATGCTCATTTGTGTATGTGCTAGCCCCTGGTATTTTTGCATGCCATGATAGTTCATGCTATGAGTGGGAAACTTGATGTCAACATGCCACTAAAATTCTGTTTTCACATGCCCAAATATTTCTAAGTGTTGAAACATGTTATTTTGTTGCCATGTTACCTAGATGATCCCCATGTATATGTTGGTCCTTTGGAGTTGGCACAATGGTACGCATTGTTGTGCTTGTCATCCTCTATATATGTGTGCCAAGATCTTATGGATTAGGCCATTGCATCTGATATAAAACTTCCTGTGAACATGCTATTCTGTTAACAAGTGCCATGTTTGCCTCTTGTAAATTTCACCAAGTCTGTGAATATGCTTTTTTCAATATGTCATATTGTGAGGATGGTAGCCATGGATACATGCATATTTTGCTGTGTCAAGAGACCCGACCCAGCCCTGCTGGTCGAGCCCCCTATCCACCCCCAGGGAGACCCGGGTTCGAACCCCGGGTCCTCCCTCTTTTTCCATTAATTTCTGCTGTGTATGACAGTGGGCCATTTGCCCACCAGTCAGCACCACAGGGCCCTAGCTGTCTGCCATGTGCCCCCCTTTATTATTGCATTTTGTTTTGTTTGTTTTATTATTTTATTTTATTTTTTCTGTGTTTTCTCTGGTTATTTCCTTTTAAGGAAATATGCCTGTTTAGGCAGATTCCATTTCTGTCCATAATCCTAGGATATGCCAATTTAGGCATATAAGTTGATATAAATGGCATTGGCAATTTTGTGTGTGCATTTGTGGGAGTTTCGTCAACAGTACCATATGCTTGTGATACATGTTTTTGGGGTAGAAAAATTCATTGAATCCAATGGTGGTACTGGATTTTCCATTTGAGCAAGTTTGTAAAAAAGTTATTTTGTGATATTGTGCCAATTTGTCCTTTTCACATGATTTAATCCTTGCAATATATGGTAAAGTTGTTAACGTGGAATATGCTCATTTGTGTATGTGCTAGCCCCTGGTATTTTTGCATGCCATGATAGTTCATGCTATGAGTGGGAAACTTGATGTCAACATGCCACTAAAATTCTGTTTTCACATGCCCAAATATTTCTAAGTGTTGAAACATGTTATTTTGTTGCCATGTTACCTAGATGATCCCCATGTATATGTTGGTCCTTTGGAGTTGGCACAATGGTACGCATTGTTGTGCTTGTCATCCTCTATATATGTGTGCCAAGATCTTATGGATTAGGCCATTGCATCTGATATAAAACTTCCTGTGAACATGCTATTCTGTTAACAAGTGCCATGTTTGCCTCTTGTAAATTTCACCAAGTCTGTGAATATGCTTTTTTCAATATGTCATATTGTGAGGATGGTAGCCATGGATACATGCATATTTTGCTGTGTCAAGAGACCCGACCCAGCCCTGCTGGTCGAGCCCCCTATCCACCCCCAGGGAGACCCGGGTTCGAACCCCGGGTCCTCCCTCTTTTTCCATTAATTTCTGCTGTGTATGACAGTGGGCCATTTGCCCACCAGTCAGCACCACAGGGCCCTAGCTGTCTGCCATGTGCCCCCCTTTATTATTGCATTTTGTTTTGTTTGTTTTATTATTTTATTTTATTTTTTCTGTGTTTTCTCTGGTTATTTCCTTTTAAGGAAATATGCCTGTTTAGGCAGATTCCATTTCTGTCCATAATCCTAGGATATGCCAATTTAGGCATATAAGTTGATATAAGTGGCATTGGCAATTTTGTGTGTGCATTTGTGGGAGTTTCGTCAACAGTACCATATGCTTGTGATACATGTTTTTGGGGTAGAAAAATTCATTGAATCCAATGGTGGTACTGGATTTTCCATTTGAGCAAGTTTGTAAAAAAGTTATTTTGTGATATTGTGCCAATTTGTCCTTTTCACATGATTTAATCCTTGCAATATATGGTAAAGTTGTTAACGTGGAATATGCTCATTTGTGTATGTGCTAGCCCCTGGTATTTTTGCATGCCATGATAGTTCATGCTATGAGTGGGAAACTTGATGTCAACATGCCACTAAAATTCTGTTTTCACATGCCCAAATATTTCTAAGTGTTGAAACATGTTATTTTGTTGCCATGTTACCTAGATGATCCCCATGTATATGTTGGTCCTTTGGAGTTGGCACAATGGTACGCATTGTTGTGCTTGTCATCCTCTATATATGTGTGCCAAGATCTTATGGATTAGGCCATTGCATCTGATATAAAACTTCCTGTCAACATGCTATTCTGTTAACAAGTGCCATGTTTGCCTCTTGTAAATTTCACCAAGTCTGTGAATATGCTTTTTTCAATATGTCATATTGTGAGGATGGTAGCCATGGATACATGCATATTTTTCTGTGTCAAGAGACCCGACCCAGCCCTGCTGGTCGAGCCCCCTATCCACCCCCAGGGAGACCCGGGTTCGAACCCCGGGTCCTCCCTCTTTTTCCATTAATTTCTGCTGTGTATGACAGTGGGCCATTTGCCCACCAGTCAGCACCACAGGGCCCTAGCTGTCTGCCATGTGCCCCCCTTTATTATTGCATTTTGTTTTGTTTGTTTTATTATTTTATTTTATTTTTTCTGTGTTTTCTCTGGTTATTTCCTTTTAAGGAAATATGCCTGTTTAGGCAGATTCCATTTCTGTCCATAATCCTAGGATATGCCAATTTAGGCATATAAGTTGATATAAGTGGCATTGGCAATTTTGTGTGTGCATTTGTGGGAGTTTCGTCAACAGTACCATATGCTTGTGATACATGTTTTTGGGGTAGAAAAATTCATTGAATCCAATGGTGGTACTGGATTTTCCATTTGAGCAAGTTTGTAAAAAAGTTATTTTGTGATATTGTGCCAATTTGTCCTTTTCACATGATTTAATCCTTGCAATATATGGTAAAGTTGTTAACGTGGAATATGCTCATTTGTGTATGTGCTAGCCCCTGGTATTTTTGCATGCCATGATAGTTCATGCTATGAGTGGGAAACTTGATGTCAACATGCCACTAAAATTCTGTTTTCACATGCCCAAATATTTCTAAGTGTTGAAACATGTTATTTGGTTGCCATGTTACCTAGATGATCCCCATGTATATGTTGGTCCTTTGGAGTTGGCACAATGGTACGCATTGTTGTGCTTGTCATCCTCTATATATGTGTGCCAAGATCTTATGGATTAGGCCATTGCATCTGATATAAAACTTCCTGTCAACATGCTATTCTGTTAACAAGTGCCATGTTTGCCTCTTGTAAATTTCACCAAGTCTGTGAATATGCTTTTTTCAATATGTCATATTGTGAGGATGGTAGCCATGGATACATGCATATTTTGCTGTGTCAAGAGACCCGACCCAGCCCTGCTGGTCGAGCCCCCTATCCACCCCCAGGGAGACCCGGGTTCGAACCCCGGGTCCTCCCTCTTTTTCCATTAATTTCTGCTGTGTATGACAGTGGGCCATTTGCCCACCAGTCAGCACCACAGGGCCCTAGCTGTCTGCCATGTGCCCCCCCTTTATTATTGCATTTTGTTTTGTTTGTTTTATTATTTTATTTTATTTTTTCTGTGTTTTCTCTGGTTATTTCCTTTTAAGGAAATATGCCTGTTTAGGCAGATTCCATTTCTGTCCATAATCCTAGGATATGCCAATTTAGGCATATAAGTTGATATAAATGGCATTGGCAATTTTGTGTGTGCATTTGTGGGAGTTTCGTCAACAGTACCATATGCTTGTGATACATGTTTTTGGGGTAGAAAAATTCATTGAATCCAATGGTGGTACTGGATTTTCCATTTGAGCAAGTTTGTAAAAAAGTTATTTTGTGATATTGTGCCAATTTGTCCTTTTCACATGATTTAATCCTTGCAATATATGGTAAAGTTGTTAACGTGGAATATGCTCATTTGTGTATGTGCTAGCCCCTGGTATTTTTGCATGCCATGATAGTTCATGCTATGAGTGGGAAACTTGATGTCAACATGCCACTAAAATTCTGTTTTCACATGCCCAAATATTTCTAAGTGTTGAAACATGTTATTTTGTTGCCATGTTACCTAGATGATCCCCATGTATATGTTGGTCCTTTGGAGTTGGCACAATGGTACGCATTGTTGTGCTTGTCATCCTCTATATATGTGTGCCAAGATCTTATGGATTAGGCCATTGCATCTTATATAAAACTTGCTGTCAACATGGTATTCTGTTAACAAGTGCCATGTTTGCCTCTTGTAAATTTCACCAAGTCTGTGAATATGCTTTTTTCAATATGTCATATTGTGAGGATGGTAGCCATGGATACATGCATATTTTGCTGTGTCAAGAGACCCGACCCAGCCCTGCTGGTCGAGCCCCCTATCCACCCCCAGGGAGACCCGGGTTCGAACCCCGGGTCCTCCCTCTTTTTTCATTAATTTCTGCTGTGTATGACAGTGGGCCATTTGCCCACCAGTCAGCACCACAGGGCCCTAGCTGTCTGCCATGTGCCCCCCTTTATTATTGCATTTTGTTTTGTTTGTTTTATTATTTTATTTTATTTTTTCTGTGTTTTCTCTGGTTATTTCCTTTTAAGGAAATATGCCTGTTTAGGCAGATTCCATTTCTGTCCATAATCCTAGGATATGCCAATTTTGGCATATAAATTGATATAAGTGGCATTGGCAATTTTGTGTGTGCATTTGTGGGAGTTTCATCAACAGTACCATATGCTTGTGATACATGTTTTTGGGGTAGAAAAATTCATTGAATCCAATGGTGGTACTGGATTTTCCATTTGAGCAAGTTTGTAAAAAAGTTATTTTGTGATATTGTGCCAATTTGTCCTTTTCACATGATTTAATCCTTGCAATATATGGTAAACTTGTTAACATGGAATATGCTCATTTGTGTATGTGCTAGCCCCTGGTATTTTTGCATGCCATGATAGTTCATGCTATGAGTGGGAAACTTGATGTCAACATGCCACTAAAATTCTGTTTTCACATGCCCAAATATTTCTAAGTGTTGAAACATGTTATTTTGTTGCCATGTTACCTAGATGATCCCCATGTATATGTTGGTCCTTTGGAGTTGGCACAATGGTACGCATTGTTGTGCTTGTCATCCTCTATATATGTGTGCCAAGATCTTATGGATTAGGCCATTGCATCTGATATAAAACTTCCTGTCAACATGCTATTCTGTTAACAAGTGCCATGTTTGCCTCTTGTAAATTTCACCAAGTCTGTGAATATGCTTTTTTCAATATGTCATATTGTGAGGATGGTAGCCATGGATACATGCATATTTTGCTGTGTCAAGAGACCCGACCCAGCCCTGCTGGTCGAGCCCCCTATCCACCCCCAGGGAGACCCGGGTTCGAACCCCGGGTCCTCCCTCTTTTTCCATTAATTTCTGCTGTGTATGACAGTGGGCCATTTGCCCACCAGTCAGCACCACAGGGCCCTAGCTGTCTGCCATGTGCCCCCCTTTATTATTGCATTTTGTTTTGTTTGTTTTATTATTTTATTTTATTTTTTCTGTGTTTTCTCTGGTTATTTCCTTTTAAGGAAATATGCCTGTTTAGGCAGATTCCATTTCTGTCCATAATCCTAGGATATGCCAATTTAGGCATATAAGTTGATATAAGTGGCATTGGCAATTTTGTGTGTGCATTTGTGGGAGTTTCGTCAACAGTACCATATGCTTGTGATACATGTTTTTGGGGTAGAAAAATTCATTGAATCCAATGGTGGTACTGGATTTTCCATTTGAGCAAGTTTGTAAAAAAGTTATTTTGTGATATTGTGCCAATTTGTCCTTTTCACATGATTAAATCCTTGCAATATATGGTAAAGTTGTTAACGTGGAATATGCTCATTTGTGTATGTGCTAGCCCCTGGTATTTTTGCATGCCATGATAGTTCATGCTATGAGTGGGAAACTTGATGTCAACATGCCACTAAAATTCTGTTTTCACATGCCCAAATATTTCTAAGTGTTGAAACATGTTATTTTGTTGCCATGTTACCTAGATGATCCCCATGTATATGTTGGTCCTTTGGAGTTGGCACAATGGTACGCATTGTTGTGCTTGTCATCCTCTATATATGTGTGCCAAGATCTTATGGATTAGGCCATTGCATCTTATATAAAACTTGCTGTCAACATGCTATTCTGTTAACAAGTGCCATGTTTGCCTCTTGTAAATTTCACCAAGTCTGTGAATATGCTTTTTTCAATATGTCATATTGTGAGGATGGTAGCCATGGATACATGCATATATTGCTGTGTCAAGAGACCCGACCCAGCCCAGCTGGTCGAGCCCCCTATCCACCCCCAGGGAGACCCGGGTTCGAACCCAGGGTCCTCCCTCTTTTTCCATTAATTTCTGCTGTGTATGACAGTGGGCCATGGGCCCACCAGTCAGCACCACAGGGCCCTAGCTGTCTGCCATGTGCCCCCCTTTATTATTGCATTTTGTTTTGTTTGTTTTATTATTTTATTTTATTTTTTCTGTGTTTTCTCTGGTTATTTCCTTTTAAGGAAATATGCCTGTTTAGGCAGATTCCATTTCTGTCCATAATCCTAGGATATGCCAATTTTGGCATATAAATTGATATAAGTGGCATTGGCAATTTTGTGTGTGCATTTGTGGGAGTTTCATCAACAGTACCATATGCTTGTGATACATGTTTTTGGGGTAGAAAAATTCATTGAATCCAATGGTGGTACTGGATTTTCCATTTGAGCAAGTTTGTAAAAAAGTTATTTTGTGATATTGTGCCAATTTGTCCTTTTCACATGATTTAATCCTTGCAATATATGGTAAACTTGTTAACATGGAATATGCTCATTTGTGTATGTGCTAGCCCCTGGTATTTTTGCATGCCATGATAGTTCATGCTATGAGTGGGAAACTTGATGTCAACATGCCACTAAAATTCTGTTTTCACATGCCCAAATATTTCTAAGTGTTGAAACATGTTATTTTGTTGCCATGTTACCTAGATGATCCCCATGTATATGTTGGTCCTTTGGAGTTGGCACAATGGTACGCATTGTTGTGCTTGTCATCCTCTATATATGTGTGCCAAGATCTTATGGATTAGGCCATTGCATCTGATATAAAACTTCCTGTCAACATGCTATTCTGTTAACAAGTGCCATGTTTGCCTCTTGTAAATTTCACCAAGTCTGTGAATATGCTTTTTTCAATATGTCATATTGTGAGGATGGTAGCCATGGATACATGCATATTTTGCTGTGTCAAGAGACCCGACCCAGCCCTGCTGGTCGAGCCCCCTATCCACCCCCAGGGAGACCCGGGTTCGAACCCCGGGTCCTCCCTCTTTTTCCATTAATTTCTGCTGTGTATGACAGTGGGCCATGGGCCCACCAGTCAGCACCACAGGGCCCTAGCTGTCTGCCATGTGCCCCCATTTATTATTGCATTTTGTTTTGTTTGTTTTATTATTTTATTTTATTTTTTCTGTGTTTTCTCTGGTTATTTCCTTTTAAGGAAATATGCCTGTTTAGGCAGATTCCATTTCTGTCCATAATCCTAGGATATGCCAATTTTGGCATATAAATTGATATAAGTGGCATTGGCAATTTTGTGTGTGCATTTGTGGGAGTTTCATCAACAGTACCATATGCTTGTGATACATGTTTTTGGGGTAGAAAAATTCATTGAATCCAATGGTGGTACTGGATTTTCCATTTGAGCAAGTTTGTAAAAAAGTTATTTTGTGATATTGTGCCAATTTGTCCTTTTCACATGATTTAATCCTTGCAATATATGGTAAACTTGTTAACATGGAATATGCTCATTTGTGTATGTGCTAGCCCCTGGTATTTTTGCATGCCATGATAGTTCATGCTATGAGTGGGAAACTTGATGTCAACATGCCACTAAAATTCTGTTTTCACATGCCCAAATATTTCTAAGTGTTGAAACATGTTATTTTGTTGCCATGTTACCTAGATGATCCCCATGTATATGTTGGTCCTTTGGAGTTGGCACAATGGTACGCATTGTTGTGCTTGTCATCCTCTATATATGTGTGCCAAGATCTTATGGATTAGGCCATTGCATCTTATATAAAACTTGCTGTCAACATGCTATTCTGTTAACAAGTGCCATGTTTGCCTCTTGTAAATTTCACCAAGTCTGTGAATATGCTTTTTTCAATATGTCATATTGTGAGGATGGTAGCCATGGATACATGCATATTTTGCTGTGTCAAGAGACCCGACCCAGCCCTGCTGGTCGAGCCCCCTATCCACCCCCAGGGAGACCCGGGTTCGAACCCCGGGTCCTCCCTCTTTTTCCATTAATTTCTGCTGTGTATGACAGTGGGCCATTTGCCCACCAGTCAGCACCACAGGGCCCTAGCTGTCTGCCATGTGCCCCCCTTTATTATTGCATTTTGTTTTGTTTGTTTTATTATTTTATTTTATTTTTTCTGTGTTTTCTCTGGTTATTTCCTTTTAAGGAAATATGCCTGTTTAGGCAGATTCCATTTCTGTCCATAATCCTAGGATATGCCAATTTAGGCATATAAGTTGATATAAGTGGCATTAGCAATTTTGTGTGTGCATTTGTGGGAGTTTCGTCAACAGTACCATATGCTTGTGATACATGTTTTTGGGGTAGAAAAATTCATTGAATCCAATGGTGGTACTGGATTTTCCATTTGAGCAAGTTTGTAAAAAAGTTATTTTGTGATATTGTGCCAATTTGTCCTTTTCACATGATTTAATCCTTGCAATATATGGTAAAGTTGTTAACGTGGAATATGCTCATTTGTGTATGTGCTAGCCCCTGGTATTTTTGCATGCCATGATAGTTCATGCTATGAGTGGGAAACTTGATGTCAACATGCCACTAAAATTCTGTTTTCACATGCCCAAATATTTCTAAGTGTTGAAACATGTTATTTTGTTGCCATGTTACCTAGATGATCCCCATGTATATGTTGGTCCTTTGGAGTTGGCACAATGGTACGCATTGTTGTGCTTGTCATCCTCTATATATGTGTGCCAAGATCTTATGGATTAGGCCATTGCATCTGATATAAAACTTCCTGTCAACATGCTATTCTGTTAACAAGTGCCATGTTTGCCTCTTGTAAATTTCACCAAGTCTGTGAATATGCTTTTTTCAATATGTCATATTGTGAGGATGGTAGCCATGGATACATGCATATTTTGCTGTGTCAAGAGACCCGACCCAGCCCTGCTGGTCGAGCCCCCTATCCACCCCCAGGGAGACCCGGGTTCGAACCCCGGGTCCTCCCTCTTTTTCCATTAATTTCTGCTGTGTATGACAGTGGGCCATTTGCCCACCAGTCAGCACCACAGGGCCCTAGCTGTCTGCCATGTGCCCCCCTTTATTATTGCATTTTGTTTTGTTTGTTTTATTATTTTATTTTATTTTTTCTGTGTTTTCTCTGGTTATTTCCTTTTAAGGAAATATGCCTGTTTAGGCAGATTCCATTTCTGTCCATAATCCTAGGATATGCCAATTTAGGCATATAAGTTGATATAAGTGGCATTGGCAATTTTGTGTGTGCATTTGTGGGAGTTTCGTCAACAGTACCATATGCTTGTGATACATGTTTTTGGGGTAGAAAAATTCATTGAATCCAATGGTGGTACTGGATTTTCCATTTGAGCAAGTTTGTAAAAAAGTTATTTTGTGATATTGTGCCAATTTGTCCTTTTCACATGATTTAATCCTTGCAATATATGGTAAAGTTGTTAACGTGGAATATGCTCATTTGTGTATGTGCTAGCCCCTGGTATTTTTGCATGCCATGATAGTTCATGCTATGAGTGGGAAACTTGATGTCAACATGCCACTAAAATTCTGTTTTCACATGCCCAAATATTTCTAAGTGTTGAAACATGTTATTTGGTTGCCATGTTACCTAGATGATCCCCATGTATATGTTGGTCCTTTGGAGTTGGCACAATGGTACGCATTGTTGTGCTTGTCATCCTCTATATATGTGTGCCAAGATCTTATGGATTAGGCCATTGCATCTGATATAAAACTTCCTGTCAACATGCTATTCTGTTAACAAGTGCCATGTTTGCCTCTTGTAAATTTCACCAAGTCTGTGAATATGCTTTTTTCAATATGTCATATTGTGAGGATGGTAGCCATGGATACATGCATATTTTGCTGTGTCAAGAGACCCGACCCAGCCCTGCTGGTCGAGCCCCCTATCCACCCCCAGGGAGACCCGGGTTCGAACCCCGGGTCCTCCCTCTTTTTCCATTAATTTCTGCTGTGTATGACAGTGGGCCATTTGCCCACCAGTCAGCACCACAGGGCCCTAGCTGTCTGCCATGTGCCCCCCTTTATTATTGCATTTTGTTTTGTTTGTTTTATTATTTTATTTTATTTTTTCTGTGTTTTCTCTGGTTATTTCCTTTTAAGGAAATATGCCTGTTTAGGCAGATTCCATTTCTGTCCATAATCCTAGGATATGCCAATTTAGGCATATAAGTTGATATAAGTGGCATTGGCAATTTTGTGTGTGCATTTGTGGGAGTTTCGTCAACAGTACCATATGCTTGTGATACATGTTTTTGGGGTAGAAAAATTCATTGAATCCAATGGTGGTACTGGATTTTCCATTTGAGCAAGTTTGTAAAAAAGTTATTTTGTGATATTGTGCCAATTTGTCCTTTTCACATGATTTAATCCTTGCAATATATGGTAAAGTTGTTAACGTGGAATATGCTCATTTGTGTATGTGCTAGCCCCTGGTATTTTTGCATGCCATGATAGTTCATGCTATGAGTGGGAAACTTGATGTCAACATGCCACTAAAATTCTGTTTTCACATGCCCAAATATTTCTAAGTGTTGAAACATGTTATTTTGTTGCCATGTTACCTAGATGATCCCCATGTATATGTTGGTCCTTTGGAGTTGGCACAATGGTACGCATTGTTGTGCTTGTCATCCTCTATATATGTGTGCCAAGATCTTATGGATTAGGCCATTGCATCTTATATAAAACTTCCTGTCAACATGCTATTCTGTTAACAAGTGCCATGTTTGCCTCTTGTAAATTTCACCAAGTCTGTGAATATGCTTTTTTCAATATGTCATATTGTGAGGATGGTAGCCATGGATACATGCATATTTTGCTGTGTCAAGAGACCCGACCCAGCCCTGCTGGTCGAGCCCCCTATCCACCCCCAGGGAGACCCGGGTTCGAACCCCGGGTCCTCCCTCTTTTTCCATTAATTTCTGCTGTGTATGACAGTGGGCCATTTGCCCACCAGTCAGCACCACAGGGCCCTAGCTGTCTGCCATGTGCCCCCCTTTATTATTGCATTTTGTTTTGTTTGTTTTATTATTTTATTTTATTTTTTCTGTGTTTTCTCTGGTTATTTCCTTTTAAGGAAATATGCCTGTTTAGGCAGATTCCATTTCTGTCCATAATCCTAGGATATGCCAATTTAGGCATATAAGTTGATATAAGTGGCATTGGCAATTTTGTGTGTGCATTTGTGGGAGTTTCGTCAACAGTACCATATGCTTGTGATACATGTTTTTGGGGTAGAAAAATTCATTGAATCCAATGGTTGTACTGGATTTTCCATTTGAGCAAGTTTGTAAAAAAGTTATTTTGTGATATTGTGCCAATTTGTCCTTTTCACATGATTTAATCCTTGCAATATATGGTAAAGTTGTTAACGTGGAATATGCTCATTTGTGTATGTGCTAGCCCCTGGTATTTTTGCATGCCATGATAGTTCATGCTATGAGTGGGAAACTTGATGTCAACATGCCACTAAAATTCTGTTTTCACATGCCCAAATATTTCTAAGTGTTGAAACATGTTATTTGGTTGCCATGTTACCTAGATGATCCCCATGTATATGTTGGTCCTTTGGAGTTGGCACAATGGTACGCATTGTTGTGCTTGTCATCCTCTATATATGTGTGCCAAGATCTTATGGATTAGGCCATTGCATCTGATATAAAACTTCCTGTCAACATGCTATTCTGTTAACAAGTGCCATGTTTGCCTCTTGTAAATTTCACCAAGTCTGTGAATATGCTTTTTTCAATATGTCATATTGTGAGGATGGTAGCCATGGATACATGCATATTTTGCTGTGTCAAGAGACCCGACCCAGCCCTGCTGGTCGAGCCCCCTATCCACCCCCAGGGAGACCCGGGTTCGAACCCCGGGTCCTCCCTCTTTTTCCATTAATTTCTGCTGTGTATGACAGTGGGCCATTTGCCCACCAGTCAGCACCACAGGGCCCTAGCTGTCTGCCATGTGCCCCCCTTTATTATTGCATTTTGTTTTGTTTGTTTTATTATTTTATTTTATTTTTTCTGTGTTTTCTCTGGTTATTTCCTTTTAAGGAAATATGCCTGTTTAGGCAGATTCCATTTCTGTCCATAATCCTAGGATATGCCAATTTAGGCATATAAGTTGATATAAGTGGCATTGGCAATTTTGTGTGTGCATTTGTGGGAGTTTCGTCAACAGTACCATATGCTTGTGATACATGTTTTTGGGGTAGAAAAATTCATTGAATCCAATGGTGGTACTGGATTTTCCATTTGAGCAAGTTTGTAAAAAAGTTATTTTGTGATATTGTGCCAATTTGTCCTTTTCACATGATTTAATCCTTGCAATATATGGTAAAGTTGTTAACGTGGAATATGCTCATTTGTGTATGTGCTAGCCCCTGGTATTTTTGCATGCCATGATAGTTCATGCTATGAGTGGGAAACTTGATGTCAACATGCCACTAAAATTCTGTTTTCACATGCCCAAATATTTCTAAGTGTTGAAACATGTTATTTGGTTGCCATGTTACCTAGATGATCCCCATGTATATGTTGGTCCTTTGGAGTTGGCACAATGGTACGCATTGTTGTGCTTGTCATCCTCTATATATGTGTGCCAAGATCTTATGGATTAGGCCATTGCATCTGATATAAAACTTCCTGTCAACATGCTATTCTGTTAACAAGTGCCATGTTTGCCTCTTGTAAATTTCACCAAGTCTGTGAATATGCTTTTTTCAATATGTCATATTGTGAGGATGGTAGCCATGGATACATGCATATTTTGCTGTGTCAAGAGACCCGACCCAGCCCTGCTGGTCGAGCCCCCTATCCACCCCCAGGGAGACCCGGGTTCGAACCCCGGGTCCTCCCTCTTTTTCCATTAATTTCTGCTGTGTATGACAGTGGGCCATTTGCCCACCAGTCAGCACCACAGGGCCCTAGCTGTCTGCCATGTGCCCCCCTTTATTATTGCATTTTGTTTTGTTTGTTTTATTATTTTATTTTATTTTTTCTGTGTTTTCTCTGGTTATTTCCTTTTAAGGAAATATGCCTGTTTAGGCAGATTCCATTTCTGTCCATAATCCTAGGATATGCCAATTTAGGCATATAAGTTGATATAAGTGGCATTGGCAATTTTGTGTGTGCATTTGTGGGAGTTTCGTCAACAGTACCATATGCTTGTGATACATGTTTTTGGGGTAGAAAAATTCATTGAATCCAATGGTGGTACTGGATTTTCCATTTGAGCAAGTTTGTAAAAAAGTTATTTTGTGATATTGTGCCAATTTGTCCTTTTCACATGATTTAATCCTTGCAATATATGGTAAAGTTGTTAACGTGGAATATGCTCATTTGTGTATGTGCTAGCCCCTGGTATTTTTGCATGCCATGATAGTTCATGCTATGAGTGGGAAACTTGATGTCAACATGCCACTAAAATTCTGTTTTCACATGCCCAAATATTTCTAAGTGTTGAAACATGTTATTTTGTTGCCATGTTACCTAGATGATCCCCATGTATATGTTGGTCCTTTGGAGTTGGCACAATGGTACGCATTGTTGTGCTTGTCATCCTCTATATATGTGTGCCAAGATCTTATGGATTAGGCCATTGCATCTTATATAAAACTTCCTGTCAACATGCTATTCTGTTAACAAGTGCCATGTTTGCCTCTTGTAAATTTCACCAAGTCTGTGAATATGCTTTTTTCAATATGTCATATTGTGAGGATGGTAGCCATGGATACATGCATATTTTGCTGTGTCAAGAGACCCGACCCAGCCCTGCTGGTCGAGCCCCCTATCCACCCCCAGGGAGACCCGGGTTCGAACCCCGGGTCCTCCCTCTTTTTCCATTAATTTCTGCTGTGTATGACAGCGGGCCATTTGCCCACCAGTCAGCACCACAGGGCCCTAGCTGTCTGCCATGTGCCCCCCTTTATTATTGCATTTTGTTTTGTTTGTTTTATTTTTTTATTTTATTTTTTCTGTGTTTTCTATGGTTATTTCCTTTTAAGGA
Source organism: Elymus sibiricus (assembly GCA_039707655.1). Lineage (NCBI taxonomy): Eukaryota > Viridiplantae > Streptophyta > Magnoliopsida > Poales > Poaceae > Elymus > Elymus sibiricus. The sequence goes on from CM077671.1 coordinate 43,777,067, forward strand.
AATATGCCTGTTTAGGCAGATTCCATTTCTGTCCATAATCCTAGGATATGCCAATTTAGGCATATAAGTTGATATAAGTGGCATTGGCAATTTTGTGTGTGCATTTGTGGGAGTTTCGTCAACAGTACCATATGCTTGTGATACATGTTTTTGGGGTAGAAAAATTCATTGAATCCAATGGTTGTACTGGATTTTCCATTTGAGCAAGTTTGTAAAAAAGTTATTTTGTGATATTGTGCCAATTTGTCCTTTTCACATGATTTAATCCTTGCAATATATGGTAAAGTTGTTAACGTGGAATATGCTCATTTGTGTATGTGCTAGCCCCTGGTATTTTTGCATGCCATGATAGTTCATGCTATGAGTGGGAAACTTGATGTCAACATGCCACTAAAATTCTGTTTTCACATGCCCAAATATTTCTAAGTGTTGAAACATGTTATTTGGTTGCCATGTTACCTAGATGATCCCCATGTATATGTTGGTCCTTTGGAGTTGGCACAATGGTACGCATTGTTGTGCTTGTCATCCTCTATATATGTGTGCCAAGATCTTATGGATTAGGCCATTGCATCTGATATAAAACTTGCTGTCAACATGCTATTCTGTTAACAAGTGCCATGTTTGCCTCTTGTAAATTTCACCAAGTCTGTGAATATGCTTTTTTCAATATGTCATATTGTGAGGATGGTAGCCATGGATACATGCATATTTTGCTGTGTCAAGAGACCCGACCCAGCCCAGCTGGTCGAGCCCCCTATCCACCCCCTGGGAGACCCGGGTTCGAACCCCGGGTCCTCCCTCTTTTTCCATTAATTTCTGCTGTGTATGACAGCGGGCCATTTGCCCACCAGTCAGCACCACAGGGCCCTAGCTGTCTGCCATGTGCCCCCCTTTATTATTGCATTTTGTTTTGTTTGTTTTATTATTTTATTTTATTTTTTCTGTGTTTTCTCTGGTTATTTCCTTTTAAGGAAATATGCCTGTTTAGGCAGATTCCATTTCTGTCCATAATCCTAGGATATGCCAATTTAGGCATATAAGTTGATATAAGTGGCATTGGCAATTTTGTGTGTGCATTTGTGGGAGTTTCGTCAACAGTACCATATGCTTGTGATACATGTTTTTGGGGTAGAAAAATTCATTGAATCCAATGGTGGTACTGGATTTTCCATTTGAGCAAGTTTGTAAAAAAGTTATTTTGTGATATTGTGCCAATTTGTCCTTTTCACATGATTTAATCCTTGCAATATATGGTAAAGTTGTTAACGTGGAATATGCTCATTTGTGTATGTGCTAGCCCCTGGTATTTTTGCATGCCATGATAGTTCATGCTATGAGTGGGAAACTTGATGTCAACATGCCACTAAAATTCTGTTTTCACATGCCCAAATATTTCTAAGTGTTGAAACATGTTATTTGGTTGCCATGTTACCTAGATGATCCCCATGTATATGTTGGTCCTTTGGAGTTGGCACAATGGTACGCATTGTTGTGCTTGTCATCCTCTATATATGTGTGCCAAGATCTTATGGATTAGGCCATTGCATCTGATATAAAACTTGCTGTCAACATGCTATTCTGTTAACAAGTGCCATGTTTGCCTCTTGTAAATTTCACCAAGTCTGTGAATATGCTTTTTTCAATATGTCATATTGTGAGGATGGTAGCCATGGATACATGCATATTTTGCTGTGTCAAGAGACCCGACCCAGCCCAGCTGGTCGAGCCCCCTATCCACCCCCTGGGAGACCCGGGTTCGAACCCCGGGTCCTCCCTCTTTTTCCATTAATTTCTGCTGTGTATGACAGCGGGCCATTTGCCCACCAGTCAGCACCACAGGGCCCTAGCTGTCTGCCATGTGCCCCCCTTTATTATTGCATTTTGTTTTGTTTGTTTTATTATTTTATTTTATTTTTTCTGTGTTTTCTCTGGTTATTTCCTTTTAAGGAAATATGCCTGTTTAGGCAGATTCCATTTCTGTCCATAATCCTAGGATATGCCAATTTAGGCATATAAGTTGATATAAGTGGCATTGGCAATTTTGTGTGTGCATTTGTGGGAGTTTCGTCAACAGTACCATATGCTTGTGATACATGTTTTTGGGGTAGAAAAATTCATTGAATCCAATGGTGGTACTGGATTTTCCATTTGAGCAAGTTTGTAAAAAAGTTATTTTGTGATATTGTGCCAATTTGTCCTTTTCACATGATTTAATCCTTGCAATATATGGTAAAGTTGTTAACGTGGAATATGCTCATTTGTGTATGTGCTAGCCCCTGGTATTTTTGCATGCCATGATAGTTCATGCTATGAGTGGGAAACTTGATGTCAACATGCCACTAAAATTCTGTTTTCACATGCCCAAATATTTCTAAGTGTTGAAACATGTTATTTGGTTGCCATGTTACCTAGATGATCCCCATGTATATGTTGGTCCTTTGGAGTTGGCACAATGGTACGCATTGTTGTGCTTGTCATCCTCTATATATGTGTGCCAAGATCTTATGGATTAGGCCATTGCATCTGATATAAAACTTGCTGTCAACATGCTATTCTGTTAACAAGTGCCATGTTTGCCTCTTGTAAATTTCACCAAGTCTGTGAATATGCTTTTTTCAATATGTCATATTGTGAGGATGGTAGCCATGGATACATGCATATTTTGCTGTGTCAAGAGACCCGACCCAGCCCAGCTGGTCGAGCCCCCTATCCACCCCCTGGGAGACCCGGGTTCGAACCCCGGGTCCTCCCTCTTTTTCCATTAATTTCTGCTGTGTATGACAGCGGGCCATTTGCCCACCAGTCAGCACCACAGGGCCCTAGCTGTCTGCCATGTGCCCCCCTTTATTATTGCATTTTGTTTTGTTTGTTTTATTATTTTATTTTATTTTTTCTGTGTTTTCTCTGGTTATTTCCTTTTAAGGAAATATGCCTGTTTAGGCAGATTCCATTTCTGTCCATAATCCTAGGATATGCCAATTTAGGCATATAAGTTGATATAAGTGGCATTGGCAATTTTGTGTGTGCATTTGTGGGAGTTTCGTCAACAGTACCATATGCTTGTGATACATGTTTTTGGGGTAGAAAAATTCATTGAATCCAATGGTGGTACTGGATTTTCCATTTGAGCAAGTTTGTAAAAAAGTTATTTTGTGATATTGTGCCAATTTGTCCTTTTCACATGATTTAATCCTTGCAATATATGGTAAAGTTGTTAACGTGGAATATGCTCATTTGTGTATGTGCTAGCCCCTGGTATTTTTGCATGCCATGATAGTTCATGCTATGAGTTGGAAACTTGATGTCAACATGCCACTAAAATTCTGTTTTCACATGCCCAAATATTTCTAAGTGTTGAAACATGTTATTTTGTTGCCATGCTACCTAGATGATCCCCATGTATATGTTGGTCCTTTGGAGTTGGCACAATGGTACGCATTGTTGTGCTTGTCATCCTCTATATATGTGTGCCAAGATCTTATGGATTAGGCCATTGCATCTGATATAAAACTTCCTGTCAACATGCTATTCTGTTAACAAGTGCCATGTTTGCCTCTTGTAAATTTCACCAAGTCTGTGAATATGCTTTTTTCAATATGTCATATTGTGAGGATGGTAGCCATGGATACATGCATATTTTGCTATGTCAAGAGACCCGACCCAGCCCAGCTGGTCGAGCCCCCTATCCACCCCCTGGGAGACCCGGGTTCGAACCCCGGGTCCTCCCTCTTTTTCCATTAATTTCTGCTGTGTATGACAGCGGGCCATGGGCCCACCAGTCAGCACCACAGGGCCCTAGCTGTCTGCCATGTGCCCCCCTTTGTTATTGCATTTTGTTTTGTTTGTTTTATTATTTTATTTTATTTTTTCTGTGTTTTCTCTGGTTATTTCCTTTTAAGGAAATATGCCTGTTTAGGCAGATTCCATTTCTGTCCATAATCCTAGGATATGCCAATTTAGGCATATAAGTTGATATAAGTGGCATTGGCAATTTTGTGTGTGCATTTGTGGGAGTTTCGTCAACAGTACCATATGCTTGTGATACATGTTTTTGGGGTAGAAAAATTCATTGAATCCAATGGTGGTACTGGATTTTCCATTTGAGCAAGTTTGTAAAAAAGTTATTTTGTGATATTGTGCCAATTTGTCCTTTTCACATGATTTAATCCTTGCAATATATGGTAAAGTTGTTAACGTGGAATATGCTCATTTGTGTATGTGCTAGCCCCTGGTATTTTTGCATGCCATGATAGTTCATGCTATGAGTTGGAAACTTGATGTCAACATGCCACTAAAATTATGTTTTCACATGCCCAAATATTTCTAGTGTTGAAACATGTTATTTGGTTGCCATGCTACCTAGATGATCCCCATGTATATGTTGGTCCTTTGGAGTTGGCACAATGGTACGCATTGTTGTGCTTGTCATCCTCTATATATGTGTGCCAAGATCTTATGGATTAGGCCATTGCATCTTATATAAAACTTCCTGTCAACATGCTATTCTGTTAACAAGTGCCATGTTTGCCTCTTGTAAATTTCACCAAGTCTGTGAATATGCTTTTTTCAATATGTCATATTGTGAGGATGGTAGCCATGGATACATGCATATTTTGCTGTGTCAAGAGACCCGACCCAGCCCTGCTGGTCGAGCCCCCTATCCACCCCCAGGGAGACCCGGGTTCGAACCCCGGGTCCTCCCTCTTTTTCCATTAATTTCTGCTGTGTATGACAGCGGGCCATTTGCCCACCAGTCAGCACCACAGGGCCCTAGCTGTCTGCCATGTGCCCCCCTTTATTATTGCATTTTGTTTTGTTTGTTTTATTATTTTATTTTATTTTTTCTGTGTTTTCTCTGGTTATTTCCTTTTAAGGAAATATGCCTGTTTAGGCAGATTCCATTTCTGTCCATAATCCTAGGATATGCCAATTTAGGCATATAAGTTGATATAAGTGGCATTGGCAATTTTGTGTGTGCATTTGTGGGAGTTTCGTCAACAGTACCATATGCTTGTGATACATGTTTTTGGGGTAGAAAAATTCATTGAATCCAATGGTGGTACTGGATTTTCCATTTGAGCAAGTTTGTAAAAAAGTTATTTTGTGATATTGTGCCAATTTGTCCTTTTCACATGATTTAATCCTTGCAATATATGGTAAAGTTGTTAACGTGGAATATGCTCATTTGTGTATGTGCTAGCCCCTGGTATTTTTGCATGCCATGATAGTTCATGCTATGAGTTGGAAACTTGATGTCAACATGCCACTAAAATTATGTTTTCACATGCCCAAATATTTCTAGTGTTGAAACATGTTATTTGGTTGCCATGTTACCTAGATGATCCCCATGTATATGTTGGTCCTTTGGAGTTGGCACAATGGTACGCATTGTTGTGCTTGTCATCCTCTATATATGTGTGCCAAGATCTTATGGATTAGGCCATTGCATCTTATATAAAACTTCCTGTCAACATGCTATTCTGTTAACAAGTGCCATGTTTGCCTCTTGTAAATTTCACCAAGTCTGTGAATATGCTTTTTTCAATATGTCATATTGTGAGGATGGTAGCCATGGATACATGCATATTTTGCTGTGTCAAGAGACCCGACCCAGCCCTGCTGGTCGAGCCCCCTATCCACCCCCAGGGAGACCCGGGTTCGAACCCCGGGTCCTCCCTCTTTTTCCATTAATTTCTGCTGTGTATGACAGCGGGCCATTTGCCCACCAGTCAGCACCACAGGGCCCTAGCTGTCTGCCATGTGCCCCCCTTTATTATTGCATTTTGTTTTGTTTGTTTTATTATTTTATTTTATTTTTTCTGTGTTTTCTCTGGTTATTTCCTTTTAAGGAAATATGCCTGTTTAGGCAGATTCCATTTCTGTCCATAATCCTAGGATATGCCAATTTAGGCATATAAGTTGATATAAGTGGCATTGGCAATTTTGTGTGTGCATTTGTGGGAGTTTCGTCAACAGTACCATATGCTTGTGATACATGTTTTTGGGGTAGAAAAATTCATTGAATCCAATGGTGGTACTGGATTTTCCATTTGAGCAAGTTTGTAAAAAAGTTATTTTGTGATATTGTGCCAATTTGTCCTTTTCACATGATTTAATCCTTGCAATATATGGTAAAGTTGTTAACGTGGAATATGCTCATTTGTGTATGTGCTAGCCCCTGGTATTTTTGCATGCCATGATAGTTCATGCTATGAGTGGGAAACTTGATGTCAACATGCCACTAAAATTCTGTTTTCACATGCCCAAATATTTCTAAGTGTTGAAACATGTTATTTGGTTGCCATGTTACCTAGATGATCCCCATGTATATGTTGGTCCTTTGGAGTTGGCACAATGGTACGCATTGTTGTGCTTGTCATCCTCTATATATGTGTGCCAAGATCTTATGGATTAGGCCATTGCATCTGATATAAAACTTCCTGTCAACATGCTATTCTGTTAACAAGTGCCATGTTTGCCTCTTGTAAATTTCACCAAGTCTGTGAATATGCTTTTTTCAATATGTCATATTGTGAGGATGGTAGCCATGGATACATGCATATTTTGCTGTGTCAAGAGACCCGACCCAGCCCTGCTGGTCGAGCCCCCTATCCACCCCCAGGGAGACCCGGGTTCGAACCCCGGGTCCTCCCTCTTTTTCCATTAATTTCTGCTGTGTATGACAGCGGGCCATTTGCCCACCAGTCAGCACCACAGGGCCCTAGCTGTCTGCCATGTGCCCCCCTTTATTATTGCATTTTGTTTTGTTTGTTTTATTATTTTATTTTATTTTTTCTGTGTTTTCTCTGGTTATTTCCTTTTAAGGAAATATGCCTGTTTAGGCAGATTCCATTTCTGTCCATAATCCTAGGATATGCCAATTTAGGCATATAAGTTGATATAAGTGGCATTGGCAATTTTGTGTGTGCATTTGTGGGAGTTTCGTCAACAGTACCATATGCTTGTGATACATGTTTTTGGGGTAGAAAAATTCATTGAATCCAATGGTGGTACTGGATTTTCCATTTGAGCAAGTTTGTAAAAAAGTTATTTTGTGATATTGTGCCAATTTGTCCTTTTCACATGATTTAATCCTTGCAATATATGGTAAAGTTGTTAACGTGGAATATGCTCATTTGTGTATGTGCTAGCCCCTGGTATTTTTGCATGCCATGATAGTTCATGCTATGAGTGGGAAACTTGATGTCAACATGCCACTAAAATTCTGTTTTCACATGCCCAAATATTTCTAAGTGTTGAAACATGTTATTTGGTTGCCATGTTACCTAGATGATCCCCATGTATATGTTGGTCCTTTGGAGTTGGCACAATGGTACGCATTGTTGTGCTTGTCATCCTCTATATATGTGTGCCAAGATCTTATGGATTAGGCCATTGCATCTGATATAAAACTTCCTGTCAACATGCTATTCTGTTAACAAGTGCCATGTTTGCCTCTTGTAAATTTCACCAAGTCTGTGAATATGCTTTTTTCAATATGTCATATTGTGAGGATGGTAGCCATGGATACATGCATATTTTGCTGTGTCAAGAGACCCGACCCAGCCCTGCTGGTCGAGCCCCCTATCCACCCCCAGGGAGACCCGGGTTCGAACCCCGGGTCCTCCCTCTTTTTCCATTAATTTCTGCTGTGTATGACAGTGGGCCATTTGCCCACCAGTCAGCACCACAGGGCCCTAGCTGTCTGCCATGTGCCCCCCTTTATTATTGCATTTTGTTTTGTTTGTTTTATTATTTTATTTTATTTTTTCTGTGTTTTCTCTGGTTATTTCCTTTTAAGGAAATATGCCTGTTTAGGCAGATTCCATTTCTGTCCATAATCCTAGGATATGCCAATTTAGGCATATAAGTTGATATAAGTGGCATTGGCAATTTTGTGTGTGCATTTGTGGGAGTTTCGTCAACAGTACCATATGCTTGTGATACATGTTTTTGGGGTAGAAAAATTCATTGAATCCAATGGTGGTACTGGATTTTCCATTTGAGCAAGTTTGTAAAAAAGTTATTTTGTGATATTGTGCCAATTTGTCCTTTTCACATGATTTAATCCTTGCAATATATGGTAAAGTTGTTAACGTGGAATATGCTCATTTGTGTATGTGCTAGCCCCTGGTATTTTTGCATGCCATGATAGTTCATGCTATGAGTGGGAAACTTGATGTCAACATGCCACTAAAATTCTGTTTTCACATGCCCAAATATTTCTAAGTGTTGAAACATGTTATTTGGTTGCCATGTTACCTAGATGATCCCCATGTATATGTTGGTCCTTTGGAGTTGGCACAATGGTACGCATTGTTGTGCTTGTCATCCTCTATATATGTGTGCCAAGATCTTATGGATTAGGCCATTGCATCTGATATAAAACTTCCTGTCAACATGCTATTCTGTTAACAAGTGCCATGTTTGCCTCTTGTAAATTTCACCAAGTCTGTGAATATGCGTTTTTCAATATGTCATATTGTGAGGATGGTAGCCATGGATACATGCATATTTTGCTGTGTCAAGAGACCCGACCCAGCCCTGCTGGTCGAGCCCCCTATCCACCCCCAGGGAGACCCGGGTTCGAACCCCGGGTCCTCCCTCTTTTTCCATTAATTTCTGCTGTGTATGACAGTGGGCCATTTGCCCACCAGTCAGCACCACAGGGCCCTAGCTGTCTGCCATGTGCCCCCCTTTATTATTGCATTTTGTTTTGTTTGTTTTATTATTTTATTTTATTTTTTCTGTGTTTTCTCTGGTTATTTCCTTTTAAGGAAATATGCCTGTTTAGGCAGATTCCATTTCTGTCCATAATCCTAGGATATGCCAATTTAGGCATATAAGTTGATATAAGTGGCATTGGCAATTTTGTGTGTGCATTTGTGGGAGTTTCGTCAACAGTACCATATGCTTGTGATACATGTTTTTGGGGTAGAAAAATTCATTGAATCCAATGGTGGTACTGGATTTTCCATTTGAGCAAGTTTGTAAAAAAGTTATTTTGTGATATTGTGCCAATTTGTCCTTTTCACATGATTTAATCCTTGCAATATATGGTAAAGTTGTTAACGTGGAATATGCTCATTTGTGTATGTGCTAGCCCCTGGTATTTTTGCATGCCATGATAGTTCATGCTATGAGTGGGAAACTTGATGTCAACATGCCACTAAAATTCTGTTTTCACATGCCCAAATATTTCTAAGTGTTGAAACATGTTATTTGGTTGCCATGTTACCTAGATGATCCCCATGTATATGTTGGTCCTTTGGAGTTGGCACAATGGTACGCATTGTTGTGCTTGTCATCCTCTATATATGTGTGCCAAGATCTTATGGATTAGGCCATTGCATCTGATATAAAACTTCCTGTCAACATGCTATTCTGTTAACAAGTGCCATGTTTGCCTCTTGTAAATTTCACCAAGTCTGTGAATATGCTTTTTTCAATATGTCATATTGTGAGGATGGTAGCCATGGATACATGCATATTTTGCTGTGTCAAGAGACCCGACCCAGCCTTGCTGGTCGAGCCCCCTATCCACCCCCAGGGAGACCCGGGTTCGAACCCCGGGTCCTCCCTCTTTTTCCATTAATTTCTGCTGTGTATGACAGTGGGCCATTTGCCCACCAGTCAGCACCACAGGGCCCTAGCTGTCTGCCATGTGCCCCCCTTTATTATTGCATTTTGTTTTGTTTGTTTTATTATTTTATTTTATTTTTTCTGTGTTTTCTCTGGTTATTTCCTTTTAAGGAAATATGCCTGTTTAGGCAGATTCCATTTCTGTCCATAATCCTAGGATATGCCAATTTAGGCATATAAGTTGATATAAGTGGCATTGGCAATTTTGTGTGTGCATTTGTGGGAGTTTCGTCAACAGTACCATATGCTTGTGATACATGTTTTTGGGGTAGAAAAATTCATTGAATCCAATGGTGGTACTGGATTTTCCATTTGAGCAAGTTTGTAAAAAAGTTATTTTGTGATATTGTGCCAATTTGTCCTTTTCACATGATTTAATCCTTGCAATATATGGTAAAGTTGTTAACGTGGAATATGCTCATTTGTGTATGTGCTAGCCCCTGGTATTTTTGCATGCCATGATAGTTCATGCTATGAGTGGGAAACTTGATGTCAACATGCCACTAAAATTCTGTTTTCACATGCCCAAATATTTCTAAGTGTTGAAACATGTTATTTGGTTGCCATGTTACCTAGATGATCCCCATGTATATGTTGGTCCTTTGGAGTTGGCACAATGGTACGCATTGTTGTGCTTGTCATCCTCTATATATGTGTGCCAAGATCTTATGGATTAGGCCATTGCATCTGATATAAAACTTCCTGTCAACATGCTATTCTGTTAACAAGTGCCATGTTTGCCTCTTGTAAATTTCACCAAGTCTGTGAATATGCGTTTTTCAATATGTCATATTGTGAGGATGGTAGCCATGGATACATGCATATTTTGCTGTGTCAAGAGACCCGACCCAGCCCTGCTGGTCGAGCCCCCTATCCACCCCCAGGGAGACCCGGGTTCGAACCCCGGGTCCTCCCTCTTTTTCCATTAATTTCTGCTGTGTATGACAGTGGGCCATTTGCCCACCAGTCAGCACCACAGGGCCCTAGCTGTCTGCCATGTGCCCCCCTTTATTATTGCATTTTGTTTTGTTTGTTTTATTATTTTATTTTATTTTTTCTGTGTTTTCTCTGGTTATTTCCTTTTAAGGAAATATGCCTGTTTAGGCAGATTCCATTTCTGTCCATAATCCTAGGATATGCCAATTTAGGCATATAAGTTGATATAAGTGGCATTGGCAATTTTGTGTGTGCATTTGTGGGAGTTTCGTCAACAGTACCATATGCTTGTGATACATGTTTTTGGGGTAGAAAAATTCATTGAATCCAATGGTGGTACTGGATTTTCCATTTGAGCAAGTTTGTAAAAAAGTTATTTTGTGATATTGTGCCAATTTGTCCTTTTCACATGATTTAATCCTTGCAATATATGGTAAAGTTGTTAACGTGGAATATGCTCATTTGTGTATGTGCTAGCCCCTGGTATTTTTGCATGCCATGATAGTTCATGCTATGAGTGGGAAACTTGATGTCAACATGCCACTAAAATTCTGTTTTCACATGCCCAAATATTTCTAAGTGTTGAAACATGTTATTTTGTTGCCATGTTACCTAGATGATCCCCATGTATATGTTGGTCCTTTGGAGTTGGCACAAAGGTACGCATTGTTGTGCTTGTCATCCTCTATATATGTGTGCCAAGATCTTATGGATTAGGCCATTGCATCTGATATAAAACTTCCTGTCAACATGCTATTCTGTTAACAAGTGCCATGTTTGCCTCTTGTAAATTTCACCAAGTCTGTGAATATGCTTTTTTCAATATGTCATATTGTGAGGATGGTAGCCATGGATACATGCATATTTTGCTGTGTCAAGAGACCCGACCCAGCCCTGCTGGTCGAGCCCCCTATCCACCCCCAGGGAGACCCGGGTTCGAACCCCGGGTCCTCCCTCTTTTTCCATTAATTTCTGCTGTGTATGACAGTGGGCCATTTGCCCACCAGTCAGCACCACAGGGCCCTAGCTGTCTGCCATGTGCCCCCCTTTATTATTGCATTTTGTTTTGTTTGTTTTATTATTTTATTTTATTTTTTCTGTGTTTTCTCTGGTTATTTCCTTTTAAGGAAATATGCCTGTTTAGGCAGATTCCATTTCTGTCCATAATCCTAGGATATGCCAATTTAGGCATATAAGTTGATATAAGTGGCATTGGCAATTTTGTGTGTGCATTTGTGGGAGTTTCGTCAACAGTACCATATGCTTGTGATACATGTTTTTGGGGTAGAAAAATTCATTGAATCCAATGGTGGTACTGGATTTTCCATTTGAGCAAGTTTGTAAAAAAGTTATTTTGTGATATTGTGCCAATTTGTCCTTTTCACATGATTTAATCCTTGCAATATATGGTAAAGTTGTTAACGTGGAATATGCTCATTTGTGTATGTGCTAGCCCCTGGTATTTTTGCATGCCATGATAGTTCATGCTATGAGTGGGAAACTTGATGTCAACATGCCACTAAAATTCTGTTTTCACATGCCCAAATATTTCTAAGTGTTGAAACATGTTATTTTGTTGCCATGTTACCTAGATGATCCCCATGTATATGTTGGTCCTTTGGAGTTGGCACAATGGTACGCATTGTTGTGCTTGTCATCCTCTATATATGTGTGCCAAGATCTTATGGATTAGGCCATTGCATCTTATATAAAACTTCCTGTCAACATGCTATTCTGTTAACAAGTGCCATGTTTGCCTCTTGTAAATTTCACCAAGTCTGTGAATATGCTTTTTTCAATATGTCATATTGTGAGGATGGTAGCCATGGATACATGCATATTTTGCTGTGTCAAGAGACCCGACCCAGCCCTGCTGGTCGAGCCCCCTATCCACCCCCAGGGAGACCCGGGTTCGAACCCCGGGTCCTCCCTCTTTTTCCATTAATTTCTGCTGTGTATGACAGTGGGCCATTTGCCCACCAGTCAGCACCACAGGGCCCTAGCTGTCTGCCATGTGCCCCCCTTTATTATTGCATTTTGTTTTGTTTGTTTTATTATTTTATTTTATTTTTTCTGTGTTTTCTCTGGTTATTTCCTTTTAAGGAAATATGCCTGTTTAGGCAGATTCCATTTCTGTCCATAATCCTAGGATATGCCAATTTAGGCATATAAGTTGATATAAGTGGCATTGGCAATTTTGTGTGTGCATTTGTGGGAGTTTCGTCAACAGTACCATATGCTTGTGATACATGTTTTTGGGGTAGAAAAATTCATTGAATCCAATGGTGGTACTGGATTTTCCATTTGAGCAAGTTTGTAAAAAAGTTATTTTGTGATATTGTGCCAATTTGTCCTTTTCACATGATTTAATCCTTGCAATATATGGTAAAGTTGTTAACGTGGAATATGCTCATTTGTGTATGTGCTAGCCCCTGGTATTTTTGCATGCCATGATAGTTCATGCTATGAGTGGGAAACTTGATGTCAACATGCCACTAAAATTCTGTTTTCACATGCCCAAATATTTCTAAGTGTTGAAACATGTTATTTGGTTGCCATGTTACCTAGATGATCCCCATGTATATGTTGGTCCTTTGGAGTTGGCACAATGGTACGCATTGTTGTGCTTGTCATCCTCTATATATGTGTGCCAAGATCTTATGGATTAGGCCATTGCATCTGATATAAAACTTCCTGTCAACATGCTATTCTGTTAACAAGTGCCATGTTTGCCTCTTGTAAATTTCACCAAGTCTGTGAATATGCTTTTTTCAATATGTCATATTGTGAGGATGGTAGCCATGGATACATGCATATTTTGCTGTGTCAAGAGACCCGACCCAGCCCTGCTGGTCGAGCCCCCTATCCACCCCCAGGGAGACCCGGGTTCGAACCCCGGGTCCTCCCTCTTTTTCCATTAATTTCTGCTGTGTATGACAGTGGGCCATTTGCCCACCAGTCAGCACCACAGGGCCCTAGCTGTCTGCCATGTGCCCCCCTTTATTATTGCATTTTGTTTTGTTTGTTTTATTATTTTATTTTATTTTTTCTGTGTTTTCTCTGGTTATTTCCTTTTAAGGAAATATGCCTGTTTAGGCAGATTCCATTTCTGTCCATAATCCTAGGATATGCCAATTTAGGCATATAAGTTGATATAAGTGGCATTGGCAATTTTGTGTGTGCATTTGTGGGAGTTTCGTCAACAGTACCATATGCTTGTGATACATGTTTTTGGGGTAGAAAAATTCATTGAATCCAATGGTGGTACTGGATTTTCCATTTGAGCAAGTTTGTAAAAAAGTTATTTTGTGATATTGTGCCAATTTGTCCTTTTCACATGATTTAATCCTTGCAATATATGGTAAAGTTGTTAACGTGGAATATGCTCATTTGTGTATGTGCTAGCCCCTGGTATTTTTGCATGCCATGATAGTTCATGCTATGAGTGGGAAACTTGATGTCAACATGCCACTAAAATTCTGTTTTCACATGCCCAAATATTTCTAAGTGTTGAAACATGTTATTTGGTTGCCATGTTACCTAGATGATCCCCATGTATATGTTGGTCCTTTGGAGTTGGCACAATGGTACGCATTGTTGTGCTTGTCATCCTCTATATATGTGTGCCAAGATCTTATGGATTAGGCCATTGCATCTGATATAAAACTTCCTGTCAACATGCTATTCTGTTAACAAGTGCCATGTTTGCCTCTTGTAAATTTCACCAAGTCTGTGAATATGCTTTTTTCAATATGTCATATTGTGAGGATGGTAGCCATGGATACATGCATATTTTGCTGTGTCAAGAGACCCGACCCAGCCCTGCTGGTCGAGCCCCCTATCCACCCCCAGGGAGACCCGGGTTCGAACCCCGGGTCCTCCCTCTTTTTCCATTAATTTCTGCTGTGTATGACAGTGGGCCATTTGCCCACCAGTCAGCACCACAGGGCCCTAGCTGTCTGCCATGTGCCCCCCTTTATTATTGCATTTTGTTTTGTTTGTTTTATTATTTTATTTTATTTTTTCTGTGTTTTCTCTGGTTATTTCCTTTTAAGGAAATATGCCTGTTTAGGCAGATTCCATTTCTGTCCATAATCCTAGGATATGCCAATTTAGGCATATAAGTTGATATAAGTGGCATTGGCAATTTTGTGTGTGCATTTGTGGGAGTTTCGTCAACAGTACCATATGCTTGTGATACATGTTTTTGGGGTAGAAAAATTCATTGAATCCAATGGTGGTACTGGATTTTCCATTTGAGCAAGTTTGTAAAAAAGTTATTTTGTGATATTGTGCCAATTTGTCCTTTTCACATGATTTAATCCTTGCAATATATGGTAAAGTTGTTAACGTGGAATATGCTCATTTGTGTATGTGCTAGCCCCTGGTATTTTTGCATGCCATGATAGTTCATGCTATGAGTGGGAAACTTGATGTCAACATGCCACTAAAATTCTGTTTTCACATGCCCAAATATTTCTAAGTGTTGAAACATGTTATTTGGTTGCCATGTTACCTAGATGATCCCCATGTATATGTTGGTCCTTTGGAGTTGGCACAATGGTACGCATTGTTGTGCTTGTCATCCTCTATATATGTGTGCCAAGATCTTATGGATTAGGCCATTGCATCTGATATAAAACTTCCTGTCAACATGCTATTCTGTTAACAAGTGCCATGTTTGCCTCTTGTAAATTTCACCAAGTCTGTGAATATGCTTTTTTCAATATGTCATATTGTGAGGATGGTAGCCATGGATACATGCATATTTTGCTGTGTCAAGAGACCCGACCCAGCCCTGCTGGTCGAGCCCCCTATCCACCCCCAGGGAGACCCGGGTTCGAACCCCGGGTCCTCCCTCTTTTTCCATTAATTTCTGCTGTGTATGACAGTGGGCCATTTGCCCACCAGTCAGCACCACAGGGCCCTAGCTGTCTGCCATGTGCCCCCCTTTATTATTGCATTTTGTTTTGTTTGTTTTATTATTTTATTTTATTTTTTCTGTGTTTTCTCTGGTTATTTCCTTTTAAGGAAATATGCCTGTTTAGGCAGATTCCATTTCTGTCCATAATCCTAGGATATGCCAATTTAGGCATATAAGTTGATATAAGTGGCATTGGCAATTTTGTGTGTGCATTTGTGGGAGTTTCGTCAACAGTACCATATGCTTGTGATACATGTTTTTGGGGTAGAAAAATTCATTGAATCCAATGGTGGTACTGGATTTTCCATTTGAGCAAGTTTGTAAAAAAGTTATTTTGTGATATTGTGCCAATTTGTCCTTTTCACATGATTTAATCCTTGCAATATATGGTAAAGTTGTTAACGTGGAATATGCTCATTTGTGTATGTGCTAGCCCCTGGTATTTTTGCATGCCATGATAGTTCATGCTATGAGTGGGAAACTTGATGTCAACATGCCACTAAAATTCTGTTTTCACATGCCCAAATATTTCTAAGTGTTGAAACATGTTATTTGGTTGCCATGTTACCTAGATGATCCCCATGTATATGTTGGTCCTTTAGAGTTGGCACAATGGTACGCATTGTTGTGCTTGTCATCCTCTATATATGTGTGCCAAGATCTTATGGATTAGGCCATTGCATCTGATATAAAACTTCCTGTCAACATGCTATTCTGTTAACAAGTGCCATGTTTGCCTCTTGTAAATTTCACCAAGTCTGTGAATATGCTTTTTTCAATATGTCATATTGTGAGGATGGTAGCCATGGATACATGCATATTTTGCTGTGTCAAGAGACCCGACCCAGCCCTGCTGGTCGAGCCCCCTATCCACCCCCAGGGAGACCCGGGTTCGAACCCCGGGTCCTCCCTCTTTTTCCATTAATTTCTGCTGTGTATGACAGTGGGCCATTTGCCCACCAGTCAGCACCACAGGGCCCTAGCTGTCTGCCATGTGCCCCCCTTTATTATTGCATTTTGTTTTGTTTGTTTTATTATTTTATTTTATTTTTTCTGTGTTTTCTCTGGTTATTTCCTTTTAAGGAAATATGCCTGTTTAGGCAGATTCCATTTCTGTCCATAATCCTAGGATATGCCAATTTAGGCATATAAGTTGATATAAGTGGCATTGGCAATTTTGTGTGTGCATTTGTGGGAGTTTCGTCAACAGTACCATATGCTTGTGATACATGTTTTTGGGGTAGAAAAATTCATTGAATCCAATGGTGGTACTGGATTTTCCATTTGAGCAAGTTTGTAAAAAAGTTATTTTGTGATATTGTGCCAATTTGTCCTTTTCACATGATTTAATCCTTGCAATATATGGTAAAGTTGTTAACGTGGAATATGCTCATTTGTGTATGTGCTAGCCCCTGGTATTTTTGCATGCCATGATAGTTCATGCTATGAGTGGGAAACTTGATGTCAACATGCCACTAAAATTCTGTTTTCACATGCCCAAATATTTCTAAGTGTTGAAACATGTTATTTTGTTGCCATGTTACCTAGATGATCCCCATGTATATGTTGGTCCTTTGGAGTTGGCACAATGGTACGCATTGTTGTGCTTGTCATCCTCTATATATGTGTGCCAAGATCTTATGGATTAGGCCATTGCATCTTATATAAAACTTCCTGTCAACATGCTATTCTGTTAACAAGTGCCATGTTTGCCTCTTGTAAATTTCACCAAGTCTGTGAATATGCTTTTTTCAATATGTCATATTGTGAGGATGGTAGCCATGGATACATGCATATTTTGCTATGTCAAGAGACCCGACCCAGCCCAGCTGGTCGAGCCCCCTATCCACCCCCTGGGAGACCCGGGTTCGAACCCCGGGTCCTCCCTCTTTTTCCATTAATTTCTACTGTGTATGACAGCGGGCCATGGGCCCACCAGTCAGCACCACAGGGCCCTAGCTGTCTGCCATGTGCCCCCCTTTGTTATTGCATTTTGTTTTGTTTGTTTTATTATTTTATTTTATTTTTTCTGTGTTTTCTCTGGTTATTTCCTTTTAAGGAAATATGCCTGTTTAGGCAGATTCCATTTCTGTCCATAATCCTAGGATATGCCAATTTTGGCATATAAGTTGATATAAGTGGCATTGGCAATTTTGTGTGTGCATTTGTGGGAGTTTCATCAACAGTACCATATGCTTGTGATACATGTTTTTTGGGTAGAAAAATTCATTGAATCCAATGGTGGTACTGGATTTTCCATTTGAGCAAGTTTGTAAAAAAGTTATTTTGTGATATTGTGCCAATTTGTCCTTTTCACATGATTTAATCCTTGCAATATATGGTAAAGTTGTTAACGTGGAATATGCTCATTTGTGTATGTGCTAGCCCCTGGTATTTTTGCATGCCATGATAGTTCATGGTATGAGTGGGAAACTTGATGTCAACATGCCACTAAAATTCTGTTTTCACATGCCCAAATATTTCTAAGTGTTGAAACATGTTATTTTGTTGCCATGTTACCTAGATGATCCCCATGTATATGTTGCTCCTTTGGAGTTGGCACAATGGTACGCATTGTTGTGCTTGTCATCCTCTATATATGTGTGCCAAGATCTTATGGATTAGGCCATTGCATCTTATATAAAACTTCCTGTCAACATGCTATTCTGTTAACAAGTGCCATGTTTGCCTCTTGTAAATTTCACCAAGTCTGTGAATATGCTTTTTTCAATATGTCATATTGTGAGGATGGTAGCCATGGATACATGCATATTTTGCTGTGTCAAGAGACCCGACCCAGCCCAGCTGGTCGAGCCCCCTATCCACCCCCAGGGAGACCCGGGTTCGAACCCCGGGTCCTCCCTCTTTTTCCATTAATTTCTGCTGTGTATGACAGCGGGCCATGGGCCCACCAGTCAGCACCACAGGGCCCTAGCTGTCTGCCATGTGCCCCCCTTTGTTATTGCATTTTGTTTTGTTTGTTTTATTATTTTATTTTATTTTTTCTGTGTTTTCTCTGGTTATTTCCTTTTAAGGAAATATGCCTGTTTAGGCAGATTCCATTTCTGTCCATAATCCTAGGATATGCCAATTTTGGCATATAAGTTGATATAAGTGGCATTGGCAATTTTGTGTGTGCATTTGTGGGAGTTTCGTCAACAGTACCATATGCTTGTGATACATGTTTTTTGGGTAGAAAAATTCATTGAATCCAATGGTGGTACTGGATTTTCCATTTGAGCAAGTTTGTAAAAAAGTTATTTTGTGATATTGTGCCAATTTGTCCTTTTCACATGATTTAATCCTTGCAATATATGGTAAAGTTGTTAACGTGGAATATGCTCATTTGTGTATGTGCTAGCCCCTGGTATTTTTGCATGCCATGATAGTTCATGGTATGAGTGGGAAACTTGATGTCAACATGCCACTAAAATTCTGTTTTCACATGCCCAAATATTTCTAAGTGTTGAAACATGTTATTTTGTTGCCATGTTACCTAGATGATCCCCATGTATATGTTGCTCCTTTGGAGTTGGCACAATGGTACGCATTGTTGTGCTTGTCATCCTCTATATATGTGTGCCAAGATCTTATGGATTAGGCCATTGCATCTTATATAAAACTTCCTGTCAACATGCTATTCTGTTAACAAGTGCCATGTTTGCCTCTTGTAAATTTCACCAAGTCTGTGAATATGCTTTTTTCAATATGTCATATTGTGAGGATGGTAGCCATGGATACATGCATATTTTGCTGTGTCAAGAGACCCGACCCAGCCCTGCTGGTCGAGCCCCCTATCCACCCCCAGGGAGACCCGGGTTCGAACCCCGGGTCCTCCCTCTTTTTCCATTAATTTCTGCTGTGTATGACAGCGGGCCATGGGCCCACCAGTCAGCACCACAGGGCCCTAGCTGTCTGCCATGTGCCCCCCTTTGTTATTGCATTTTGTTTTGTTTGTTTTATTATTTTATTTTATTTTTTCTGTGTTTTCTCTGGTTATTTCCTTTTAAGGAAATATGCCTGTTTAGGCAGATTCCATTTCTGTCCATAATCCTAGGATATGCCAATTTAGGCATATAAGTTGATATAAGTGGCATTGGCAATTTTGTGTGTGCATTTGTGGGAGTTTCGTCAACAGTACCATATGCTTGTGATACATGTTTTTGGGGTAGAAAAATTCATTGAATCCAATGGTGGTACTGGATTTTCCATTTGAGCAAGTTTGTAAAAAAGTTATTTTGTGATATTGTGCCAATTTGTCCTTTTCACATGATTTAATCCTTGCAATATATGGTAAAGTTGTTAACGTGGAATATGCTCATTTGTGTATGTGCTAGCCCCTGGTATTTTTGCATGCCATGATAGTTCATGCTATGAGTGGGAAACTTGATGTCAACATGCCACTAAAATTCTGTTTTCACATGCCCAAATATTTCTAAGTGTTGAAACATGTTATTTTGTTGCCATGTTACCTAGATGATCCCCATGTATATGTTGCTCCTTTGGAGTTGGCACAATGGTACGCATTGTTGTGCTTGTCATCCTCTATATATGTGTGCCAAGATCTTATGGATTAGGCCATTGCATCTTATATAAAACTTGCTGTCAACATGCTATTCTGTTAACAAGTGCCATGTTTGCCTCTTGTAAATTTCACCAAGTCTGTGAATATGCTTTTTTCAATATGTCATATTGTGAGGATGGTAGCCATGGATACATGCATATTTTGCTATGTCAAGAGACCCGACCCAGCCCAGCTGGTCGAGCCCCCTATCCACCCCCTGGGAGACCCGGGTTCGAACCCCGGGTCCTCCCTCTTTTTCCATTAATTTCTGCTGTGTATGACAGCGGGCCATGGGCCCACCAGTCAGCACCACAGGGCCCTAGCTGTCTTCCATGTGCCCCCCTTTGTTATTGCATTTTGTTTTGTTTGTTTTATTATTTTATTTTATTTTTTCTGTGTTTTCTCTGGTTATTTCCTTTTAAGGAAATATGCCTGTTTAGGCAGATTCCATTTCTGTCCATAATCCTAGGATATGCCAATTTTGGCATATAAGTTGATATAAGTGGCATTGGCAATTTTGTGTGTGCATTTGTGGGAGTTTCATCAACAGTACCATATGCTTGTGATACATGTTTTTTGGGTAGAAAAATTCATTGAATCCAATGGTGGTACTGGATTTTCCATTTGAGCAAGTTTGTAAAAAAGTTATTTTGTGATATTGTGCCAATTTGTCCTTTTCACATGATTTAATCCTTGCAATATATGGTAAAGTTGTTAACGTGGAATATGCTCATTTGTGTATGTGCTAGCCCCTGGTATTTTTGCATGCCATGATAGTTCATGGTATGAGTGGGAAACTTGATGTCAACATGCCACTAAAATTCTGTTTTCACATGCCCAAATATTTCTAAGTGTTGAAACATGTTATTTTGTTGCCATGTTACCTAGATGATCCCCATGTATATGTTGCTCCTTTGGAGTTGGCACAATGGTACGCATTGTTGTGCTTGTCATCCTCTATATATGTGTGCCAAGATCTTATGGATTAGGCCATTGCATCTTATATAAAACTTGCTGTCAACATGCTATTCTGTTAACAAGTGCCATGTTTGCCTCTTGTAAATTTCACCAAGTCTGTGAATATGCTTTTTTCAATATGTCATATTGTGAGGATGGTAGCCATGGATACATGCATATTTTGCTATGTCAAGAGACCCGACCCAGCCCAGCTGGTCGAGCCCCCTATCCACCCCCTGGGAGACCCGGGTTCGAACCCCGGGTCCTCCCTCTTTTTCCATTAATTTCTGCTGTGTATGACAGCGGGCCATGGGCCCACCAGTCAGCACCACAGGGCCCTAGCTGTCTGCCATGTGCCCCCCTTTATTATTGCATTTTGTTTTGTTTGTTTTATTATTTTATTTTATTTTTTCTGTGTTTTCTCTGGTTATTTCCTTTTAAGGAAATATGCCTGTTTAGGCAGATTCCATTTCTGTCCATAATCCTAGGATATGCCAATTTTGGCATATAAGTTGATATAAGTGGCATTGGCAATTTTGTGTGTGCATTTGTGGGAGTTTCATCAACAGTACCATATGCTTGTGATACATGTTTTTGGGGTAGAAAAATTCATTGAATCCAATGGTGGTACTGGATTTTCCATTTGAGCAAGTTTGTAAAAAAGTTATTTTGTGATATTGTGCCAATTTGTCCTTTTCACATGATTTAATCCTTGCAATATATGGTAAAGTTGTTAACGTGGAATATGCTCATTTGTGTATGTGCTAGCCCCTGGTATTTTTGCATGCCATGATAGTTCATGGTATGAGTGGGAAACTTGATGTCAACATGCCACTAAAATTCTGTTTTCACATGCCCAAATATTTCTAAGTGTTGAAACATGTTATTTTGTTGCCATGTTACCTAGATGATCCCCATGTATATGTTGCTCCTTTGGAGTTGGCACAATGGTACGCATTGTTGTGCTTGTCATCCTCTATATATGTGTGCCAAGATCTTATGGATTAGGCCATTGCATCTTATATAAAACTTGCTGTCAACATGCTATTCTGTTAACAAGTGCCATGTTTGCCTCTTGTAAATTTCACCAAGTCTGTGAATATGCTTTTTTCAATATGTCATATTGTGAGGATGGTAGCCATGGATACATGCATATTTTGCTATGTCAAGAGACCCGACCCAACCCAGCTGGTCGAGCCCCCTATCCACCCCCTGGGAGACCCGGGTTCGAACCCCGGGTCCTCCCTCTTTTTCCATTAATTT
Source organism: Elymus sibiricus (assembly GCA_039707655.1). Classification (NCBI taxonomy): domain Eukaryota; kingdom Viridiplantae; phylum Streptophyta; class Magnoliopsida; order Poales; family Poaceae; genus Elymus; species Elymus sibiricus. Next base: position 43,799,356 of record CM077671.1, read on the forward strand.
CTGCTGTGTATGACAGCGGGCCATGGGCCCACCAGTCAGCACCACAGGGCCCTAGCTGTCTGCCATGTGCCCCCCTTTATTATTGCATTTTGTTTTGTTTGTTTTATTATTTTATTTTATTTTTTCTGTGTTTTCTCTGGTTATTTCCTTTTAAGGAAATATGCCTGTTTAGGCAGATTCCATTTCTGTCCATAATCCTAGGATATGCCAATTTTGGCATATAAGTTGATATAAGTGGCATTGGCAATTTTGTGTGTGCATTTGTGGGAGTTTCATCAACAGTACCATATGCATGTGATACATGTTTTTGGGGTAGAAAAATTCATTAAATCCAATGGTGGTACTGGATTTTCCATTTGAGCAAGTTTGTAAAAAAGTTATTTTGTGATATTGTGCCAATTTGTCCTTTTCACATGATTTAATCCTTGCAATATATGGTAAATTTGTTAACATGGAATATGCTCATTTGTGTATGTGCTAGCCCCTGGTATTTTTGCATGCCATGATAGTTCATGCTATGAGTGGGAAACTTGATGTCAACATGCCACTAAAATTCTGTTTTCACATGCCCAAATATTTCTAAGTGTTAAAACATGTTATTTTGTTGCCATGTTACCTAGATGATCCCCATGTATATGTTGCTCCTTTGGAGTTGGCACAATGGTACCCATTGTTGTGGTCGTCATCCACTATATATGTGTGCCCAGATCTTATGGATTAGGCCATTGCATCTTATATAAAACTTGCTGTCAACATGCTATTCTGTTAACAAGTGCCATGTTTGCCTCTTGTAAATTTCACCAAGTCTGTGAATATGCTTTTTTCAATATGTCATATTGTGAGGATGGTAGCCATGGATACATGCATATTTTGCTGTGTCAAGAGACCCGACCCAGCCCAGCTGGTCGAGCCCCCTATCCACCCCCTGGGAGACCCGGGTTCGAACCCCGGGTCCTCCCTCTTTTTCCATTAATTTCTGCTGTGTATGACAGCGGGCCATGGGCCCACCAGTCAGCACCACAGGGCCCTAGCTGTCTGGCATGTGCCCCCCTTTATTATTGCATTTTGTTTTGTTTGTTTTATTATTTTATTTTATTTTTTCTGTGTTTTCTCTGGTTATTTCCTTTTAAGGAAATATGCCTGTTTAGGCAGATTCCATTTCTGTCCATAATCCTAGGATATGCCAATTTTGGCATATAAGTTGATATAAGTGGCATTGGCAATTTTGTGTGTGCATTTGTGGGAGTTTCATCAACAGTACCATATGCTTGTGATACATGTTTTTGGGGTAGAAAAATTCATTGAATCCAATGGTGGTACTGGATTTTCCATTTGAGCAAGTTTGTAAAAAAGTTATTTTGTGATATTGTGCCAATTTGTCCTTTTCACATGATTTAATCCTTGCAATATATGGTAAATTTGTTAACGTGGAATATGCTCATTTGTGTATGTGCTAGCCCCTGGTATTTTTGCATGCCATGATAGTTCATGCTATGAGTGGGAAACTTGATGTCAACATGCCACTAAAATTCTGTTTTCACATGCCCAAATATTTCTAAGTGTTGAAACATGTTATTTTGTTGCCATGTTACCTAGATGATCCCCATGTATATGTTGGTCCTTTGGAGTTGGCACAATGGTACGCATTGTTGTGGTCGTCATCCACTATATATGTGTGCCAAGATCTTATGGATTAGGCCATTGCATCTTATATAAAACTTGCTGTCAACATGCTATTCTGTTAACAAGTGCCATGTTTGCCTCTTGTAAATTTCACCAAGTCTGTGAATATGCTTTTTTCAATATGTCATATTGTGAGGATGGTAGCCATGGATACATGCATATTTTGCTGTGTCAAGAGACCCGACCCAGCCCAGCTGGTCGAGCCCCCTATCCACCCCCTGGGAGACCCGGGTTCGAACCCCGGGTCCTCCCTCTTTTTCCATTAATTTCTGCTGTGTATGACAGCGGGCCATGGGCCCACCAGTCAGCACCACAGGGCCCTAGCTGTCTGCCATGTGCCCCCCTTTATTATTGCATTTTGTTTTGTTTGTTTTATTATTTTATTTTATTTTTTCTGTGTTTTCTCTGGTTATTTCCTTTTAAGGAAATATGCCTGTTTAGGCAGATTCCATTTCTGTCCATAATCCTAGGATATGCCAATTTTGGCATATAAGTTGATATAAGTGGCATTGGCAATTTTGTGTGTGCATTTGTGGGAGTTTCATCAACAGTACCATATGCTTGTGATACATGTTTTTGGGGTAGAAAAATTCATTGAATCCAATGGTGGTACTGGATTTTCCATTTGAGCAAGTTTGTAAAAAAGTTATTTTGTGATATTGTGCCAATTTGTCCTTTTCACATGATTTAATCCTTGCAATATATGGTAAATTTGTTAACGTGGAATATGCTCATTTGTGTATGTGCTAGCCCCTGGTATTTTTGCATGCCATGATAGTTCATGCTATGAGTGGGAAACTTGATGTCAACATGCCACTAAAATTCTGTTTTCACATGCCCAAATATTTCTAAGTGTTGAAACATGTTATTTTGTTGCCATGTTACCTAGATGATCCCCATGTATATGTTGGTCCTTTGGAGTTGGCACAATGGTACGCATTGTTGTGGTCGTCATCCACTATATATGTGTGCCAAGATCTTATGGATTAGGCCATTGCATCTTATATAAAACTTGCTGTCAACATGCTATTCTGTTAACAAGTGCCATGTTTGCCTCTTGTAAATTTCACCAAGTCTGTGAATATGCTTTTTTCAATATGTCATATTGTGAGGATGGTAGCCATGGATACATGCATATTTTGCTATGTCAAGAGACCCGACCCAACCCAGCTGGTCGAGCCCCCTATCCACCCCCTGGGAGACCCGGGTTCGAACCCCGGGTCCTCCCTCTTTTTCCATTAATTTCTGCTGTGTATGACAGCGGGCCATGGGCCCACCAGTCAGCACCACAGGGCCCTAGCTGTCTGCCATGTGCCCCCCTTTATTATTGCATTTTGTTTTGTTTGTTTTATTATTTTATTTTATTTTTTCTGTGTTTTCTCTGGTTATTTCCTTTTAAGGAAATATGCCTGTTTAGGCAGATTCCATTTCTGTCCATAATCCTAGGATATGCCAATTTTGGCATATAAGTTGATATAAGTGGCATTGGCAATTTTGTGTGTGCATTTGTGGGAGTTTCATCAACAGTACCATATGCTTGTGATACATGTTTTTGGGGTAGAAAAATTCATTAAATCCAATGGTGGTACTGGATTTTCCATTTGAGCAAGTTTGTAAAAAAGTTATTTTGTGATATTGTGCCAATTTGTCCTTTTCACATGATTTAATCCTTGCAATATATGGTAAATTTGTTAACATGGAATATGCTCATTTGTGTATGTGCTAGCCCCTGGTATTTTTGCATGCCATGATAGTTCATGCTATGAGTGGGAAACTTGATGTCAACATGCCACTAAAATTCTGTTTTCACATGCCCAAATATTTCTAAGTGTTAAAACATGTTATTTTGTTGCCATGTTACCTAGATGATCCCCATGTATATGTTGCTCCTTTGGAGTTGGCACAATGGTACCCATTGTTGTGGTCGTCATCCACTATATATGTGTGCCCAGATCTTATGGATTAGGCCATTGCATCTTATATAAAACTTGCTGTCAACATGCTATTCTGTTAACAAGTGCCATGTTTGCCTCTTGTAAATTTCACCAAGTCTGTGAATATGCTTTTTTCAATATGTCATATTGTGAGGATGGTAGCCATGGATACATGCATATTTTGCTGTGTCAAGAGACCCGACCCAGCCCAGCTGGTCGAGCCCCCTATCCACCCCCAGGGAGACCCGGGTTCGAACCCCGGGTCCTCCCTCTTTTTCCATTAATTTCTGCTGTGTATGACAGCGGGCCATGGGCCCACCAGTCAGCACCACAGGGCCCTAGCTGTCTGCCATGTGCCCCCCTTTATTATTGCATTTTGTTTTGTTTGTTTTATTATTTTATTTTATTTTTTCTGTGTTTTCTCTGGTTATTTCCTTTTAAGGAAATATGCCTGTTTAGGCAGATTCCATTTCTGTCCATAATCCTAGGATATGCCAATTTTGGCATATAAGTTGATATAAGTGGCATTGGCAATTTTGTGTGTGCATTTGTGGGAGTTTCATCAACAGTACCATATGCTTGTGATACATGTTTTTGGGGTAGAAAAATTCATTGAATCCAATGGTGGTACTGGATTTTCCATTTGAGCAAGTTTGTAAAAAAGTTATTTTGTGATATTGTGCCAATTTGTCCTTTTCACATGATTTAATCCTTGCAATATATGGTAAATTTGTTAACGTGGAATATGCTCATTTGTGTATGTGCTAGCCCCTGGTATTTTTGCATGCCATGATAGTTCATGCTATGAGTGGGAAACTTGATGTCAACATGCCACTAAAATTCTGTTTTCACATGCCCAAATATTTCTAAGTGTTGAAACATGTTATTTTGTTGCCATGTTACCTAGATGATCCCCATGTATATGTTGGTCCTTTGGAGTTGGCACAATGGTACGCATTGTTGTGGTCGTCATCCACTATATATGTGTGCCAAGATCTTATGGATTAGGCCATTGCATCTTATATAAAACTTGCTGTCAACATGCTATTCTGTTAACAAGTGCCATGTTTGCCTCTTGTAAATTTCACCAAGTCTGTGAATATGCTTTTTTCAATATGTCATATTGTGAGGATGGTAGCCATGGATACATGCATATTTTGCTATGTCAAGAGACCCGACCCAACCCAGCTGGTCGAGCCCCCTATCCACCCCCTGGGAGACCCGGGTTCGAACCCCGGGTCCTCCCTCTTTTTCCATTAATTTCTGCTGTGTATGACAGCGGGCCATGGGCCCACCAGTCAGCACCACAGGGCCCTAGCTGTCTGCCATGTGCCCCCCTTTATTATTGCATTTTGTTTTGTTTGTTTTATTATTTTATTTTATTTTTTCTGTGTTTTCTCTGGTTATTTCCTTTTAAGGAAATATGCCTGTTTAGGCAGATTCCATTTCTGTCCATAATCCTAGGATATGCCAATTTTGGCATATAAGTTGATATAAGTGGCATTGGCAATTTTGTGTGTGCATTTGTGGGAGTTTCATCAACAGTACCATATGCTTGTGATACATGTTTTTGGGGTAGAAAAATTCATTAAATCCAATGGTGGTACTGGATTTTCCATTTGAGCAAGTTTGTAAAAAAGTTATTTTGTGATATTGTGCCAATTTGTCCTTTTCACATGATTTAATCCTTGCAATATATGGTAAATTTGTTAACATGGAATATGCTCATTTGTGTATGTGCTAGCCCCTGGTATTTTTGCATGCCATGATAGTTCATGCTATGAGTGGGAAACTTGATGTCAACATGCCACTAAAATTCTGTTTTCACATGCCCAAATATTTCTAAGTGTTAAAACATGTTATTTTGTTGCCATGTTACCTAGATGATCCCCATGTATATGTTGCTCCTTTGGAGTTGGCACAATGGTACCCATTGTTGTGGTCGTCATCCACTATATATGTGTGCCCAGATCTTATGGATTAGGCCATTGCATCTTATATAAAACTTGCTGTCAACATGCTATTCTGTTAACAAGTGCCATGTTTGCCTCTTGTAAATTTCACCAAGTCTGTGAATATGCTTTTTTCAATATGTCATATTGTGAGGATGGTAGCCATGGATACATGCATATTTTGCTGTGTCAAGAGACCCGACCCAGCCCAGCTGGTCGAGCCCCCTATCCACCCCCAGGGAGACCCGGGTTCGAACCCCGGGTCCTCCCTCTTTTTCCATTAATTTCTGCTGTGTATGACAGCGGGCCATGGGCCCACCAGTCAGCACCACAGGGCCCTAGCTGTCTGCCATGTGCCCCCCTTTATTATTGCATTTTGTTTTGTTTGTTTTATTATTTTATTTTATTTTTTCTGTGTTTTCTCTGGTTATTTCCTTTTAAGGAAATATGCCTGTTTAGGCAGATTCCATTTCTGTCCATAATCCTAGGATATTCCAATTTTGGCATATAAGTTGATATAAGTGGCATTGGCAATTTTGTGTGTGCATTTGTGGGAGTTTCATCAACAGTACCATATGCTTGTGATACATGTTTTTGGGGTAGAAAAATTCATTGAATCCAATGGTGGTACTGGATTTTCCATTTGAGCAAGTTTGTAAAAAAGTTATTTTGTGATATTGTGCCAATTTGTCCTTTTCACATGATTTAATCCTTGCAATATATGGTAAATTTGTTAACGTGGAATATGCTCATTTGTGTATGTGCTAGCCCCTGGTATTTTTGCATGCCATTATAGTTCATGCTATGAGTGGGAAACTTGATGTCAACATGCCACTAAAATTCTGTTTTCACATGCCCAAATATTTCTAAGTGTTGAAACATGTTATTTTGTTGCCATGTTACCTAGATGATCCCCATGTATATGTTGGTCCTTTGGAGTTGGCACAATGGTACGCATTGTTGTGGTCGTCATCCACTATATATGTGTGCCAAGATCTTATGGATTAGGCCATTGCATCTTATATAAAACTTGCTGTCAACATGCTATTCTGTTAACAAGTGCCATGTTTGCCTCTTGTAAATTTCACCAAGTCTGTGAATATGCTTTTTTCAATATGTCATATTGTGAGGATGGTAGCCATGGATACATGCATATTTTGCTATGTCAAGAGACCCGACCCAACCCAGCTGGTCGAGCCCCCTATCCACCCCCTGGGAGACCCGGGTTCGAACCCCGGGTCCTCCCTCTTTTTCCATTAATTTCTGCTGTGTATGACAGCGGGCCATGGGCCCACCAGTCAGCACCACAGGGCCCTAGCTGTCTGCCATGTGCCCCCCTTTATTATTGCATTTTGTTTTGTTTGTTTTATTATTTTATTTTATTTTTTCTGTGTTTTCTCTGGTTATTTCCTTTTAAGGAAATATGCCTGTTTAGGCAGATTCCATTTCTGTCCATAATCCTAGGATATGCCAATTTTGGCATATAAGTTGATATAAGTGGCATTGGCAATTTTGTGTGTGCATTTGTGGGAGTTTCATCAACAGTACCATATGCATGTGATACATGTTTTTGGGGTAGAAAAATTCATTAAATCCAATGGTGGTACTGGATTTTCCATTTGAGCAAGTTTGTAAAAAAGTTATTTTGTGATATTGTGCCAATTTGTCCTTTTCACATGATTTAATCCTTGCAATATATGGTAAATTTGTTAACATGGAATATGCTCATTTGTGTATGTGCTAGCCCCTGGTATTTTTGCATGCCATGATAGTTCATGCTATGAGTGGGAAACTTGATGTCAACATGCCACTAAAATTCTGTTTTCACATGCCCAAATATTTCTAAGTGTTAAAACATGTTATTTTGTTGCCATGTTACCTAGATGATCCCCATGTATATGTTGCTCCTTTGGAGTTGGCACAATGGTACCCATTGTTGTGGTCGTCATCCACTATATATGTGTGCCCAGATCTTATGGATTAGGCCATTGCATCTTATATAAAACTTGCTGTCAACATGCTATTCTGTTAACAAGTGCCATGTTTGCCTCTTGTAAATTTCACCAAGTCTGTGAATATGCTTTTTTCAATATGTCATATTGTGAGGATGGTAGCCATGGATACATGCATATTTTGCTGTGTCAAGAGACCCGACCCAGCCCAGCTGGTCGAGCCCCCTATCCACCCCCAGGGAGACCCGGGTTCGAACCCCGGGTCCTCCCTCTTTTTCCATTAATTTCTGCTGTGTATGACAGTGGGCCATGGGCCCACCAGTCAGCACCACAGGGCCCTAGCTGTCTGCCATGTGCCCCCCTTTATTATTGCATTTTGTTTTGTTTGTTTTATTATTTTATTTTATTTTTTTTGTGTTTTCTCTGGTTATTTCCTTTTAAGGAAATATGCCTGTTTAGGCAGATTCCATTTCTGTCCATAATCCTAGGATATGCCAATTTTGGCATATAAGTTGATATAAGTGGCATTGGCAATTTTGTGTGTGCATTTGTGGCAGTTTCATCAACAGCACCCTATGTTTGTTATACATGTTTTTGGGGTAGAAAAATTCATTGAATCCAATGGTGGTACTGGATTTTCCATTTGAGCAAGTTTGTAAAAAATTTATTTTGTGATATTGTGCCAATTTGTCCTTTTCACATGATTTAATCCTTGCAATATATGGTAAACTTGTTAACATGGAATATGCTCATTTGTGTATGTGCTAGCCCCTGGTATTTTTGCATGCCATGATAGTTCATGCCATGAGTAGGAAACTTGATGTCAACATGCCACTAAAATTTTGTTTTCACATGCCCAAATATTTCTAAGTGTTGAAATATGTTATTTTGTTGCCATGTTACCTAGATGATCCCCATGTATATGTTGCTCCTTTTTAGTTGGCACAATGGTACGCATTGTTGTGCTTGTCATCCTCTATATATGTGTGCCAAGATCTTATTGATTATGCCATTGCATCTTATATAAAACTTGCTGTCAACATGCTATTCTGTTAACAAGTGCCATGTTTGCCTCTTGTAAATTTCAACAAGTCTGTGAATATGCTATTTTCAATATGTCATATTGTGAGGATGGTAGCCATGGATACATGCATATTTTGCTGTGTCAAGAGACCCGACCCAGCCCAGCTGGTCGAGCCCCCTATCCACCCCCAGGGAGACCCGGGTTCGAACCCCGGGTCCTCCCTCTTTTTCCATTAATTTCTGCTGTATCCACCCCCAGGGAAACCCGGGTTCGAACCCCGGGTCCTCCCTCTTTTTCCATTAATTTCTGCTGTGTTTGACAGTGGGCCATGGGCCCACCAGTCAGCACCACAGGGCCCTAGTTCTCTGCCATGTGCCCCCCTTTATTATTGCATTTTATTTTGTTTGTTTTATTATTTTATTTTATTTTATTTTTTCTGTGTTTTCTCTGGTTATTTCCTTTTAAGGAAATATGCCTGTTTAGGCAGATTCCATTTCTGTCCATAATCCTAGGATATGCCAATTTTGGCATATAAGTTGATATAAGTGGCATTGGCAATTTTGTGTGTGCATTTGTGGGAGTTTCATCAACAGTACCATATGCTTGTGATACATGTTTTTGGGGTAGAAAAATTCATTGAATCCAATGGTGGTATTGGATTTTCCATTTGAGCAAGTTTGTAAAAAAGTTATTTTGTAATATTGTGCCAATTTGTCCTTTTCACATGATTTAATCCTTGGAACATATGGTAAACTTGTTAACATGGAATATGCTCATTTGTGTATGTGCTAGCCCCTGGTATTTTTGCATGCCATGATAGTTCATGCTATGAGTGGGAAACTTGATGTCAACATGCCACTAAAATTCTGTTTTCACATGCCCAAATATTTCTAAGTGTTGAAACATGTTATTTTGTTGCCATGTTACCTAGATGATCCCCATGTATATGTTGCTCCTTTGGAGTTGGCACAATAGTACGCATTGTTGTGCTTGTCATCCTCTATATATGTGTGCAAAGATCTTATGGATTAGGCCATTGCATCTTATATAAAACTTGCTATCAACATGCTATTCTGTTAACAAATGCCATGTTTGCCTCTTGTAAATTTCACCAAGTCTGTGAATATGCTATTTTCAATATGTCATATTGTGAGGATGGTAGCCATGGATACATGCATATTTTGCTGTGTCAAGAGACCCGACCCAGCCCAGCTGTCGAGCCCCCTATCCACCCCAGGGAGACCCGGGTTCGAACCCCGGGTCCTCCCTCTTTTTCCATTAATTTCTGCTGTATCCACCCCCAGGGAGACCCGGGTTCGAACCCCGGGTCCTCCCTCTTTTTCCATTAATTTCTGCTGTGTATGACAGTGGGCCATGGGCCCACCAGTCAGCACCACAGGGCCCTAGCTCTCTGCCATGTGCCCCCCTTTATTATTGCATTTTGTTTTGTTTGTTTTATTATTTTATTTTATTTTTTTTGTGTTTTCTCTGGTTATTTCCTTTTAAGGAAATATGCCTGTTTAGGCAGATTCCATTTCTGTCCATAATCCTAGGATATGCCAATTTTGGCATATAAGTTGAGATAAGTGGCATTGGCAATTTTGTGTGTGCATTTGTGGGAGTTTCATCAACAGTACCATATGCTTGTGATACATGTTTTTGGGGTACAAAAATTCATTGAATCCAATGGTGGTATTGGATTTTCCATTTGAGCAAGTTTGTAAAAAAGTTATTTTGTAATATTGTGCCAATTTGTCCTTTTCACATGATTTAATCCTTGGAACATATGGTAAACTTGTTAACATGGAATATGCTCATTTGTGTATGTGCTAGCCCCTGGTATTTTTGCATGCCATGATAGTTCATGCTATGAGTGGGAAACTTGATGTCAACATGCCACTAAAATTCTGTTTTCACATGCCCAAATATTTCTAAGTGTTGAAACATGTTATTTTGTTGCCATGTTACCTAGATGATCCCCATGTATATGTTGCTCCTTTGGAGTTGGCACAATGGTACACATTGTTGTGCTTGTCATCCTCTATATATGTGTGCAAAGATCTTATGGATTAGGCCATTGCATCTTATATAAAACTTGCTGTCCTCATGCTATTCTGTTAACAAATGCCATGTTTGCCTCTTGTAAATTTCACCAAGTCTGTGAATATGCTATTTTCAATATGTCATATTGTGAGGATGGTAGCCATGGATACATGCATATTTTGCTGTGTCAAGAGACCCGACCCAGCCCAGCTGTCGAGCCCCCTATCCACCCCAGGGAGACCCGGGTTCGAACCCCGGGTCCTCCCTCTTTTTCCATTAATTTCTGCTGTATCCACCCCAGGGAGACCCGGGTTCGAACCCCGGGTCCTCCCTCTTTTTCCATTAATTTCTGCTGTGTATGACAGTGGGCCATGGGCCCACCAGTCAGCACCACAGGGCCCTAGCTCTCTGCCATGTGCCCCCCTTTATTATTGCATTTTGTTTTGTTTGTTTTATTATTTTATTTTATTTTTTCGGTGTTTTCTCTGGTTATTTCCTTTTAAGGAAATATGCCTGTTTAGGCAGATTCCATTTCTGTCCATAATCCTAGGATATGCCAATTTTGGCATATAAGTTGATATAAGTGGCATTGGCAATTTTGTGTGTGCATTTGTGGGAGTTTCATTAACAGTACCAGATGCTTGTGATACATGTTTTTGGGGTAGAAAAATTCATTGAATCCAATGGTGGTATTGGATTTTCCATTTGAGCAAGTTTGTAAAAAAGTTATTTTGTGATATTGTGCCAATTTGTCCTTTTCACATGATTTAATCCTTGCAATATATGGTAAACTTGTTAACATGGAATATGCTCATTTGTGTATGTGCTAGCCCCTGGTATTTTTGCATGCCATGATAGTTCATGCTATGAGTGGGAAACTTGATGTCAACATGCCACTAAAATTCTGTTTTCACATGCCCAAATATTTCTAAGTGTTGAAACATGTTATTTTGTTGCCATGTTACCTAGATGATCCCCATGTATATGTTGGTCCTTTGGAGTTGGCACAATGGTACGCATTGTTGTGCTTGTCATCCTCTATATATGTGTGCCAAGATCTTATGGATTAGGCCATTGCATCTGATATAAAACTTGCTGTCAACATGCTATTCTGTTAACAAGTGCCATGTTTGCCTCTTGTAAATTTCACCAAGTCTGTGAATATGCTTTTTTCAATATGTCATATTGTGAGGATGGTAGCCATGGATACATGCATATTTTGCTGTGTCAAGAGACCCGACCCAGCCCAGCTGGTCGAGCCCCCTATCCACCCCCAGGGAGACCCGGGTTCGAACCCCGGGTCCTCCCTCTTTTTCCATTAATTTCTGCTGTATCCACCCCCAGGGAAACCCGGGTTCGAACCCCGGGTCCTCCCTCTTTTTCCATTAATTTCTGCTGTGTTTGACAGTGGGCCATGGGCCCACCAGTCAGCACCACAGGGCCCTAGCTCTCTGCCATGTGCCCCCCTTTATTATTGCATTTTATTTTGTTTGTTTTATTATTTTATTTTATTTTTTCTGTGTTCTCTCTGGTTATTTCCTTTTAAGGAAATATGCCTGTTTAGGCAGATTCCATTTCTGTCCATAATCCTAGGATATGCCAATTTTGGCATATAAGTTGATATAAGTGGCATTGGCAATTTTGTGTGTGCATTTGTGGGAGTTTCATCAACAGTACCATATGCTTGTGATACATGTTTTTGGGGTAGAAAAATTCATTGAATCCAATGGTGGTATTGGATTTTCCATTTGAGCAAGTTTGTAAAAAAGTTATTTTCTGATATTGTGCCAATTTGTCCTTTTCACATGATTTAATCCTTGCAATATATGGTAAACTTGTTAACATGGAATATGCTCATTTGTGTATGTGCTAGCCCCTGGTATTTTTGCATGCCATGATAGTTCATGCTATGAGTGGGAAACTTGATGTCAACATGCCACTAAAATTCTGTTTTCACATGCCCAAATATTTCTAAGTGTTGAAACATGTTATTTTGTTGCCATGTTACCTAGATGATCCCCATGTATATGTTGCTCCTTTGGAGTTGGCACAATGGTACGCATTGTTGTGCTTGTCATCCTCTATATATGTGTGCCAAGATCTTATGGATTAGGCCATTGCATCTTATATAAAACTTGCTGTCAACATACTATTCTGTTAACAAATGCCATGTTTGCCTCTTGTAAATTTCACCAAGTCTGTGAATATGCTATTTTCAATATGTCATATTGTGAGGATGGTAGCCATGGATACATGCATATTTTGCTGTGTCAAGAGACCCGACCCAGCCCAGCTGTCGAGCCCCCTATCCACCCCCAGGGAGACCCGGGTTCGAACCCCGGGTCCTCCCTCTTTTTCCATTAATTTCTGCTGTATCCACCCCCAGGGAGACCCGGGTTCGAACCCCGGGTCCTCCCTCTTTTTCCATTAATTTCTGTTGTATCCACCCCCAGGGAGACCCGGGTTCGAACCCCGGTTCCTCCCTCTTTTTCCATTAATTTCTGCTGTGTATGACAGTGGGCCATGGGCCCACCAGTCAGCACCACAGGGCCCTAGCTCTCTGCCATGTGCCCCCCTTTATTATTGCATTTTGTTTTGTTTGTTTTATTATTTTATTTTATTTTTTCTGTGTTTTCTCTGGTTATTTCCTTTTAAGGAAATATGCCTGTTTAGGCAGATTCCATTTCTGTCCATAATCCTAGGATATGCCAATTTTGGCATATAAGTTGATATAAGTGGCATTGGCAATTTTGTGTGTGCATTTGTGGGAGTTTCATCAACAGTACCATATGCTTGTGATACATGTTTTTGGGGTAGAAAAATTCATTGAATCCAATGGTGGTATTGGATTTTCCATTTGAGCAAGTTTGTAAAAAAGTTATTTTGTGATATTGTGCCAATTTGTCCTTTTCCCATGATTTAATCCTTGCAATATATGGTAAACTTGTTAACATGGAATATGCTCATTTGTGTATGTGCTAGCCCGTGGTATTTTTGCATGCCATGATAGTTCATGCTATGAGTGGGAAACTTGATGTCAACATGCCACTAAAATTCTGTTTTCACATGCCCAAATATTTCTAAGTGTTGAAACATGTTATTTTTTGCCATGTTACCTAGATGATCCCCATGTATATGTTGCTCCTTTGGAGTTGGCACAATGGTACGCATTGTTGTGCTTGTCATCCTCTATATATGTGTGCCAATATCTTATGGATTAGGCCATTGCATCTTATAGAAAACTTGCTGTCAACATGCTATTCTGTTAACAAGTGCCATGTTTGCCTCTTGTAAATTTCACCAAGTCTGTGAATATGCTATTTTCAATATGTCATATTGTGAGGATGGTAGCCATGGATACATGCATATTTTGCTGTGTCAAGAGACCCGACCCAGCCCAGCTGTCGAGCCCCCTATCCACCCCCAGGGAGACCCGGGTTCGAACCCCGGGTCCTCCCTCTTTTTCCATTAATTTCTGTTGTATCCACCCCCAGGGAGACCCGGGTTCGAACCCCGGGTCCTCCCTCTTTTTCCATTAATTTCTGTTGTATCCACCCCCAGGGAGACCCGGGTTCGAACCCCGGTTCCTCCCTCTTTTTCCATTAATTTCTGCTGTGTATGACAGTGGGCCATGGGCCCACCAGTCAGCACCACAGGGCCCTAGCTCTCTGCCATGTGCCCCCCTTTATTATTGCATTTTGTTTTGTTTGTTTTATTATTTTATTTTATTTTTTCTGTGTTTTCTCTGGTTATTTCCTTTTAAGGAAATATGCCTGTTTAGGCAGATTCCATTTCTGTCCATAATCCTAGGATATGCCAATTTTGGCATATAAGTTGATATAAGTGGCATTGGCAATTTTGTGTGTGCATTTGTGGGAGTTTCATCAACAGTACCATATGCTTGTGATACATGTTTTTGGGGTAGAAAAATTCATTGAATCCAATGGTGGTATTGGATTTTCCATTTGAGCAAGTTTGTAAAAAAGTTATTTTGTGATATTGTGCCAATTTGTCCTTTTCCCATGATTTAATCCTTGCAATATATGGTAAACTTGTTAACATGGAATATGCTCATTTGTGTATGTGCTAGCCCGTGGTATTTTTGCATGCCATGATAGTTCATGCTATGAGTGGGAAACTTGATGTCAACATGCCACTAAAATACTGTTTTCACATGCCCAAATATTTCTAAGTGTTGAAACATGTTATTTTGTTGCCATGTTACCTAGATGATCCCCATGTATATGTTGCTCCTTTGGAGTTGGCACAATGGTACGCATTGTTGTGCTTGTCATCCTCTATATATGTGTGCCAAGATCTTATGGATTAGGCCATTGCATCTTATATAAAACTTGCTGTCAACATACTATTCTGTTAACAAATGCCATGTTTGCCTCTTGTAAATTTCACCTAGTCTGTGAATATGCTATTTTCAATATGTCATATTGTGAGGATGGTAGCCATGGATACATGCATATTTTGCTGTGTCAAGAGACCCGACCCAGCCCAGCTGTCGAGCCCCCTATCCACCCCCAGGGAGACCCGGGTTCGAACCCCGGGTCCTCCCTCTTTTTCCATTAATTTCTGTTGTATCCACCCCCAGGGAGACCCGGGTTCGAACCCCGGGTCCTCCCTCTTTTTCCATTAATTTCTGTTGTATCCACCCCCAGGGAGACCCGGGTTCGAACCCCGGTTCCTCCCTCTTTTTCCATTAATTTCTGCTGTGTATGACAGTGGGCCATGGGCCCACCAGTCAGCACCACAGGGCCCTAGCTCTCTGCCATGTGCCCCCCTTTATTATTGCATTTTGTTTTGTTTGTTTTATTATTTTATTTTATTGTTTCTGTGTTTTCTCTGGTTATTTCCTTTTAAGGAAATATGCCTGTTTAGGCAGATTCCATTTCTGTCCATAATCCTAGGATATGCCAATTTTGGCATATAAGTTGATATAAGTGGCATTGGCAATTTTGTGTGTGCATTTGTGGGAGTTTCATCAACAGTACCATATGCTTGTGATACATGTTTTTGGGGTAGAAAAATTCATTGAATCCAATGGTGGTATTGGATTTTCCATTTGAGCAAGTTTGTAAAAAAGTTATTTTGTGATATTGTGCCAATTTGTCCTTTTCCCATGATTTAATCCTTGCAATATATGGTAAACTTGTTAACATGGAATATGCTCATTTGTGTATGTGCTAGCCCGTGGTATTTTTGCATGCCATGATAGTTCATGCTATGAGTGGGAAACTTGATGTCAACATGCCACTAAAATTCTGTTTTCACATGCCCAAATATTTCTAAGTGTTGAAACATGTTATTTTTTGCCATGTTACCTAGATGATCCCCATGTATATGTTGCTCCTTTGGAGTTGGCACAATGGTACGCATTGTTGTGCTTGTCATCCTCTATATATGTGTGCCAATATCTTATGGATTAGGCCATTGCATCTTATAGAAAACTTGCTGTCAACATGCTATTCTGTTAACAAGTGCCATGTTTGCCTCTTGTAAATTTCACCAAGTCTGTGAATATGCTATTTTCAATATGTCATATTGTGAGGATGGTAGCCATGGATACATGCATATTTTGCTGTGTCAAGAGACCCGACCCAGCCCAGCTGGTCGAGCCCCCTATCCACCCCCAGGGAGACCCGGGTTCGAACCCCGGGTCCTCCCTCTTTTTCCTTTAACTAGATGACCCGTTGCGCCAATGGCGCAAAGGGCGAGAGGGAGCCAAGTATTGAGAGAATACTCAAACACCCAAGTCTCTACTGCTCGTACATAGATGATTAGTTATAATGTGATACGCAAGGAAAGTAGACAGAAAGAGATACATTATATAGGTGGTATGAAGCGATGAACAACAGACAGACCCATTGCTGAACTCTTGATAGTGGTTATGGTTGGGAAGCGACGATTTGGCTCCCGGGCTTAGTTGCACCCGCGCTGACCAGAAAAATCAAAACAAATACTAAAAAAAAAATCATTTTTTTGTGTGGTAGATAATTTGTTGCGTGAGGTCCGCTCCAAATTTGAACTCATTTGGGCATCTGATCAGCTCTCGGAAAAAAAAGACAAATCGGAGTCTGTAAAAAAGGTTTACTGTTCACAGACCCATTGCGCCGAGGGCGCAAAAAGCTTCGTCCAGCCGAGTATTGAAACCTTCTGAATGTGACAATTTAATAGATATACTTTTATCTCAATTTATGATAGCATGATAGATCAAAAGGAAGTAATGACATTACTTGATAATAGCATACATTGGTTTCATAAAGCAAGTTGTAGTAGGATCAATTTGAGTACATAAAAATATTTGAACACTGATCTGTTGATAAGTAAGCAAAACCGAGCAATAAGACCGATTCTGCGTGTATTGCCTTAGCCAATGTTTCGTGACTTGGTCTTGGAAGAGTAAAGTAAATGAATACAGGTGCATAGCGAAGGTACTGTAAGGAAGAATCTCAACGGGATGCAAAATATCTTATTTTTTCTTGTTTGTAGACATATCGCCAAGTAGGCATCATCTGAATATAAGACACTTGCATAAAACAATAGGGAATACACGCAGGTCGGATAGCTAAATTACATTGGCTTAACATAGCACAATGGATTCCATATTTATACATGACCACAGATTTGTTCAAAAAGGAAACACAGAGCTTCATATCTTTTTTTTTTGAGAAGTATCCCACGTGTTCATTCAAAGGCCAACAGAGTACAACATCCGCACGCAGGCACACCAGAAGAAAGAGCTAGAAGGACAGCTGTGAAGGAAAATTACACAAAGGACCTCAGCAAACATAAAAATACAAGCAGCAGCCTTGGGATCCCTGTGCACGTCGCCATCAATCGCCGCCCAACTCCAGCAGCGCCGAAGCACCCGCCGGTGAAGGAGACGAAGAACCACCTCGCCAAAGGACGGAGAAGCTTTGTGGACCTCAGGAAAAGCTCGCCGCGAACGGCAGAGCACTTGTCGATGTGGCACATCGGCCGGGGCTCCGCCCCGAACTTCTCCGACCGCAGCCCCACCGTCGCCCGTCGACGCCGTCGAGGGAGAACACCGGGACCGCCTGCCAGCAACCTCAAACCCAGCTCCTGCAGAACCACCATCCGCAGACCGCCGACGCCGTCGCCGCAGATGACACACACCGGCCAACTCCTGTACAGCCCGCCGAACCTAGCGAACCAGATCGGACAGGACAAACCCTCACGCGCCCTCCTCTGGCACCGGAGAGAGCACCGCCAGAACGGGGACAAGGCGGGAGGGACCATTATTCCGATGCCAGGACGCCGCCGCCGCCTCACCGCCCTGGCCCAGACACGAAACCCTATATTACATAGGATGAAAAGCCTCCCGCCAGCGAGAGATCGTGGTCCACCGCGCCTCCACAGCCCACAGGGCCACCGGAGGCGGACTGGACCAGCGGTGTCGCCGGCGAGAGCACCGATGCTCCCAATCGCCTCCTCTCCTCCTCTGAGAACTGTAGAAGGGGAAAACAGATGAGAGAGCCAGCCCCCTTGGTTTCAGATTGACGAGTTGTCGGTTGGCGTGCCTTACTTCTTTCTGGCCCAGAAAGAAGTATATGTAAAGCTTCACCATGAGAGCTTACTTCTTTCTGGCATGATGCTCATTGGAATCACACATGGTGAGCCTGGTCATCATCCATGTCTTGATGATAATCTTCATCAGAACCTTCACCAGATAGTCCACTGTAGATTGGATTAGACACGTCATCATATGGGTATATGTCTTTTTGCTACAGCGAGAGACATGTTGTGGCTGTAGTGTTCTGAAGCGCAACCACCGCATCAAGAATCTCCAGAATAGCTTGCTTCAGATTACAAACAGAAATCGAGGCAGTAGGGTCCAAAGCAATGCCAGCAAGGCCATGGATTTTGTTTGCTGCAGCACACACTTTTTCCACATAGTCGCACGCCTCTCTAGTTATCTGTTTGATGGTTTTGTTGTGCTGTTAATTTCTTTTGATTTTTCTAACAACCTGTCTGATACTCTTGCATATGCCTTTTTCTGTTGCTCTAGCTGATAATAGTTATAGTCAACAAGCACCTTCTTCTTTCTGATTTCCATTTATTCGATGGCTAGATCATCGTGCTGAAGTGCCTACAAATAAATAATAATTTAACGAATGGCAGAGCCCAGATATGGTTAATATCATCTTCGAACATCACTAAAAGGAGCTGCTTACTTTCTCCAGTCATTTCGCGCACAGAGGAGAGCATATATGCCATCACAATACAATGAGATACATAGGTTGGGCACATACCACATGTCACGCACCAGTTAGCTGATGAAAAGCCAGCATTAGAAGAAAAAAATAGCTGACAACAATCTCATGGCATCGCCAAAGAAATGCTACCTATGCATGAACGTCTGTAAAAGGAAGTGATGCAAAATCGCCTCTAGAACAACCCATAAGTATTAGACGTAAAAGGAACTCTGAAACTGTACACACTAACACATGTTCAGTAGAGTACAAAAGACAGATGTAAAATAATAGGAAATTTGAATTTAAACCCCTAATTTAGTAGCAATAGACATCCGAGGAAACCTGAATTTAAATCCCTAATTCAGCAAAAAAAACATCTTCGTCATGAACTTTTTTGAGGTACACTCCAGAAGTGAATTTCTTTGAGCTAGACTCTAGAAGTGAACAACTTTTGCATGGTTCACCCGTGTTAGTGCAGAGTTCACAAATGAACATGTATGAGATTTAAATTCAAGTGACCAGAGAGGAGGGGGAAGCTACATTTTGCATGGTTTCGGTAACCATAAGAACTAACTCTGGACTAACCATTCCCTTAAAAAAATCTGCAGTAACCAGGTATGCAGAACTTATGAAGCAAAGATAGCGTCAAGCCGGTGACTATATGAACCAAAGATAGCAGCGAGCATCCAGTAGACGAGCATATGAATTAAAGATATTCGCTGTATAAGCAGTACACTTTTCAGTATAGCCTGAGATTATTGTAGTAAAGGATGAACCTAGAATCTGGATCATACATTCATGCTTGCCCGCAGAAAATAGGATAGGGGGCACACTGATAAAAATATATATTCAAGGTTTCGATTACAAATTCAGTAAAACCAGCCACCACGGGCAGGACGGCTGAACAACGAAAAAAACATAGTACAACACGATCTAATCTAAGCACGATTATATTATACAAAGGAACCAACAATCTAACACAAGGAGAAGTAAAAAACCCAGATCAACCCATGCAGGCATTTTACCGAGCTGGTGAAGAGCATGGAGCGAAACTCACCTTGGAACAGACAGTGCGGACATGCATACGGAAGAGACAGAAACAGGAAACAGACAGTGCGGACATGCATCGGAAACCAGCAGCAGTGGTTCTATGAACTGTTAGGCCGTTCACCTTTGCTCCCCTGTTTCTGCGTGCCGGAAGTAATTGAAGCCGCAGATCTTGCATCCGATGGCTCACACTGCAGGATACCGGTTCGCCAACAGTGCGCTGCTGTAAGTCGTCGATATCCAATCGGACGGTGAAGAACCACTCAAGTGTCGCTGTTCAACGACCAGCACAGCCATGTGCTGAGTTTTGCTTTATTTCTCTTTTAGCGGAGTGTAATGGCTATAAAGCCTCCTTTCTTCCTTCATTTTGGTCATGCTGAATTGTAGTGGGTATAAACCCTAGCCGCCGGTGGCGTGCTGAACTGTTTTCCCCTTTTATAAGCAAGAAACCCTAGTTCCAAGTCACCTAAATTCTTCTCTGAAATCCCCTGTTCTTGCTTAATTCCCTTAAATTCGAGCTCCGGGCTTGACATGAACAGCAAGAAAACAAGAATAGAAAGGCAAGAACAACGTCTTGCATCGTCAAGGTGTTATGCAACAGAGTTTACTTGTGATAAAGTATGGTTCAGATTTTTGTCTTGCCGTTGATCCTGGAGCGAAGCTGGTAGTTGTCATCTGATGTAGAACTTTGAGCCTCCAATTAGTTGCCAATAATATTCAAATGAAACCCTTGAATAATGAAAGAATCCTCTATTTAGCTGAAGGCATTACTGATAGGGGAGGACAAATATTCTGAAGTATACTTTGTAGTAGTTTGATATGATATAATAAATCAAATAAATCTGTAGGCACTTATGTAGAAGCTTAGAAGTAACATAATAGTACCTGTTAAAGAGAGAAAATGCTAATGCCTACTTGAAAGTATAAGGTGTAGTGAATATTTGCTATAGATACCTTGCACACAACCTATCTAAATCTTTCCAGAAGGCCAATCGCTCGAAAGCTGAATCCTTGCACGTTCATGTTGTCCAAAATTTTCATTTAGGCACACACTACATTTGGGGGCCCTTTTTCAATTATAAAGATTTCTAGGAACAAATGCTACAATTAAAATATCCAAACAATCAAACAGTGATAGCGACAACACACACAAGAATTTAGCATGCAACATTTTAGAGAACAGAAACAATAGTTATTATTGTTATTAATAATAAAAGGAAGCATACAAAGTATGCCATGTACTAAGAAAAACAATTATTCTAAAGCACCATAAGAAGATTGTTCTTCAGATCATAAAGAATCAGTGGCCAATACCGATTATAGCCGTATAAGCTATAAAAATAACTGTAGATGCAGAAGCTATAAAATTAATTATAGATGCTGCAAGCTTCAACTCATGAGTGATACAATATACAACTCTAATTTCACTTTGGGTCTAGGATATGTTCGCCAAACTGACATAAATTCACACAATTATTTTGAAGCAAGCACATCAACATTGAAGCTGGGACTACAACAAATGCATGTAAGCTAAATAATCATGGCAAGATAAATGCACTATAATCCATAGGCTAAATATAAATTCAGAACAAAGGTATTCTTATATTTGTAAGCCGCTACAGAAAAATGCAAAGTGTCTCAATACTTCAAGCAACTGGCATATAAAATTAGGATGGAACAGATAAAAACATCGAGAATAGCTAGAATGAGCTACACAGTTAGTTTCTTTTACAGAAGAAGAATGTATAAAATTCAAGGACGTACACTCCACCACCTAACAACCATGCTCGGTTCCTTGCTTTAACATAAACTATTCTTCTGTTTGAGATATGGGTACCTTCCAAAACCATCCAGACATATCATATCCCTTTCTCCAATTGTATCACCAGGTACCATATCTTTTGTGTGATCTGATTTCCCAAAATTAAGAATGTCCTAGTAGCATTTTGATTTCAGATAAGGAAATAGCATCCTGATTGTCCGACTGCCTTGCTATCGTCTATAGCACACACTATTATGTGGATTGAAAGGAACTGCCTGCAGTACATATAAGTTATATCAATTTATCAGTTTACATACAAAAAAGGTTTTATCAAGAAGCTATGAAATCCAAAAGTTCAGCGCTCCACTAACCACAATAAATACTGGCAAGAGTAATGGAGTAGAAAGAAAATAATTGAACATGTTAGGCAGATATCAAATCTACGAATGCAAAGGAAATACAAAAGTGTGACTTGAGTTTCAGAAAATTCTTGGAAATCATATCACATATATTCTTGAGAGAGCAGCCATTTACTAATCTACATCACACCCGCCATGATATGTTAGCCCAGATTTAGTTTTTGTCATATCATATTTCAAATAATGCATCACCTAATATCTATGTTACAGATATGCGGAGTCTGAACCCAATCAAGGACTTTATCATTTTGGCAACTCTTCTTGAGCCTAGGTTTGCAACTTCTGGATCATTCTCTGCACTGAATACATGCAATGATCATCCGACAGAGCTCTCAGACTCACCGTTTGTTGTCCAGCCATAGCTGTATGTAACAGAGAATTAAATTTTTATAATAGACTATACATAAGAACTAAACACAATTAGAATTTGAAAACAGCTTCCAGAAAAGATCACAACCACAAACATTTATCATGGATGCACACGCATATCACTTAAGCATCTGTGAAACAGGTCACAATTATAAGCATCTAATCAAGGGAGTATGGTACTACTAAACGATCTGTACCACAGAGCTCCTAGCATTATACATTCCATCTTGTTAACTTCCTCTATACTTCAGATTTAGAAAATGATTTAGCATCATTAGAGTGTGTTCATTTAACTTTCTTTAGGAAGAATGAATATCTATGCACACCCAGTTTAAAACCAGAATCAGCATAACAACGAAAGCAAACACACAAGTATCAGTTTTTTATACGAAAAATTGTGGCATCGAAGATCCAAGAGAAAGTGAGTATCAACTATTAGCAAATGCAGCAACAGTTTTATATTTGTTTTCATGATTAATCGTCATTGAGAAGCAATACAACCGGATATCATGCAGTGTAGCAATCATGTACATGGTTGTTCTTATAAGTGAATTAACACAACATAAAGCACTTCAAATATAAGATTAATTTTAAGCTAGATGTCCAGTAAAATCATCAATGTATGACCCTCCAGTTCATGAGGTTTTATTTTTTGGGATTGAATATTGAATGGAATATTAATGAGAAAGCAGAGCTATTTACCTGTACTTATGTCACAAAAATTACACCTCTAGCATCAACAAAAGGTCAGAAACCACACCACTAACAGGGACAACATTCACAAAGAGGTCGCTAGAACCATTGATTGGCGTCTTCGACGGGACTGAAACTTCAGGACAGATTGAGCATCCTTCAACCAACTCGGTCCATGTTTTTCCTTCCTCGTTGAAATCAGATTCTTTCAAGAGATTCAGTACTTTATCTAGGTGGGTGGCATTCCTGCCTGCTCCACAACCGGTGGTGGTTGCAGCACCCACTGCATTTGCTAGTGCTAATGTGTTAATCGCCGGGAAGTTGTGGAGCAACCCAAAAGCTGTAGCAGCAGTGAAGCTATCTCTGCACCCAACCGTGTCCACAACGCGGATCTAAGGAAATACAGAGCATAGGGAATGCTAAAAATAAGAAAATTCAGGAAAATAAATTATGTTGCAGTTCAAAAGTATCCTTTTATCAGCATGGCAAGCACCTTGAAATAAGGTGCACAAGAAACAGCACTTTCAGTGATCATGATTGATTTCTTGGAACCCATCTTGATGACAACCCATTTTGTGCAGGTTCCTCTTCTTAGCAACTCTTGCCCTGCCCGAATTGGGTTCCGGATGTTGGTTAGTAACTTAGCCTATCAAAGCAATAAGCAGGAAGGTGTGAGAAATGAGGCGACAAAATGATAGAATAAGTACACCACAGTGGTGTCTCTGTCCTCCAATCTAGTTGGAATTTAGGAAATAAAAATCTTTAGAAAAACAGTTGGTTTTTGCCAGAATTATCTTCCAATAGCTCTAGTGCACACTCCAAATTACCAAATTCTTCCTCCGTCATGCAACCATCAACGAACAAACACACTTCTCACTGATGAGCAACCCAACACCAATAACTTTCAGATATTGGCATAGGCATAGCTTGAACAATCAAGATGCGAGACTTACAGATATAAACCCAATTATAAAATCAGAATGTTGTTGGGCAATCTTTTCAGTCATTGTGGTGTAATCTCCAGGAGCAAGGCCGCCAGCTGAGTTCATTTCAGCAATCAAAATTATCCCTCCTCCTTTTGGTACATAACACAAAAGTATAACACTATTTTGTACATGAAAGAATTTCGAGCCAATAAACTAAACTAACCTCCAGTAGTGCTAACCGATGCCAATAAATTAACCACCACTATTTTCTCCTCCCCAAGAACCCTCGAAGATGTAACAGTTGCATCAATTTCACACCTATATTACCAAAAAAGAAACACTCAACCTAATTAACCTAATACATCAGATCAATTAGGTTTACTCCTAAGAATCAGAGCAAAAATGGAGGCAAGTAGAACAAGGACATGCATGACAGGAGGCAGTACGTGGCGGAGAGGCAGTGGATGAAGGTGTGGGCGCTCTCGGCAAAGGCAGCCATGGCGTCCTTGTCCACGACACCTCTGCCCTCCCCCTTTGCTGGTGCCGGCCAGGGGACACAAGGGAACGTAAGAGACGCTCATCTCACATTTCACCAGCTTGAGCTCGCAACAGCTGTCCTCATTGTCTCGGACTTGAGGGCAACGTGAGGAGGCAGTGGGGGTCGTCAGTGGCGAGCAAGAGGGATGTGAAGAGGACGAATCAGAGAGGGAACGAAAGGGACGGAAGCAAGACCTGCGACGGCGACGACGGCGTCCTTCCCTGCCTCGCATCCTCCCCAAATCGGGGCCCGAAGCAGCTGCCCCCACCTCCGTTGTCTCGCGCCCGAGCGGCGCCTCTTCGCAACTCGACGATGCCGCCACCGCCTCCGCCGCTCCCCCGCCTAGAGCCAGCCGCCACCATGGAGCTCACCTGCGAGCGCTGCGGGGACGACGGGGCCGGCGGATCAGCGAGCGCCATGGCCATGGCCGTCGCTTGACCCGCTCGCTCTCCCTCTTCTCTTCCCTTCCCGTCGCCTGACCCGCTCGCTCTCCCTCTTCTCTTCCCTTCCCTTCCCTTCTGAAAACGGGAGGGGGGAGGTTGCGGGCGGAGGCTGGCCGGAGGAGACGGGCGCGAGTGGCGGCGGCTGGCCGGGTGGAGGAGGTGCGGCGGCGGCTGGCCGGGTGGAGGAGACGACGCTCCCTCGCGGCTGGGGAGAGGAGAGGAGGCGTCTAGGGTTCTGCGGGTGAGGGAGGAGGAAGCGAGCGAGGGGAAAGGGAGAGGAGAGCGCTCGGGACCTATCTCTCTCCGCGATGCTACAGCAAATCGCGATGAACTGTTCATGGCGCAAAAAAGGAGACGTGGCCGGTGCCGCTAGTTGGGCGAGTGCCTTCACCTTTTACTATGTAAATTTCTGCTGTGTATGACAGTGGGCCATTGGCCCACCAGTCAGCACCACAGGGCCCTAGCTCTCTGCCATGTGCCCCCCTTTATTATTGCATTTTGTTTTGTTTGTTTTATTATTTTATTTTATTTTTTCTGTGTTTTCTCTGGTTATTTCCATTTAAGGAAATATGCCTGTTTAGGCAGATTCCATTTCTGTCCATAATCCTAGGATATGCCAATTTTGGCATATAAGTTGATATAAGTGGCATTGGCAATTTTGTGTGTGCATTTGTGGGAGTTTCATCAACAGTACCATATGCTTGTGATACATGTTTTTGGGGTAGAAAAATTCATTGAATCCAATGGTGGTATTGGATTTTCCATTTGAGCAAGTTTGTAAAAAAGTGATTTTGTGATATTGTGCCAATTTGTCCTTTTCACATGATTTAATCCTTGCAATATATGGTAAACTTGTTAACATGGAATATGCTCATTTGTGTATGTGCTAGGCCCTGGTATTTTTGCATGCCATGATAGTTCATGCTATGAGTGGGAAACTTGATGTCAACATGCCACTAAAATTCTGTTTTCACATGCCCAAATATTTCTAAGTGTTGAAACATGTTATTTTGTTGCCATGTTACCTAGATGATCCCCATGTATATGTTGCTCCTTTGGAGTTGGCACAATGGTACGCATTGTTGTGCTTTTCATCCTCTATATATGTGTGCCAAGATCTTATGGATTAGGCCATTGCATCTTATATAAAACTTGCTGTTAACATGCTATTCTGTTAACAAGTGCCATGTTTGCCTCTTGTAAATTTCACCAACTCTGTGAATATGCTATTTTCAATATGTCATATTGTGAGGATGGTAGCCATGGATACATGCATATTTTGCTGTGTCAAGAGACCCGACCTAGCCCAGCTGGTCGAGCCCCCTATCCACCCCCAGGAAGACCCGGGTTCGAACCCCGGGTCCTCCCTCTTTTTCCATTAATTTCTGCTGTGTATGACAGTGGGCCATGGGCCCACCAGTCAGCACCACAGGGCCCTAGCTGTCTGCCATGTGCCCCCCTTTATTATTGCATTTTGTTTTGTTTGTTTTATTATTTTATTTTATTTTTTCTGTGTTTTCTCTGTTTATTTCCATTTAAGGAAATATGCCTGTTTAGGCAGATTCCATTTCTATCCATAATCCTTGGATATGCCAATTTTGGCATATAAGTTGATATAAGTGGCATTGGCAATTTTGTGTGTGCATTTGTGGGAGTTTCATCAACAGTACCATATGCTTGTGATACATGATTTTGGGGTAGAAAAATTCATTGAATCCAATGGTGGTATTGGATTTTCCATTTGAGCAAGTTTGTAAAAAAGTTATTTTGTGATATTGTGCCAATTTGTCCTTTTCACATGATTTAATCCTTGCAATATATGGTAAACTTGTTAACATGGAATATGCTCATTTGTGTATGTGCTAGCCCCTGGTATTTTTGCATGCCATGATAGTTCATGCTATGAGTGGGAAACTTGATGTCAACATGCCACTAAAATTCTGTTTTCACATGCCCAAATATTTGTAAGTGTTGAAACATGTTATTTTGTTGCCATGTTACCTAGATGATCCCCATGTATATGTTGCTCCTTTGGAGTTGGCACAATGGTACGCATTGTTGTGCTTGTCATCCTCTATATATGTGTGCCAAGATCTTATGGATTAGGCCATTGCATCTTATATAAAACTTGCTGTCAACATGCTATTCTGTTAACAAGTGCCATGTTTGCCTCTTGTAAATTTCACCAAGTCTGTGAATATGCTATTTTCAATATGTCATATTGTGAGGATGGTAGCCATGGATACATGCATATTTTGCTGTGTCAAGAGACTCGACCCAGCCCAGCTGGTCGAGCCCCCTATCCACCCCAGGGAAACCCCGGTTCGAACCCCGGGTCCTCCCTCTTTTTTCCATTAATTTCTGCTGTGTATGACAGTGGGCCATGGGCCCACCAGTCAGCACCACAGGGCCCTAGCTCTCTGCCATGTGCCCCCCTTTATTATTGCATTTTGTTTTGTTTGTTTTATTATTTTATTTTATTTGTTCTGTGTTTTCTCTGGTTATTTCCATTTAAGGAAATATGCCTGTTTAGGCAGATTCCATTTCTGTCCATAATCCTAGGATATGCCAATTTTGGCATATAAGTTGATATAAGTGGCATTGGCAATTTTGTGTGTGCATTTGTGGGAGTTTCATCAACAGTACCATATGCTTGTGATACATATTTTTGGGGTAAAAAATTCATTGAATCCAATGGTGGTATTGGATTTTCCATTTGAGCAAGTTTGTAAAAAAGTTATTTTGTGATATTGTGCCAATTTGTCCTTTTCACATGATTTAATCCTTGCAATATATGGTAAACTTGTTAACATGGAATATGCTCATTTGTGTATGTGCTAGCCCGTGGTATTTTTGCATGCCATGATAGTTCATGCTATGAGTGGGAAACTTGATGTCAACATGCCACTAAAATTCTGTTTTCACATGCCCAAATATTTCTAAGTGTTGAAACATGTTATTTTGTTGCCATGTTACCTAGATGATCCCCATGTATATGTTGCTCCTTTGGAGTTGGCACAATGGTACGCATTGTTGTGCTTGTCATCCTCTATATATGTGTGCCAAGATCTTATGGAATAGGCCATTGCATCTTATATAAAACTTGCTGTCAACATGCTATTCTGTTAACAAGTGCCATGTTTGCCTCTTGTAAATTTCACCAAGTCTGTGAATATGCTATTTTCAATATGTCATATTGTGAGGATGGTAGCCATGGATACATGCATATTTTGCTGTGTCAAGAGACCCGACCCAGCCCAGCTGGTCGAGCCCCCTATCCACCCCCAGGAAGACCCGGGTTCGAACCCCGGGTCCCCCCTCTTTTTCCCTTAATTTCTGCTGTGTATGACAGTGGGCCATGGGCCCACCAGTCAGCACCACAGGGCCCTAGCTCTCTCCCATGTGCCCCCCTTTATTATTGCATTTTGTTTTGTTTGTTTTATTATTTTATTTTATTTTTTCTGTGTTTTCTCTGTTTATTTCCATTTAAGGAAATATGCCTGTTTAGGCAGATTCCATTTCTATCCATAATCCTTGGATATGCCAATTTTGGCATATAAGTTGATATAAGTGGCATTGGCAATTTTGTGTGTGCATTTGTGGGAGTTTCATCAACAGTACCATATGCTTGTGATACATGATTTTGGGGTAGAAAAATTCATTGAATCCAATGGTGGTATTGGATTTTCCATTTGAGCAAGTTTGTAAAAAAGTTATTTTGTGATATTGTGCCAATTTGTCCTTTTCACATGATTTAATCCTTGCAATATATGGTAAACTTGTTAACATGGAATATGCTCATTTGTGTATGTGCTAGCCCCTGGTATTTTTGCATGCCATGATAGTTCATGCTATGAGTGGGAAACTTGATGTCAACATGCCACTAAAATTCTGTTTTCACATGCCCAAATATTTGTAAGTGTTGAAACATGTTATTTTGTTGCCATGTTACCTAGATGATCCCCATGTATATGTTGCTCCTTTGGAGTTGGCACAATGGTACGCATTGTTGTGCTTGTCATCCTCTATATATGTGTGCCAAGATCTTATGGATTAGGCCATTGCATCTTATATAAAACTTGCTGTCAACATGCTATTCTGTTAACAAGTGCCATGTTTGCCTCTTGTAAATTTCACCAAGTCTGTGAATATGCTATTTTCAATATGTCATATTGTGAGGATGGTAGCCATGGATACATGCATATTTTGCTGTGTCAAGAGACTCGACCCAGCCCAGCTGGTCGAGCCCCCTATCCACCCCAGGGAAACCCCGGTTCGAACCCCGGGTCCTCCCTCTTTTTTCCATTAATTTCTGCTGTGTATGACAGTGGGCCATGGGCCCACCAGTCAGCACCACAGGGCCCTAGCTCTCTGCCATGTGCCCCCCTTTATTATTGCATTTTGTTTTGTTTGTTTTATTATTTTATTTTATTTGTTCTGTGTTTTCTCTGGTTATTTCCATTTAAGGAAATATGCCTGTTTAGGCAGATTCCATTTCTGTCCATAATCCTAGGATATGCCAATTTTGGCATATAAGTTGATATAAGTGGCATTGGCAATTTTGTGTGTGCATTTGTGGGAGTTTCATCAACAGTACCATATGCTTGTGATACATATTTTTGGGGTAAAAAATTCATTGAATCCAATGGTGGTATTGGATTTTCCATTTGAGCAAGTTTGTAAAAAAGTTATTTTGTGATATTGTGCCAATTTGTCCTTTTCACATGATTTAATCCTTGCAATATATGGTAAACTTGTTAACATGGAATATGCTCATTTGTGTATGTGCTAGCCCGTGGTATTTTTGCATGCCATGATAGTTCATGCTATGAGTGGGAAACTTGATGTCAACATGCCACTAAAATTCTGTTTTCACATGCCCAAATATTTCTAAGTGTTGAAACATGTTATTTTGTTGCCATGTTACCTAGATGATCCCCATGTATATGTTGCTCCTTTGGAGTTGGCACAATGGTACGCATTGTTGTGCTTGTCATCCTCTATATATGTGTGCCAAGATCTTATGGAATAGGCCATTGCATCTTATATAAAACTTGCTGTCAACATGCTATTCTGTTAACAAGTGCCATGTTTGCCTCTTGTAAATTTCACCAAGTCTGTGAATATGCTATTTTCAATATGTCATATTGTGAGGATGGTAGCCATGGATACATGCATATTTTGCTGTGTCAAGAGACCCGACCCAGCCCAGCTGGTCGAGCCCCCTATCCACCCCCAGGAAGACCCGGGTTCGAACCCCGGGTCCCCCCTCTTTTTCCCTTAATTTCTGCTGTGTATGACAGTGGGCCATGGGCCCACCAGTCAGCACCACAGGGCCCTAGCTCTCTCCCATGTGCCCCCCTTTATTATTGCATTTTGTTTTGTTTGTTTTATTATTTTATTTTATTTTTTCTGTGTTTTCTCTGTTTATTTCCATTTAAGGAAATATGCCTGTTTAGGCAGATTCCATTTCTATCCATAATCCTTGGATATGCCAATTTTGGCATATAAGTTGATATAAGTGGCATTGGCAATTTTGTGTGTGCATTTGTGGGAGTTTCATCAACAGTACCATATGCTTGTGATACATGATTTTGGGGTAGAAAAATTCATTGAATCCAATGGTGGTATTGGATTTTCCATTTGAGCAAGTTTGTAAAAAAGTTATTTTGTGATATTGTGCCAATTTGTCCTTTTCACATGATTTAATCCTTGCAATATATGGTAAACTTGTTAACATGGAATATGCTCATTTGTGTATGTGCTAGCCCCTGGTATTTTTGCATGCCATGATAGTTCATGCTATGAGTGGGAAACTTGATGTCAACATGCCACTAAAATTCTGTTTTCACATGCCCAAATATTTGTAAGTGTTGAAACATGTTATTTTGTTGCCATGTTACCTAGATGATCCCCATGTATATGTTGCTCCTTTGGAGTTGGCACAATGGTACGCATTGTTGTGCTTGTCATCCTCTATATATGTGTGCCAAGATCTTATGGATTAGGCCATTGCATCTTATATAAAACTTGCTGTCAACATGCTATTCTGTTAACAAGTGCCATGTTTGCCTCTTGTAAATTTCACCAAGTCTGTGAATATGCTATTTTCAATATGTCATATTGTGAGGATGGTAGCCATGGATACATGCATATTTTGCTGTGTCAAGAGACCCGACCCAGCCCAGCTGGTCGAGCCCCCTATCCACCCCAGGGAAACCCCGGTTCGAACCCCGGGTCCTCCCTCTTTTTTCCATTAATTTCTGCTGTGTATGACAGTGGGCCATGGGCCCACCAGTCAGCAACACAGGGCCCTAGCTCTCTGCCATGTGCCCCCCTTTATTATTGCATTTTGTTTTGTTTGTTTTATTATTTTATTTTATTTGTTCTGTGTTTTCTCTGGTTATTTCCATTTAAGGAAATATGCCTGTTTAGGCAGATTCCATTTCTGTCCATAATCCTAGGATATGCCAATTTTGGCATATAAGTTGATATAAGTGGCATTGGCAATTTTGTGTGTGCATTTGTGGGAGTTTCATCAACAGTACCATATGCTTGTGATACATATTTTTGGGGTAAAAAATTCATTGAATCCAATGGTGGTATTGGATTTTCCATTTGAGCAAGTTTGTAAAAAAGTTATTTTGTGATATTGTGCCAATTTGTCCTTTTCACATGATTTAATCCTTGCAATATATGGTAAACTTGTTAACATGGAATATGCTCATTTGTGTATGTGCTAGGCCCTGGTATTTTTGCATGCCATGATAGTTCATGCTATGAGTGGGAAACTTGATGTCAACATACCACTAAAATTCTGTTTTCACATGCCCAAATATTTCTAAGTGTTGAAACATGTTATTTTGTTGCCATGTTACCTAGATGATCCCCATGTATATGTTGCTCCTTTGGAGTTGGCACAATGGTACGCATTGTTGTGCTTGTCATCCTCTATATATGTGTGCCAAGATCTTATGGATTAGGCCATTGCATCTTATATAAAACCTGCTGTCAACATGCTATTCTGTTAACAAGTGCCATGTTTGCCTCTTGTAAATTTCACCAAGTCTGTGAATATGCTATTTTCAATATGTCATATTGTGAGGATGGTAGCCATGGATACATGCATAGTTTGCCGTGTCAAGAGACCCGACCCAGCCCAGCTGGTCGAGCCCCCTATCCACCCCCAGGGAGACCCGGGTTCGAACCCCGGGTCCTCCCTCCTTTTCCATTAATTTCTGCTGTGTATGACAGTGGGCCATGGGCCTACCAGTCAGCACCACAGAGCCCTAGCTGTCTGCCATGTGCCCCCCTTTATTATTGCATTTTGTTTTGTTTGTTTTATTATATTATTTTATTTTTTCTGTGTTTTCTCTGGTTATTTCCTTTTAAGGAAATATGCCTGTTTAGGCAGATTCCATTTCTGTCCATAATCCTAGGATATGCCAATTTTGGCATATAAGTTGATATAAGTGGCATTGGCAATTTTGTGTGTGCATTTGTGGGAGTTTCATCAACAGTACCATATGCTTGTGATACATGTTTTTGGGGTAGAAAAATTCATTGAATCCAATGGTGGTATTGGATTTTCCATTTGAGCAAGTTTGTAAAAAAGTTATTTTGTGATATTGTGCCAATTTGTCCTTTTCACATGATTTAATCCTTGCAATATATGGTAAACTTGTTAACATGGAATATGCTCATTTGTGTATGTGCTAGGCCATGGTATTTTTGCATGCCATGATAGTTCATGCTATGAGTGGGAAACTTGATGTCAACATACCACTAAAATTCTGTTTTCACATGCCCAAATATTTGTAAGTGTTGAAACATGTTATTTTGTTGCCATGTTACCTAGATGATCCCCATGTATATGTTGCTCCTTTGGAGTTGGCACAATGGTACGCATTGTTGTGCTTGTCATCCTCTATATATGTGTGCCAAGATCTTATGGATTAGGCCATTGCATCTTATATAAAACCTGCTGTCAACATGCTATTCTGTTAACAAGTGCCATGTTTGCCTCTTGTAAATTTCACCAAGTCTGTGAATATGCTATTTTCAATATGTCATATTGTGAGGATGGTAGCCATGGATACATGCATAGTTTGCTGTGTCAAGAGACCCGACCCAGCCCAGCTGGTCGAGCCCCCTATCCACCCCCAGGGAGACCCGAGTTCGAACCCCGGGTCCTCCCTCTTTTTCCATTAATTTCTGCTGTGTATGACAGTGGGCCATGGGCCTACCAGTCAGTACCACAGGGCCCTAGCTCTCTGGAATGTGCCCCCCTTTAATATTGCATTTTGTTTTGTTTGTTTTATTATTTTATTTTATTTTTTCTGTGTTTTCTCTGGTTATTTCCATTTAAGGAAATATGCCTGTTTAGGCAGATTCCATTTCTATCCATAATCCTAGGATATGCCAATTTTGGGATATAAGTTGATATAAGTGGCATTGGCAATTTTGTGTGTGCATTTGTGGGAGTTTCATCAACAGTACCATATGCTTGTGATACATGTTTTTGGGGTAGAAAAATTCATTGAATCGAATGGTGGTATTGGATTTTCCATTTGAGCAAGTTTGTAAAAAAGTGATTTTGTGATATTGTGCCAATTTGTCCTTTTCACATGATTTAATCCTTGCAATATATGGTAAACTTGTTAACATGGAATATGCTCATTTGTGTATGTGCTAGGCCCTGGTATTTTTGCATGCCATGATAGTTCATGCTATGAGTGGGAAACTTGATGTCAACATGCCACTAAAATTCTGTTTTCACATGCCCAAATATTTCTAAGTGTTGAAACATGTTATTTTGTTGCCATGTTACCTAGATGATCCCCATGTATATGTTGCTCCTTTGGAGTTGGCACAATGGTACGCATTGTTGTGCTTTTCATCCTCTATATATGTGTGCCAAGATCTTATGGATTAGGCCATTGCATCTTATATAAAACTTGCTGTTAACATGCTATTCTGTTAACAAGTGCCATGTTTGCCTCTTGTAAATTTCACCAAGTCGGTGAATATGCTATTTTCAATATGTCATATTGTGAGGATGGTAGCCATGGATACATGCATAGATTGCCGTGTCAAGAGACCCGACCCAGCCCAGCTGGTCGAGCCCCCTATCCACCCCCAGGGAGACCCGGGTTCGAACCCCGGGTCCTCCCTCCTTTTCCATTAATTTCTGCTGTGTATGACAGTGGGCCATGGGCCTACCAGTCAGCACCATAGAGCCCTAGCTGTCTGCCATGTGCCCCCCTTTATTATTGCATTTTGTTTTGTTTGTTTTATTATATTATTTTATTTTTTCTGTGTTTTCTCTGGTTATTTCCTTTTAAGGAAATATGCCTGTTTAGGCAGATTCCATTTCTGTCCATAATCCTAGGATATGCCAATTTTGGCATATAAGTTGATATAAGTGGCATTGGCAATTTTGTGTGTGCATTTGTGGGAGTTTCATCAACAGTACCATATGCTTGTGATACATGTTTTTGGGGTAGAAAAATTCATTGAATCCAATGGTGGTATTGGATTTTCCATTTGAGCAAGTTTGTAAAAAAGTTATTTTGTGATATTGTGCCAATTTGTCCTTTTCACATGATTTAATCCTTGCAATATATGGTAAACTTGTTAACATGGAATATGCTCATTTGTGTATGTGCTAGGCCATGGTATTTTTGCATGCCATGATAGTTCATGCTATGAGTGGGAAACTTGATGTCAACATACCACTAAAATTCTGTTTTCACATGCCCAAATATTTCTAAGTGTTGAAACATGTTATTTTGTTGCCATGTTACCTAGATGATCCCCATGTATATGTTGCTCCTTTGGAGTTGGCACAATGGTACGCATTGTTGTGCTTGTCATCCTCTATATATGTGTGCCAAGATCTTATGGATTAGGCCATTGCATCTTATATAAAACTTGCTGTCAACATGCTATTCTGTTAACAAGTGCCATGTTTGCCTCTTGTAAATTTCACCAAGTCTGTGAATATGCTATTTTCAATATGTCATATTGTGAGGATGGTAGCCATGGATACATGCATATTTTGCTGTGTCAAGAGACCCGACCCAGCCCAGCTGGTCGAGCCCCCTATCCACCCCAGGGAAACCCCGGTTCGAACCCCGGGTCCTCCCTCTTTTTTCCATTAATTTCTGCTGTGTATGACAGTGGGCCATGGGCCCACCAGTCAGCACCACAGGGCCCTAGCTCTCTGCCATGTGCCCCCCTTTATTATTGCATTTTGTTTTGTTTGTTTTATTATTTTATTTTATTTGTTCTGTGTTTTCTCTGGTTATTTCCATTTAAGGAAATATGCCTGTTTAGGCAGATTCCATTTCTGTCCATAATCCTAGGATATGCCAATTTTGGCATATAAGTTGATATAAGTGGCATTGGCAATTTTGTGTGTGCATTTGTGGGAGTTTCATCAACAGTACCATATGCTTGTGATACATATTTTTGGGGTAAAAAATTCATTGAATCCAATGGTGGTATTGGATTTTCCATTTGAGCAAGTTTGTAAAAAAGTTATTTTGTGATATTGTGCCAATTTGTCCTTTTCACATGATTTAATCCTTGCAATATATGGTAAACTTGTTAACATGGAATATGCTCATTTGTGTATGTGCTAGGCCCTGGTATTTTTGCATGCCATGATAGTTCATGCTATGAGTGGGAAACTTGATGTCAACATACCACTAAAATTCTGTTTTCACATGCCCAAATATTTCTAAGTGTTGAAACATGTTATTTTGTTGCCATGTTACCTAGATGATCCCCATGTATATGTTGCTCCTTTGGAGTTGGCACAATGGTACGCATTGTTGTGCTTGTCATCCTCTATATATGTGTGCCAAGATCTTATGGATTAGGCCATTGCATCTTATATAAAACCTGCTGTCAACATGCTATTCTGTTAACAAGTGCCATGTTTGCCTCTTGTAAATTTCACCAAGTCTGTGAATATGCTATTTTCAATATGTCATATTGTGAGGATGGTAGCCATGGATACATGCATAGTTTGCCGTGTCAAGAGACCCGACCCAGCCCAGCTGGTCGAGCCCCCTATCCACCCCCAGGGAGACCCGGGTTCGAACCCCGGGTCCTCCCTCCTTTTCCATTAATTTCTGCTGTGTATGACAGTGGGCCATGGGCCTACCAGTCAGCACCACAGAGCCCTAGTTGTCTGCCATGTGCCCCCCTTTATTATTGCATTTTGTTTTGTTTGTTTTATTATATTATTTTATTTTTTCTGTGTTTTCTCTGGTTATTTCCTTTTAAGGAAATATGCCTGTTTAGGCAGATTCCATTTCTGTCCATAATCCTAGGATATGCCAATTTTGGCATATAAGTTGATATAAGTGGCATTGGCAATTTTGTGTGTGCATTTGTGGGAGTTTCATCAACAGTACCATATGCTTGTGATACATATTTTTGGGGTAAAAAATTCATTGAATCCAATGGTGGTATTGGATTTTCCATTTGAGCAAGTTTGTAAAAAAGTTATTTTGTGATATTGTGCCAATTTGTCCTTTTCACATGATTTAATCCTTGCAATATATGGTAAACTTGTTAACATGGAATATGCTCATTTGTGTATGTGCTAGGCCCTGGTATTTTTGCATGCCATGATAGTTCATGCTATGAGTGGGAAACTTGATGTCAACATACCACTAAAATTCTGTTTTCACATGCCCAAATATTTCTAAGTGTTGAAACATGTTATTTTGTTGCCATGTTACCTAGATGATCCCCATGTATATGTTGCTCCTTTGGAGTTGGCACAATGGTACGCATTGTTGTGCTTGTCATCCTCTATATATGTGTGCCAAGATCTTATGGATTAGGCCATTGCATCTTATATAAAACCTGCTGTCAACATGCTATTCTGTTAACAAGTGCCATGTTTGCCTCTTGTAAATTTCACCAAGTCTGTGAATATGCTATTTTCAATATGTCATATTGTGAGGATGGTAGCCATGGATACATGCATAGTTTGCCGTGTCAAGAGACCCGACCCAGCCCAGCTGGTCGAGCCCCCTATCCACCCCCAGGGAGACCCGGGTTCGAACCCCGGGTCCTCCCTCCTTTTCCATTAATTTCTGCTGTGTATGACAGTGGGCCATGGGCCTACCAGTCAGCACCACAGAGCCCTAGCTGTCTGCCATGTGCCCCCCTTTATTATTGCATTTTGTTTTGTTTGTTTTATTATATTATTTTATTTTTTCTGTGTTTTCTCTGGTTATTTCCTTTTAAGGAAATATGCCTGTTTAGGCAGATTCCATTTCTGTCCATAATCCTAGGATATGCCAATTTTGGCATATAAGTTGATATAAGTGGCATTGGCAATTTTGTGTGTGCATTTGTGGGAGTTTCATCAACAGTACCATATGCTTGTGATACATGTTTTTGGGGTAGAAAAATTCATTGAATCCAATGGTGGTATTGGATTTTCCATTTGAGCAAGTTTGTAAAAAAGTTATTTTGTGATATTGTGCCAATTTGT
Organism: Elymus sibiricus; assembly: GCA_039707655.1. Lineage (NCBI taxonomy): Eukaryota > Viridiplantae > Streptophyta > Magnoliopsida > Poales > Poaceae > Elymus > Elymus sibiricus. Next base: position 43,836,889 of record CM077671.1, read on the forward strand.
CCTTTTCACATGATTTAATCCTTGCAATATATGGTAAACTTGTTAACATGGAATATGCTCATTTGTGTATGTGCTAGGCCATGGTATTTTTGCATGCCATGATAGTTCATGCTATGAGTGGGAAACTTGATGTCAACATACCACTAAAATTCTGTTTTCACATGCCCAAATATTTGTAAGTGTTGAAACATGTTATTTTGTTGCCATGTTACCTAGATGATCCCCATGTATATGTTGCTCCTTTGGAGTTGGCACAATGGTACGCATTGTTGTGCTTGTCATCCTCTATATATGTGTGCCAAGATCTTATGGATTAGGCCATTGCATCTTATATAAAACCTGCTGTCAACATGCTATTCTGTTAACAAGTGCCATGTTTGCCTCTTGTAAATTTCACCAAGTCTGTGAATATGCTATTTTCAATATGTCATATTGTGAGGATGGTAGCCATGGATACATGCATAGTTTGCTGTGTCAAGAGACCCGACCCAGCCCAGCTGGTCGAGCCCCCTATCCACCCCCAGGGAGACCCGAGTTCGAACCCCGGGTCCTCCCTCTTTTTCCATTAATTTCTGCTGTGTATGACAGTGGGCCATGGGCCTACCAGTCAGTACCACAGGGCCCTAGCTCTCTGGAATGTGCCCCCCTTTAATATTGCATTTTGTTTTGTTTGTTTTATTATTTTATTTTATTTTTTCTGTGTTTTCTCTGGTTATTTCCATTTAAGGAAATATGCCTGTTTAGGCAGATTCCATTTCTATCCATAATCCTAGGATATGCCAATTTTGGGATATAAGTTGATATAAGTGGCATTGGCAATTTTGTGTGTGCATTTGTGGGAGTTTCATCAACAGTACCATATGCTTGTGATACATGTTTTTGGGGTAGAAAAATTCATTGAATCGAATGGTGGTATTGGATTTTCCATTTGAGCAAGTTTGTAAAAAAGTGATTTTGTGATATTGTGCCAATTTGTCCTTTTCACATGATTTAATCCTTGCAATATATGGTAAACTTGTTAACATGGAATATGCTCATTTGTGTATGTGCTAGGCCCTGGTATTTTTGCATGCCATGATAGTTCATGCTATGAGTGGGAAACTTGATGTCAACATGCCACTAAAATTCTGTTTTCACATGCCCAAATATTTCTAAGTGTTGAAACATGTTATTTTGTTGCCATGTTACCTAGATGATCCCCATGTATATGTTGCTCCTTTGGAGTTGGCACAATGGTACGCATTGTTGTGCTTTTCATCCTCTATATATGTGTGCCAAGATCTTATGGATTAGGCCATTGCATCTTATATAAAACTTGCTGTTAACATGCTATTCTGTTAACAAGTGCCATGTTTGCCTCTTGTAAATTTCACCAAGTCGGTGAATATGCTATTTTCAATATGTCATATTGTGAGGATGGTAGCCATGGATACATGCATAGATTGCCGTGTCAAGAGACCCGACCCAGCCCAGCTGGTCGAGCCCCCTATCCACCCCCAGGGAGACCCGGGTTCGAACCCCGGGTCCTCCCTCCTTTTCCATTAATTTCTGCTGTGTATGACAGTGGGCCATGGGCCTACCAGTCAGCACCATAGAGCCCTAGCTGTCTGCCATGTGCCCCCCTTTATTATTGCATTTTGTTTTGTTTGTTTTATTATATTATTTTATTTTTTCTGTGTTTTCTCTGGTTATTTCCTTTTAAGGAAATATGCCTGTTTAGGCAGATTCCATTTCTGTCCATAATCCTAGGATATGCCAATTTTGGCATATAAGTTGATATAAGTGGCATTGGCAATTTTGTGTGTGCATTTGTGGGAGTTTCATCAACAGTACCATATGCTTGTGATACATGTTTTTGGGGTAGAAAAATTCATTGAATCCAATGGTGGTATTGGATTTTCCATTTGAGCAAGTTTGTAAAAAAGTTATTTTGTGATATTGTGCCAATTTGTCCTTTTCACATGATTTAATCCTTGCAATATATGGTAAACTTGTTAACATGGAATATGCTCATTTGTGTATGTGCTAGGCCATGGTATTTTTGCATGCCATGATAGTTCATGCTATGAGTGGGAAACTTGATGTCAACATACCACTAAAATTCTGTTTTCACATGCCCAAATATTTCTAAGTGTTGAAACATGTTATTTTGTTGCCATGTTACCTAGATGATCCCCATGTATATGTTGCTCCTTTGGAGTTGGCACAATGGTACGCATTGTTGTGCTTGTCATCCTCTATATATGTGTGCCAAGATCTTATGGATTAGGCCATTACATCTTATATAAAACCTGCTGTCAACATGCTATTCTGTTAACAAGTGCCATGTTTGCCTCTTGTAAATTTCACCAAGTCTGTGAATATGCTATTTTCAATATGTCATATTGTGAGGATGGTAGCCATGGATACATGCATAGTTTGCTGTGTCAAGAGACCCGACCCAGCCCAGCTGGTCGAGCCCCCTATCCACCCCCAGGGAGACCCGGGTTCGAACCCCGGGTCCTCCCTCTTTTTCCATTAATTTCTGCTGTGTATGACAGTGGGCCATGGGCCTACCAGTCAGTACCACAGGGCCCTAGCTCTCTGGAATGTGCCCCCCTTTAATATTGCATTTTGTTTTGTTTGTTTTATTATTTTATTTTATTTTTTCTGTGTTTTCTCTGGTTATTTCCATTTAAGGAAATATGCCTGTTTAGGCAGATTCCATTTCTATCCATAATCCTAGGATATGCCAATTTTGGGATATAAGTTGATATAAGTGGCATTGGCAATTTTGTGTGTGCATTTGTGGGAGTTTCATCAACAGTACCATATGCTTGTGATACATGTTTTTGGGGTAGAAAAATTCATTGAATCGAATGGTGGTATTGGATTTTCCATTTGAGCAAGTTTGTAAAAAAGTGATTTTGTGATATTGTGCCAATTTGTCCTTTTCACATGATTTAATCCTTGCAATATATGGTAAACTTGTTAACATGGAATATGCTCATTTGTGTATGTGCTAGGCCCTGGTATTTTTGCATGCCATGATAGTTCATGCTATGAGTGGGAAACTTGATGTCAACATGCCACTAAAATTCTGTTTTCACATGCCCAAATATTTCTAAGTGTTGAAACATGTTATTTTGTTGCCATGTTACCTAGATGATCCCCATGTATATGTTGCTCCTTTGGAGTTGGCACAATGGTACACATTGTTGTGCTTGTCATCCTCTATATATGTGTGCCAAGATCTTATGGATTAGGCCATTGCATATTATATAAAACCTGCTGTCAACATGCTATTCTGTTAACAAGTGCCATGTTTGCCTCTTGTAAATTTCACCAAGTCTGTGAATATGCTATTTTCAATATGTCATATTGTGAGGATGGTAGCCATGGATACATGCATAGTTTGCTGTGTCAAGAGACCCGACCCAGCCCAGCTGGTCGAGCCCCCTATCCACCCCCAGGGAGACCCGGGTTCGAACCCCGGGTCCTCCCTCTTTTTCCATTAATTTCTGCTGTGTATGACAGTGGGCCATGGGCCTACCAGTCAGCACCACAGGGCCCTAGCTCTCTGGAATGTGCCCCCCTTTATTATTGCATTTTGTTTTGTTTGTTTTATTATTTTATTTTATTTTTTCTGTGTTTTCTCTGGTTATTTCCATTTAAGGAAATATGCCTGTTTAGGCAGATTCCATTTCTGTCCATAATCCTAGGATATGCCAATTTTGGGATATAAGTTGATATAAGTGGCATTGGCAATTTTGTGTGTGCATTTGTGGGAGTTTCATCAACAGTACCATATGCTTGTGATACATGTTTTTGGGGTAGAAAAATTCATTGAATCCAATGGTGGTATTGGATTTTCCATTTGAGCAAGTTTGTAAAAAAGTGATTTTGTGATATTGTGCCAATTTGTCCTTTTCACATGATTTAATCCTTGCAATATATGGTAAACTTGTTAACATGGAATATGCTCATTTGTGTATGTGCTAGGCCCTGGTATATTTGCATGCCATGATAGTTCATGCTATGAGTGGGAAACTTGATGTCAACATGCCACTAAAATTCTGTTTTCACATGCCCAAATATTTCTAAGTGTTGAAACATGTTATTTTGTTGCCATGTTACCTAGATGATCCCCATGTATGTGTTGCTCCTTTGGAGTTGGCACAATGGTACACATTGTTGTGCTTGTCATCCTCTATATATGTGTGCCAAGATCTTATGGATTAGGCCATTGCATCTTATATAAAACCTGCTGTCAACATGCTATTCTGTTAACAAGTGCCATGTTTGCCTCTTGTAAATTTCACCAAGTCTGTGAATATGCTATTTTCAATATGTCATATTGTGAGGATGGTAGCCATGGATACATGCATAGTTTGCTGTGTCAAGAGACCCGACCCAGCCCAGCTGGTCGAGCCCCCTATCCACCCCCAGGGAGACCCGGGTTCGAACCCCGGGTCCTCCCTCTTTTTCCATTAATTTCTGCTGTGTATGACAGTGGGCCATGGGCCTACCAGTCAGCACCACAGGGCCCTAGCTCTCTGGAATGTGCCCCCCTTTATTATTGCATTTTGTTTTGTTTGTTTTATTATTTTATTTTATTTTTTCTGTGTTTTCTCTGGTTATTTCCATTTAAGGAAATATGCCTGTTTAGGCAGATTCCATTTCTGTCCATAATCCTAGGATATGCCAATTTTGGGATATAAGTTGATATAAGTGGCATTGGCAATTTTGTGTGTGCATTTGTGGGAGTTTCATCAACAGTACCATACTCTTGTGATACATGTTTTTGGGGTAGAAAAATTCATTGAATCCAATGGTGGTATTGGATTTTCCATTTGAGCAAGTTTGTAAAAAAGTGATTTTGTGATATTGTGCCAATTTGTCCTTTTCACATGATTTAATCCTTGCAATATATGGTAAACTTGTTAACATGGAATATGCTCATTTGTGTATGTGCTAGGCCCTGGTATATTTGCATGCCATGATAGTTCATGCTATGAGTGGGAAACTTGATGTCAACATGCCACTAAAATTCTGTTTTCACATGCCCAAATATTTCTAAGTGTTGAAACATGTTATTTTGTTGCCATGTTACCTAGATGATCCCCATGTATATGTTGCTCCTTTGGAGTTGGCACAATCACTACTGGAATCAGGATCTTTGCCGTCAGCCAGCTCTTTGCCGTCTGCTAGCTGACGGCAAAGAAGGTCTTTGCCATCAGCTTACATAAAACTGACGGCAAAGAAAGAGCTGACGGCAAAGATAATGTTTGCCGTCAGCCAGATCTTTGCCGTCTGCTAGCTGACGGCAAAGAAGCTTTGCCGTCAGCTAGCAGACGGCAAAGAGTGAGGGTGGCCCACTAACGAGAACCACCTAACGGCCACTTTCTTTGCCGTCTGCTAGCAGACGGCAAAGCTTCTTTGCCGTCTGCTAGCAGACGGCAAAGAGGGAGGGTGGCCCACTAACGAGAACCACCTAACGGCCACTTTCTTTGCCGTCTGCTAGCAGACGGCAAAGCTTCTTTGCCGTCTGCTAGCAGACGGCAAAGAGGGAGGGTGGCCCACTAACGGAACCACCTAACGGCCACTTTCTTTGCCGTCTGCTAGCAGACGGCAAAGAAAGTGGCCAACCTAACGGCCGTTTCCTCCGGCCCCACCCCACTAGCTAGGCTCTTTGCCGTCTGCTAGCAGACGGCAAAGAGCTTTGACCTAACAAAAACCGGTCAGCGCCCGCGCCCCACCCCTCTCTCTCTCTCCCCTCTGTCTCTCTCCCCTCACCTCACCCGCGCCGTCCCCGTGCCCGAGCCGCCCCCGCCGCCGACCCCCATCGCCCCCGCCGCCCCCGACCCCCACCGCCCCCGCCGCCCCCGACCCCCACCGCCCCCCCCCCCCCCGCCCCCGCCCCCGCCGCCCAGGCCTTGCGGTCGCCCCGGCGCCCCGCCGCTCAGGCCCCTCGCCGCCCCGGCGCCCCGCCGCCCGTCGCCGCTCCTCCCCCCGCCGCCCGGCCCCTCTCCGTCCAGCCGCCCCCCGCCGCCCGGCGCCGCTCCTTCCAGCCGCCCCCTGGTGAGGTTCTTCCCCTTTTTTTCTTTCTTTTCTTTCTTGCTGTTTTTTGATTTAGGTTGTACTGTTAGTAATTTAGGTTAGTTGATTTAGGTTGTACTGTTAAGAATTTAGGTTAGTTGTTTTTTTTAGGTTAGTAGATTTTTTGTTAGTAGATTGTAGGTTAGTTTTTTTATATTTTGTCATATTTTAGGTTAGTAGATTTTAGGTTAGTCATATTTTAGGTTATTAGTACATTTTGTGAGATGAAAAAAAAGAAGAAAAGAAGAAAAAGTAGAAGTGGAGAGGAAAAAGGAAAATAAGGAAAATGAAGAAGAAAAAGAAGACAAGAGGAAGAAGGAAAAGAAGGAAGAAGAAGAAAAAGAAGGAGAGGAAAAAGGAAAATAAAGAAGAAGAAGAAGAAGAAGAAGAAGAAGAGGAGGAGGAGGAGGAGGAGGAGGAGAAGAATAGAAGAAGAAGAAGAAGAAGAAGAAGAAGAAAGACGAAGAAGATGGAAAAAAAAAGAAGTAGAAGTAGAAGATGAAAAAAAGAAGTAGGAAAAGTAGAAAAAGAGGGTCGCCGAGGGAAAAGAGGGTCGCCGAGTGGTCGAGGGGTTGAGGATCGAGGGGAAAAGGAGTCGAGGGTCTAGGGGTCGAGGATCGAGGTGTCGAGGGGTCGAGGGTCGAGGGCAAAAGGGGTCGAGGGGTCGAGGGTCGCCGAGGGGTCGAGGATTTGTCATCCTGACCCCGACACCCCGACCCCCTGACCCCGACACCCCGACCCCGACACGACACCCCGACACCGCGACCCCGACACAGCACCCCGACCCCGACACGGCACCCCCGACCCCGACACAGCACCCCGACCCCGACACGACACCACCGACACCCCGACCCCCGACACGACACCCCCGACCCCGACACAGCACCCTACCCCGACACGACACCCCCGACACCCCGACCCCGACACGACACCCCCGACACCCCGATCCCGAAAAAGGTGCTCTTCGGCCTTCCAGAGGCCGACGGGGTCATATATTTGTGAATTATGAGTTAGGTCATATATTTTTCGATTTTGTTATAAAAAACATCATATTTGTGTTGATCAGGTGGATTTAAATGTGCAGTTGTTTTGTCGCTGCGAGGGTCTGGTGTTCGACGACCTCCCCGTGCGTTCGACGAGCTCCGCCCCTGCGTTCGTGGGTGAGCACAAATGACATCTCCTCCTCCCCCCTTCATTTGCTCTGTTCCGGTCTTCGTGCCGATGAAACTTGCTAGCTATAGGTGTCAATCATCAGTATGCGTGACCACTATGCGTCTCCCGTTCGAAAGGGTTACATCTATAAATATGCATGCATTTGCATATTTATAACCGTGATTCTTTCGAATTGTCCAACGTTATCCATGGACAGCCCGAGTATGTGTAGATTGGGTTCGTTTTCCCATATGCTCTGCTCCGGATCCGATGCAGAATTTCGTCAGTGCCTCCCTGTTGTTCTCCGGGTACACATCCTCTCTGCTTATTGCCGAGACGTGTATCAGGAGAACAGCGGGGAGGTGCTGCCGAAATTTTGCGTCGGATCCGGAGCAGAGCATGGGAATACGAACCCAATCTACACATACTCGGGTGGGATTAGGACCTATCTTTACCTACTAGCGTCTAGGTTGCATGGACGTAATAAAACTGACAAACTCTATTAACTGATGAATATGGTTTGCTGAATTATGTATATATTTCTTGTGTGTCCAGTAGCTAGGCAAGATGAGTGATCGTGCGTGGATGTACACCGGTCACACTAGTCAGAAAGACATGACCCATGAATGGCTAAGAAAAACCAAGGGGTTTGTGAGAGCCGCATTTGCAAATGGACAGGAAACAAACTGGTGCCCCTGTGTCCGGTGCGACAACCATAAAAAGTGGACACGGGATGAAATGGGTAAACACTTGCAGAAGTGGGGTTTTACGACTGATTATACGGTGTGGAGATTTCATGGTGAGTCTGCCCAACGTGCCAGAGCTGAGGTGGTTCGTCGTCGCACCGACGAGCATGGGACCGGGATCGAAGACATGGTGCAAGACTTTGATGATGCTCGGGATTCGGATGATGAGATGGAGGAATCTGCAAAGGCCTTCTATGAAATGTTGGAGTCTTCAAAACGTCCTCTCCACGAGCACACTGAGCTTTGTCAGCTGGATGCCATCGCGCAAGTAATGGCTCTCAAGGCTCAGTTCAACCTGGGCAGAGAATGCTACGACGCGATGATGACGATATTTGGACGCTTTCTACCCAAAGGCCATGTATTGCCAGCAAACCTGTACCAGTCGGACAAAATCCTACGTGCGCTTAAGATGCCCTATGAGAAGATAGATGCCTGTGAGAATGGATGTGCCTTATTTAGGCTTGAGTATGCGGGCTTCAACTATTGTCCCATTTGCAAGTCTTCCAGGTATGTTGTGGTAGACAACGGTATGGGTGAGAAGAGTCAGACCAAAATCCCAGTTAATGTTCTTCGGTATATGCCAATCATACCAAGACTTCAACGTCTTTTCATGGTCGAAGAGACGGCCAGACAGATGACGTGGCATAAATTGGGCAAAAGAACCGAACTAGATGCAGATGGGAATCCGATGTTGGGACACACTTCAGACGCTTTTGCGTGGAAGCACTTCGATGCTTTACATAAGGACAAAGCGGCAGATCCAAGGCATCCTCGAGTCGCCATCAGCACGGATGGGTTCCAAGTGTTTGGTATGACGGCAACCCAATACAGTTGCTGGCCTGTATTTGTCATTCCACTCAATCTCCCCCCCGGAGAGATTATGAAAAGAAAGAACATTTTCTTGATGTTGATAATTCCAGGGCCCAACTATCCGGGGAAGAATATGAATGTGTACATGCAGCCGCTTAAGGATGAATTGCAAGAAGCTTGGGATAATGGGATCAAGACATATGACGCCGCTACAAAACAAAACTTCAAAATGCATGTGTGGTACATGTACTCGACGCATGACTTGCCGGCGTATGCGCTATTCGTTGGCTGGTGTGTGCATGGAAGGTTCCCGTGCCCCACATGCAAGGCAGCTCTTCAGTTCCGTTGGCTGCAGGCGGGTCGCAAGTATTCTTGCTTCGACTTGCATAGACAGTTCCTGGATCCTGGCCATAAGTTCAGAAAAGACAAGAAAAATTTCATGAAAGGTAGAGTTGTCAAAAACTCTGCACCACCTGCATTGACAGGCCAACAGGCCCTGGATCAGTTAAACGCTCTCGAGCCTAATCCAGAGCGTCCAGGATATTTCAAAGGGTATAATTCGGAACACGCCTGGACTCACAAGATATGCTTGTGGGATCTGCCTTACTTTAAAGACCTCATTTGCCCACACAACATCGACGTGATGCACACTGAAAAGAATATCGCCGAGGCCCTTTTTGGTACATTGTTCGGCATAGAGGGGAAGTCAAAGGATAACCCTAAGGCTAGAGTCGATCAAGAGGCTCTATGTGATAGACCGTTACAAAACATGAGACAACCGAAAGAAAAGAAGAACTGGAGGAAGCCAAAGGCATGGTTCAATCTTGGAAGGCCAGCTATGAGGGAAATGATCTTGTGGGTGAAAATGCAGTTGATGTTCCCCGATGGGTATGCAACGAATCTAAAGAGGGGAGCGAGTCTTGACAAATTGAAAATATTTGGTATGAAGAGTCATGATTGGCACATATGGCTTGAGCGGGTAATGCCGGTGATGTTGCGTGGCTTTATCCCTGAGGATGAATGGCTAGTACTGGCAGAGCTGAGCTATTTCTTCCGTGCTCTTTGTGCGAAAGAACTATCGCCTGACGTGCTAGACGAACTGGAAGAGTTGGCGCCGGAGTTGATCTGCAAGTTAGAAAAGATCTTTCCACCGGGATTCTTTAATCCAATGCAGCATTTGATTTTGCATCTCACGACCGAGGCAAGATTGGGGGGGCCCGTGCAAAATCGTTGGTGCTTCGCAACTGAGAGGATGCAGAAGACGCTTCGAGCAAAATGTAAAAATAAACGTAGAATTGAAGCATCGATGGCCGAGGCATTCATTACTGAGGAGGCCGCAAACTTCGTGACAGCACACTACAAAGCCAAGAATCGTCATTTGCATAATCTGAAGCCTCGGTACAATGATGGCGACCGTGAAAAAGGTCGATCCAACCTCAGCCTATTCAAAGGGAACCTCGCACCAGCCGGTGCTTCGAAAGCAATACCGTTGGATGTCGAAGAATGGCGGACCATTTCGTTGTATATCTTCAACAAGCTAACAGAAGTGCGGCCGTACATCGAGTAAGTTCTCGGTACATTGTTTCGCAACTTCTAATTCCTTTGAAATGCTCTTATTCCCGGATATGTGATACAGTCGATACGTCGCCAAATTCTTGGATGGAGCGGTGATCCAAAAGGATTCCATCGAAGAGTATGAGCTTCTGGCAAAGCATGTAGGAGGCTATCCCGGTTTCATCTCTTGGTTCAAACAAACGGTAATTTCCATTAGACCATTTCATTTCTTCATCTAGTTTGCGGCTAATGCAACAATCCTTTCGTATTAAACTTGTAGGCTAATGCAGAGTCTATGGACTCCGAATTGAGACAAGTTGCAAATGGTTTTGACTATAAGGTCCGTTCATTTGACAAATACGACATCAACGGGTATCGCTTTCGTACCTATGGCAAAGAGCTATCTATGGCCGACCGAAAGTCTACAAATTGTTGTGTCTCTGCTATCGGCGAAGGAGGTACCGAGTATTATGGAAGAGTTGAAGCAATTTATGAACTTCTATTCTATGGTGCAAACCCACCGAAAGTCGTAGTCTTCAAATGTTATTGGTTCCAGCCGAAGGAGACTAGAAGGACTCATGAACATCTAGGGCTAGTCGAAATCAAACAAAGCACCCATTTGGATGTTCCCGATGTCTATATTACGGCTCAACAGGCAACCCAAGTTTTCTATCTACCGTGGGCCTGCCAAAGTGATCCAAATCTCAAAGGTTGGGATGTCGTTTATGAAGTGCCGCCACATGTTAGACCACCTCCCCCCAATGAAGAGGATTATGAACCTCACATTAACCCAGACACATATGAAGGAGAATTCTTCCAAGAAACATGTATTTCCAAAAAACGTTTCAAGAACCGCTCTACTTCACCTCAGAACATTGAAGTAGACAGCGGCAGTGAATCCGAGCCTGAACCGGAACAAGAAGAGCCGGAACAAGAAGAGGTTACTGCTGCGGATGACCTGTCAATGCTTGACCGATTACGTACAGGAGGCCTTCCACATGTTGATGCATTTATTGATGATGATGATGAGCACGTCATTACTGATAGTGATGATGATGATGCATTTATTGACCCCGAAGCATATATAGACGATGATGATGCATTTATTAATGATGACGATGAAGATTAATATTATAGTTCATGTCAGGTATTCAATTATTATTATGTACATATATATTATTAATTGGTTCATGTTAGGTATTCAATTTTTTATTATGTTCATGATGATGATACACTTAAATTATATTCATGTCAGGTATTCATTTTTTTAATGTTGTACTAACTTCGTTTACTCTTTGTCATTGCAGGTGTTGACAGATGGTGGGCGCGGGTCGAGAGCGCTCCGAGGCTCCTTCCTCGGCGCGTGGTGGGAGGGGTACTTCCATCCCACCCCACCACCTCCGGAGAGCGCTGGATCTCAGTATGCAGACACCGGCGGGCGCTTCTTCTTCGACCGGGAGAGGTCGGGGGGGGAAGAAGGTTGGTAGAGGTGGACGTGGCGGCGGGAGAGGTAGGAAGGCTGCTACTACGCCTTCCTCGCCGCCACCCCCAGCTGATTCACCCGACCACAGGAGTGCTCCGTCTGAGATGGAGCAGCCTGAGGTGCAGCCGTCTCGGACTCCGGTCCACGAGCCTCAGGCCGACGAGCCTACGACAGACGAGGCTACGACAGACACGCCTACGGCCGACGAGCCTGGGGCCGACGAGCGTCGGGCCGCCGAGCCTTCGTCCCACGAGACTGGGGATCACGCTGAGTCGCAGCAGAACCCAGGTGCGGGCTCGTTGAGTGGCCGTGCTGAGGGTGGCTATAGTTCTGATAGCTATAGCGAGAGTGAGTGGGTTGAGGGGCGCAAAGTCTACCAGCGTGGTGGTACAAAGCTCCCGCCCACCCCGGCGACCCCCGACCAGAGGTGGTTGATTGCGCCGCAGGGGGAGAAGTAAGTGCATTTACTCTTTTTTAACCTTTTGTCTTCACGTTTCTACGAATATCTAATGCGTTGGCCTTGTCATACTGCAGGTCTTGGACACACGGGCCTGGTTGCCGCAAGCCCAACAGTGTCCTTGGCATGATTTGTCGCCAGAGCTTCCCGGGGTGGGTCACGTTGCCCGGTGAGGGCCGGGTTCGAGAGCTAGGAATGACCTGGGAGCACTACTTGGCTGCCCCGGCCCCGCCGGGGCATAGGATCGGCGATGTCGAGTGCCACACGGTCGCCGACATTGTGATCCAGACGTTTTGGGTAATTTCTCCTTTGCCGTCTACGTTGTGTTTTCTTCTTTGATTGGCAACCCTAGTGATTGTACTAATCCGTGTTTTCTTGTTTGATTGCAGACCTTCTACAGGTGTGCTGATGGACAGGAGGAGGCCGCGGCTCGGGTTATCGGCAACGAGTGCAGGCGCCTACTTCAAAACTTTCGGCACGAGGCTCGGACGCAGGCTATTCGAGACTACTACGCCTCGACTGGTATTCGGAGGAAAAAAGAGAAGTGCCGCCTCAACTATCTGAGTAAGGAGAAGTACATGAAGGTAATTACCTATTCTTAAGGCCTTGTACTTAGTTCCTTGATTTGATTCGTATGCGTAGCGCTCAAATTTCTCTTGCTTAACTTAGGTGCCCCCGAGATGGTGTGCGGATAGGATGGACTGTTGGGAGGCGTTGGTGGATGAGTGGTGCACTCCCCAATGGCGCAACGTCCACGACGGTGCAAAGGAGAAGCGTGCCCAAATGAAAGGTGTCCCACACCATCTAGGCAGCGTCAACCTACGTGGGTTCG